>CM053586.1:232277169-232422336 GCA_028646515.1 Pseudochirops corinnae
CCTGGATCTGTTTTTCAGGTCAGTGGTTTTTTCAAGGAAATATTTCACATTGCCTTCTATTTTTTCAGTTGTTTGGATCTGTTTAATAGTATCTTGATTTCTCATAAAGTCATTTGCTTCCATTTGCTCCACTCTAATTCTGAAGGAATTATTCTCTTCAGAAAGCTTTTGAGATTCTTTTTCCATCTGTCAAATTCGACTTTTTAAGGCATTCTTCTCCTCATTGGCTTTTTGGGCCTCTTTTGCCATTTTGAGTTAATCTATTTTTTAAGGTTTTATTTTCTTCAGTCAGGTTGTTGACTCTCTTTTCATGATTTTCTTCTGTCATTCTTATTTCTCTTCCCAATTTTTCCTCCACTTCTCTCATTTGGTTTTCAAAATCCTTCTTCAGCTGATCTTTAGCTGTAAGGCAATCTTCATGTTTCTTGGAAGCTTTTGGTGTGGGAGTTCTGACTGTGTTGTCTTCCTCCCATTCCATGCTCTGATCCTTCTTGCTCCCAAAGAAGGAATCTAGAGTTTGGTTGCTGTTCTTACTTTGGTTCCTTTGCCTGCTCATGTTGGCCAGTGAATGATTTTTTAGCTCTGTGGAACTCTGCTTTCAGAGGGGAAAGCTCTGTCCCAAATTGCTAGGGTTTTCCTAGCTGCCGGAGCTATTAGGGGGCTGTCATTTTTTTTGCAGCTCCCACCAGCTTTGGCTCACTGAAAACGCACCCCAGGACCACCACCAAAGACCACGATCCGGATCCAGACCACGATCCGGATCCAGGCTGCTCAGTGCAAGAGCCCTTGGCCTCTGATTGATTGCTTGGCCCTCCTGCAGTCTGCAGGCCAGGAGCTCTGAAGCAGCCAAGTGGAAGTGGCTGCAGGGCCCCCTCTTCTGCCGCTTGCTTGCCCTGAAGGCAGTTTGGCCAGACAGCTTTTCTCCCCCAAGTTTAGCTGAGTTCCACTGACCTTTCACTTAGTCCTTGTTTCTTATGGCTTGATAATTCTGGAAACTGCCACAGCTGACGCTGATCCACTCTCCTGAAGCTCCAGCTGCAGCTCGTCCTGGAGGCGCCGCCGCCGCCGCCGCCGCCGCCGCCCCCCTGCCCCCCCCCCCAGTCGAAGTTTCAGGCTGGGCTGGTTTCTGGTCACAGCACTAAGATGATCCCTTCCAGCTGAGCTGCCTTCAGCGGGAGGTGCGTTTGTGTGAGTTTTAGAGCCCTAAAGTTTGTTTAGAGTCATATTTTATGGGTATTTGAGATGGCTGTCTGAGACGATTCTCAATCTATCCTGAATATATTTTCTTTGTACAGAGTTGTTTACTTGTCTCCCCTATTAGACTGTGAGCTCCTTGAGGGCAGGGGCTGTTTTTTGCCCTTCTTTATGTCTCCAGCCCTTAATAGCTTAGTGCCTAGCACATGGTAAAAGCTTAAGAAATGCAACTTGACTAAATTATATGTGATAGGCACCAAATGAATGAACAAAAAGACTGACCTTATACGTTTTGTTTAGTTTCCTAAGGGTAGGGCCATGAGACATTTTAGGATCATTGTCTTCAGAGTGGCAACCCAATACTGTGTCCGTCCCCATGTGGTTTCCTCCAGTAGAATGTAAGATCTTTAATGTAAGGGCAGTGTTACTGTCGTTATTGTGCGCCCACTGATGACCAGCACCATTCTTTGAATGTCATAGGCACTTAATGTTTGGCAAAATGAAATAAATTTTATTCACCTCAGAAGAGGAAAAATTGGATCATGCACCAAGAAGTGACCAAAACTGTCAACCTATACCTGGAATGCATTCTCTTCTCTTAACCTCTGCTCTGCCTCTTAGGACTAGAACCCAGGAGTTGGATCCAGAGCAGCTTCTGTTTGTTTGACACTGAGAGCTACAGATCTCAAAGCACTTTCTGACTTTCCTCACCCGTTGTCCTTAATGAAAATCAGAGACAAAAGTGAGGGGTGGAGAAAATGATGCCAAGAACTTTAAAACACATACTTTAATGGCAGAACCAGATATGGAACCCAGAGAAACCTGTGACAATTTCACATCACCTTTGAGTTAAAGCTAGAACTCCCCTTACAAGTCAGTCAGTTAACATTTATTAAGTACCAGCTACTAGACATTGTGCTAAATTCTGGCAATACAAAGAGAAGTGAAAGCCAGACCCTGCCATCAGGGAGCTCACAACTTAATGGAACTAAATCAAACCAGAATAACCCCTTTTACAGGGAAGGAAACTAAGGTATAGAGAGGGGAAATAAGTTGCCTAAGGTCACCTAGGATAACCTGTATTCCAGCCTTGTTCCTCTAGGTTCTTTTGCAGGAAGCAATCCACCCTTTCCATCATAGTCAAATGTAGATGTCGCTTATATAAGTCAGAGCCATTTTGTAATCATTTGGAAAGAAACCTCCCTCTTGTCCGGAGCCCCGAAGTAGACAGATGCCAGCTAATAATGCCACACACGGCTTCCCCCCTGATTGAAGCAGTAACCTCAGCAGTGGGGGTACTTGCTTGATTAGGGGCCAGATAGCATCCTCAAAGCAACAGAAATCTAAGTGACAGTCATGCAGAAGGGAAACTGGAATTAGCAAAGAGCTGAATAGAAGTTTCATTAGGGTCCCAATTATTTGTAGCAGGAATTCAAAGCTGTTCCCCTCTGGCCAGGACTCAAGGAATCACCTGAAAGGAGTAAAGGATGAGATTTATTTTTAGAGGGAGAGACTAGGAGCTCCATTTGCAATTTACTCATGACGAGTTTTACACACACACACATGCACACACATTAACTTTGGTGTAAGCAAACCAAATATATGAAAAATGAGGAATTATACTAAAAGTTAAATTAATTAGGAATAATTGGGAAAGCAGTATGAAATGATGGAAAGAATACCTGATTCTGAGTCTCAGAACCTGCGTTCAAATCCTATTTCTTCCACTGACTCAGTTTGATGTTGGGCAAATCTCTTTACCTCTGTGAGTCTCAGTTTTATAAGATGAGGAAATAGGGGACGGTACAGGGAAATGAAGGGTTTGGACTACATGACCTCTAAGAGCCTTTCTGGTTCTAAAATTATGATCCTGGTTATTTATTTTGCAAAAGGACTTAACCCTACAGAGCAAGCCCTCGATTATGATGATTTAATCTACAAAGATTTTATGTACACACTATTTTTCCTAGGCCTACATCTCTTTGGAAAAAGCAAAAAAAGCACCAGGGGACTTTTTAATTATCTGTGTTAGTGGAGGGGCAGCAGTGACCTAAAGCAAAGGTCTCCTCCTGTCCCTTTCCTGCTCCAGAATCTTCAACTTCATCTCCTTGTTGTTTCTAAGATAAAATAAGAGTTCGCAGCTTGGCATTTAAAGCCCTTTTACATTCCAGCATCTATCATGCGTCTAGCGTGCCTTTCCAGATTTATTTCCTATTTCTCTGTTGCATGTGCTCAGGGTTTCAGCCAAATTGGCCTGCTTCTTCCATCCTCCACACTGGGGATGCCATCTCCTGCCTTCACAGAAAGCCTTTGTACGGGGTCTGTATGGGAACAGTAGAACACAGATGATAGAATGCTGAAGCTGGAGTCAGAATAGCTAGGTTTGTGTTATTCCTCTGATACTAAATATTCGTGTGGCCTTGGGCAAGTCACTTAATCTCAAGGATATAGGCAATGCGTAAATTTGGAGAATCTACCCCAAACATACACATGGACTATTTGTGCCCAACCTGTGGTAGAGCCTTCTGAGATCATCTTGGACACATTGTGCCTTGAATCTAACATAGCAGTGTCATTTTGGTCTTCTTCAAGAATGAAAGACAATAACCAACCAACTAATTTCTAGTCTTTCAGTTTCATCCTGTTTGAAGGGAGAGAAAGTTGGATTAATTAAACTAGTAGCCTCTGAGGTTTCTTCCAGTTCCAAGTATACATACACACATATACACATACATACCTGCTTCCATGCATACATATTGTACACAAATACAATGTACATATGTACAATCCCGTTGCAGCTGCCAGTTCATACTTGGGATGCATCCTCTTCCCTTTACCTCCTCTTCTTGGAATTGTTGTTCAGTCATATCCAACTCTTCATGACCCCCTTTGGGGTTTTCTTGGCAGAGCTACTAGAATGATTTGCCATTTCCTTCTCCAGCTCATTTTGCAGATGAGGAAACTGAGGCAAGCAGGGTTAAGTGAATTCCCTAGGGTCACACAGCTAGTAAGTATCTGAGGTCAGAACTCACAAAGTTGAGTCTTCCTGATTCCAGACCTAGCTCTGTCCACTGTATCACCTAGCTATAACTCTTAGGGGCACCATGATATAGAAAGAGTCTGCAGGTCCCTGGATTCAAATTCTGCCTTTAGACAATTATTAGCTGTGTGACATTAGGTGGATCAATTTACTTTTCCAAGCCCAAGGCTCCTCATCTGTGATTTTAGGGATCATAATACCCATAACACTTACCTCACAGTGTGGTTAGGAAGATTAAATGAGATAATGCATGCAAATTATTTCTCCATCCTTAAAGTACCAGTTGTTTTATTATAATCCTTCGTTTCTTCAAAACTCAGTTCAAATATTGCTTCCTATGGGAAGCCTTTCCAGGTTCCCCAGTTAGTGTTATTGGTCTCTCCCACCTCACATCTTACCTGTTTATATGTGGCATCCTCCAGGAGAATATGCCTTTAGCCGGAACTGTTTTTCTTTCTTACTTGGTATCTCCAGTGCCTAACTGAGCACTTTGCTCATAGTAGGCTTAATAAGTGCTTATAATAATGCTTGATAAATAACAACAGTGAATTATCAGGTTCAGACCAGAAAAAAAAAAACTCAAAAAAAAGAACACCAAATTTCAAATGAACACAAAATTATTTAGTTCATTCTTTATCATATAAGTATTGAGCAAGATGGGGAGGAATAGAATAATAGTAATAGTTTTTCTGTGTGGGTGTGGGTGCATGTGTAGACAGAGTGGATAGAGAGAACACGCCTCAAATACTTATGACCCTGGGCAAATCACTTAAATCTCTCATTGGTCTAAGCGGACTTCTAAAGTGGTAAGTTGCCAAGGAGGCACTGACCCACAGTGGTGTTATCTTCCCTAGAAGTTTCCTATCCTGATGAATTCACCAGGTCCAATCCCTCATTTATAGAAAGCTCTACAGTTCATGATAGCCAGCATTGATATTTTGTTGTTGTTCAGTCATTTTGGTGTGTCCAATACTTCATTCCATTTGGGGTTTCCTTGGCAAAGATACTGGAGTGGTTTGCCATTTCCTTCTTGAGCTTATATGACAGATGAGGGTGCTGAGGCAAACGGGTAAGTGACTTACCCAGGGTCACACAGCTAATAAGCATCTGAGACTGGATTTGAACTCGGGTATTCCTGACTCCAGGCTTAGTGCTCTATCTACTACACCACCTAGCTGCCCAGTGCCCTGGTATTTATATAACTCTTTAACAAGGTTTGCCAAAAGTTTTACATATGTTTTCTCATCTCATCTTCACAACAACCCTATGGAATAGGTGCTATCTTGCAAATCAGGAAACTGAGGCTGAGGTTAAGGGCCTTCCTTGTCTAGGGTCACATAGCTGGTTAAGTGTTTGAGGCAGGATTTGGGTCCAAGTCACCTAATTCCAAATTCATCAGCCTTTCCACTAGTACCATGACCATGATTGGGTGGGTGCTCATCAGAGAAACTTATCTGTCTCAGGTAGCCACATAGTCTCTTCTCCCCTCCTTCCCCCAACACACACACACACGTATGCACACACACACACACACACAGTATAGAGCATGGAGGTATGTCCTTGACCCAAGACCCACTGTGTCTCATCCCTGAGCTTACAAGAGGCTGCTGGGTAGATGGGGACAACACACCTCCCTGAGAATAGGTAGCCTGGGTGTCTTGATGGGGAGGAGGCAGAGTAATTTGTGATATGGACCATCATCTCCGCTGGCTCCCACTTCAAGGAGACCTGAAGTGTGACATCCTGCTGATACACACCCTTCCTCCCCACCCCTAGGCAGAAAAGAACGGGAACCTGAGAGGCAGGTCCTGGTGCTTGGGATGCCTGGTGCCTTTGGCTTACGCTCCTTAGCTTAATCATCTTTATATTTCTTGTCCAAACTCCCCACCTTTCTCCCACAGAGCAAAAGGTAGGCTAGGGTGAATCAACCCAATATTGATTATCTCCCAGACTTAAAAACCAGATCTTTAAAGGAACTCTCAAGAGACAATGGAAACAGGGGGATAGCAAGGAGATAAGAAGGAAAACCAATGAAAAGGGGTATAAACCTGAGGCAGCAACTTTGACTTTTATCAAAGCCTGTTTTGGAGTCTGAAGACCTGGCTTTTCTATTTTCCTCCTATGTGACCTTGGCCAACTCACTTAACCTATATAGGTATCATTTTCTTCATCAAATCCTGCTTTAGGAAGATCAAGGTAGTGCATTGGATAGATAACCAGAGTTAGGAGGACCTGAATTCAAATTCAGCCTCGTACATTTATTAGCTGTGAGACTCTGGGCAAGTCACTTAACCCCGATTGCCTTCCCCCCCCCACCCCCCCCCAAAAAAAATCCTGCTTTAGACACTTACTAGCTGTGACACCCAGGGCAATTCACTTAATCTCTTTCAACCTCAGCTTTCTTATCTGTGAAATGGGAATAATAGTGAGAATCAAGTGAGATAACAAATGTACAGTACTTTGCCATCCTTAAAGCACTAGCTAGTTATTATTATTATTATTATCATTATAATTTTTATTATTGTTGATATTATTATTGTGGATTTGAATTCAGAATTTCTGGGTTTGAATCTTGCCTCCACTTCCTTAACAACCTCTGTGACCTTGAGTGAGTCATTTTGCTTTACTAGGCCTCAGTTTCCTCAACTGTAAACTACAGAGGCTGTTCTAGATGCCCTTTAAAGTCCCTAGATCTATGGTGACCCTAAAAATACCATCCTACAGTAACCATAGCCCAAGGCTTCAGGGAGTATAGCCCCAAGCAGGAACTTGCTGCAAATGAACAGAGGGGCACTGGCCAGGGCTTGGATTTGTCCCAAGTTGCTAGAATAGTGTCACTTACTGTCTCTAGGGAAATGCCCCCTGTCAAGGTGACCCATCTGAGGGCCCCCGAGGCCGAACTGCTTCATTTGGGAGATAAGGCCCCAGCGGGTTTGGGGTGGGGGAGAAAGGCCGTGAGAGTGAGGGATTAACCAGGCTGCCGTGTTCAGGAGCCTATTTCTAGCATCCTTCTCGCTCGTAAGCTAATTTTAGCCTATCCATTCTGCTTCCGTTGCCATTTATAAAGTGAGAATGTCAAATGCGGTATTAAACAAGGCAGGACGAAGGCAAAAAAAAGAAAACGCCAGAGAGGCGTTTAATAAATGAGTCTACGTGTTGATGTGGGAGGGATCCACCCCGCCAAACAGCTGAAACACAGACATGCTGAAGCCCTCTGTATGTGGAGGCTCAAAGTGCCGGAGCATGGGGGTGCTTAGGGAGGGAGAGGGAGGAGTGCACAGGCCAGGCAGGCAGAGATTCCGGAGCTTCTGATTTTTTCTGAGTGTGTGTCAAAGGTTACTTGGCCCACAGGGAAATTGCCTTGGCTATCTATGTACTGGGCAAAGAAATTTATCCCCCCCAGCTCATTTGTCCTTCACGTGTCATTGACAGCTAGCTTTATTGTAGGAACAACAAGGGAGAGATCATTTTCCAAGGCAGCCTGATCTGAGTACATCAGCCCCCTTCCTGAAGCCTTTCCTGGTTACCCCACCCTCTTCACACTGGGTGGGAGTCCTGCAAAAGAAAAGGGTGAAGGGGGTAGCATGGACGTGGGGCCTGAGGGTGACGGGGGCAGCCAGCCCAATCTCCTTCAGATCTCTTCCTCCTTTCTAAAGTTACCCTTCTGGCAACATTTCTCTCCTTGTTCTTTCTGGGATTTCTCATTTTTCTTCTGGTCTGATGACCCTTCCCACAGGTTTAGTGCTAACACTAGAGATTGCTCTGCTTTTTTTCTTTATTCTTCTTTTCCCTTCGTCCTATGTGAAAGAAAAATGGAAAGGAAAAGAAAGGAAGGAAGGAGAAAGAGAAAGAAAGACAAAGAGGGAGGGAGGGAGGAGAATGAAAGAAAAAAGAGAAGGAAGGAAGGAAAGGAAGAGAAAGGAAGAAAAGCAGATTGCCCAGTTCAGCCCCTTGCTGAGCAAGGCTAAGAGTTCCAAGACTTATGTCAGTGTCAGGGGGTGGAGTGAAAGTCACAAACTCTTGACCTTGAAGTCCCCTTGCAGACAACGTCCTCAAGTTGTACTTGTTGTACTTCCCATTTGGGGCTCAGGAGTGAAATAGGAAGGGCAGCAACCACCATCCCCCACCTTCTGTCCAAAAGTCCTTCCACTCTCTCCTCATGCCCCTGACAAACAAAACCTTCTGGGATAAATTTGTCTAGCCAGGTGGATGGGGTTGGGAAAGAATTGAAAATGGTAGCCAGAAACAGGTAGATGGGAAGAGCAAAGGGAATCACCACCACAGCTAGGAGCTTCTTCCATCTTTCTCTGCTTCTTCTACCTTCTCTGTCTTCTCATGCTGAATGTTCACATTCTAAATAGGCATCCCCAGGACTTAGAGAAAGATAGGGTGTGGTGGTGACCTATAAAGGCTTCTGGTTTGGGTCTTTCGTTTCTTAATTTGTTTGTTTTATGGACTAGACCTATGTTTTCATATATTTCAAATAAGAAATTCCTTCCATCGATGTAGATTGGTACTTACAGAGTCTTACAGAGTTTCCTAGGCCAATGAGAGATTAAGTGACCTGCCTGGGATTGCACAGCACTGTCAGAAGTGCATTTGAACTCAGATCTTTGTGACTATGAATGAGACCAGCTCTCTCTCCATTATATCACACCTAAGTGACTAATAACAACATTTTACAGACAGCCTTCTTTAAGCAAGACTTTTCACACTTGAGGCCCCTTGAATAGGCAGTTAAGACACCGATAGATAACATTTCAAAGGGCTCTCCTCATTGCTGCATTGGAAGGTAGGCAGTGCAAACAGAAACTGAAGAAACTAGACTGAGCCGTTAAGTGACTTGTGTACAGTTATGCTTCTAAGAAGGCTTAGGAGCAGAATTCGTACCTAAATCTAATTCAGATATTGGGGGGCATGAAAGTGGCAGAACTAGGATTTGAACTGAGGTTTTCTCACTCCAAATCCAGCAATTTTTGCAGTACTCCGCATGCGAGGGATTAAAGGAGGCACTTGTTGTTGTTTGGTCGTTTTTCAGTCACATCTGACTCTTCATGACCCCATTTGGAGTTTTCTTGGCAAATATACTGGAGTGGTCTGCCATTTCCCTCTCTGGCTCATTTTTACAGATGAGGAAACTGAGGCAGACAGGGTTAAGTGACTTGCTCAGGGTCACAGAGCTAGTTAAGTGTCTGAGGCAGGATTTTAATTCAGGGGGACAAGTCTTCCTGACTCCAGGTCTGGCACTCTGTTCACTGTGGTGCCACCTAACTGCCCAAAGAAAACACTGAGAAGGAACCAAAAATATGACATATGGACATTTCCCTCCAGAATCTGTGGTCACTCTACCAATTACAGTCCTCCAATGTTGACAATTCTGTAAAACAAAGGCATTGGAATAGATGATAACAAAAATATGTTGGCTCTAAACCCCGTGATCCTTCAGAGTTGGCCCAGTGTAGCAGATACACAGACATCTCCTCTCCATCTACCACTTGCCTCCCCTCCTTTAAATGGAAACCCAGGGCTCTCTCTCCCAGGAAACTTTTCCCATTCTCAACCTCATCCACCAGGGACAGTCTCTAGTCAAATGATGTGGGGGGGAAAGGTTTCTCTTTGAGGGGACCCCCCCCCACACACACACACAGGATCCCCATTTTACAGATGAGGGAACAGAAGTTACTAAGCAAGCAACTTGCCCAGGATCACATAGCTAAGTTAAGTGTCTGAGGCAGGATTTGGACTCATATCTTCCTGACGCCCAGGTTCAGTGCTCTGCCCGCCATGGCCCCAGCTGCCCATCTTCCTCCCGCGCTTCTTGTTTGTCCCTCCCTTCCCTCAGAATCTCCTCCCTTCTGTTACTGTCTCCTTTTACTGACCTTGTCTGCCTGGCTCCCTCCCCAGCCCTTGGTGCCCCACTGTGGAATCTGTGTTCGCCATTACAGACTGCCGTCTTCTCTGGGCACAGGAGAGCCCTGATAATTCATTCTAATTGGGCAGGGGAAGGTCAGTCTGAATTAAGGAAAAGTCAGAGTAATCAAACTTTTTTTTTTTTTTAAGAAATGAGGTTTAGTTACTACAAAATATTGAGAGTAATACTGCTAGTTAGGGAAAGGGATGCAGGACTATATATCTTAAGGAACCTCAGTGCTTGAACAAATACATATGAATCATTTATAATTAGCACATTCATCGTCTGAAGGTAAATGCTGCTACCAAAGGCCTTTACTTTTATGTAGGCTAATATCTCCCTTGTTTACTGATCAGCTTACATAAAAGCCCTTGTTTTATAGCTGTTTTTGGTTTTTGCCCAGTGCAAGGGCAAATCCAACTGAGTCCACATTTACTAAGTGCCTACTATGTGTAAAGGAAAGATAAGGCTATTTCCACGATTCAGAATTGGTCCAAAATAACAGGGATTTGTGGGTCTAGTTTTGGCAAACTCTGTAAGGTGAATACTCTTTTATAAGCGTCTGCTTGAGTTCTAGTGCACCTATTGGCCATTTTCCACAAAGAAAATTGCTTTTTTGTTTTGCTTTGTGAATGGAGAAGAGAGAAGAGCTACTATCAGTACTTTGACAGATCTTTGTTCTGTTATCCTGCCAGTAAGGAGCAATAGCTCATAAGTACCCTCTCTTCTCCATACCATACACATCTTAATTTTGTCCTCCAGAAAAATTCACTTAATTTATATATAACACACCAGTCTAGTGCTACTATGCTGGGGAAACTAGGTGGCACAATGGAAAGAGTTTCAACAGGAAGCCCTGACTTCAAATCCAATCTTAGATGCTTACTAACTGTGTGAAGTTAGTTACTGAAACCTCTGTTTGCAACAGTTTCCTCATCTGTGAAATGGAAGCAATAATAGTAGCTGCCTCCCAGAATTGTTGCGAGGATTAAATGAGATATTAATTAATATTAATTAATACTTAGCACAGTGCCTGGCACAAAGTGAGTGCTATATAGATGTTAGCTATTATGATTATGTGCTGGGAAAAAGGAATCATTTGTTGATGCCTGTCCCTTCACATGCTGGTTCGAAGCCCTATTTTCTCTTGTTAATTCACTCTGGAAAGGGGAGTTCAGCACAGTTATTTCTGCCACCCCCAGCCCTACCAGCCCACCCCAGCCTAGCCCCATTCAGGCCTGTCAGGCTCTTCCAGACTTCCCAATTTTCCTGGGCCCTTTCAGAGCTGAGCCTTTCCCTGCCCAGGACCACAAAGCTCTCCATTCCTCCTGCCATCTCCCAGCTAGAAAATAAGGAGAGCGACATTTCCCTGTGACTACAAACTTGGCCTCTCCTAAAGCCCGTCTGTGGTATCATCATCTAACAATAACAACCACAAAAAACTAAAACCTCATCCTATAACTGATTTTGATTTCAAACCTCTCATCCTGAGGCCTGCCTGTACAGGGCTATTCGGGGTATTAGTTTACCTGTCTTGCTGTCTTATGGCTTTGGAAATCCTTAGGGGCTGGCCCATGAAATTGTGGGACTCCCTTCCCATAAGGTGTTTCCAGGGCAGTCCAGTGTGGTGCAGATTGCCCAGATTTGGAGGCAGAGGATCTAAGTTTGAGCCCTGTTTTTGTCATCTGCTGATTGTGTGATCTAGGGAAAGTGTCTTGACCAGCTTGAGCCTCAGTTTTCCTCTGAAAAATAGGGGCAATAATGATCTACCCTGTGGCTAGGGCAGGAAATTTGGAATTTGAGGCCCTTGGTTCCAATTTTGGCTCCTCTGCTCACCAGCTGTGTGACCTTGGATGTGTATGATTCAACAAGCATTTATTAAACTCCCGTTATGTGCCAGGCTTTGGTATGTGATTACAAAAAATTAACCCATACTTTACCTTCAAGAAGCTTACATTCTGCTGGGAGGAAGTAATGTGGACACAGTAAATACAGAATAGATACCAACTAAGTTGGGGGGACAAGATAATGCTTCCGCTAGAAGGTAGCCATTGAGGGGCCTTAGAAAGGAACCATGGACTTCTAAGAGGCAGAGATGAGGAGCAAGGGCACTTCAGACATGAGAGACAGAAAGCCTGTGCAAAGGCATGGACAGAAAAACGGATGTCACATGTAGGGAAAAGCACACAGTAAGGTTTGTCTGGAACAAGGGTGGGAAACCTGCAGCTTTGAGGCCACATGTGACCTCAAGGCCACAGGTTCCCTACCTTTGTTCTAGAATTTGGGTTTGGTTTTTTTTGGAGGGGGGAAGGCAGGGCAATTGGGTTTAAGTGACTTGCCCAAAAGCTAGTAAGTGTTAAGTATCTGATGTCATATTTGAACTCAGGTCCTCCTGACTACAGGGCCGGTGCTCTATTCACTATACCATCTAGCCACCCCAGATTCTTAAAGGAGAGTAATGTGTAGAAAGCCTGGAAAAATATGATACAGACAGATTGTGAAGGGCTTTAAATGCCAAAGTAGTTTGTATTTTATCCTAGAGGAAATAGGGAGTTACTTTTGCTCCTTGAGCAAAGGAGTGGCGTGGTCAGACCTGTGCTTTCGGAATAACAGTGAGTTCAGCATGAACTCTTTGCTTCAGGGGAGCCATAGAACACTGGGAGTCAGACCCAGATTAGAGATGACCCAGAAAACCAGAAACAATTTCAATTTGAAATAGTAACTTTTTGGTTGTTATTGTCAAAGTTTCTCTAGCTTCTTCTGATCTCTCTTCTACCTGCCATCAACTTTTGGGTCTTCTTTATCAGAGTTTTTGCTTTAATGAATGTTTTCATTGTCTTTAAACAAGACAGCTGGAGCTAAAGCTTTCGGATCGATACGGTTCTCATAAAAATTTCAAGCACCTTCGTCCTCCCATATACCACCTTCTAAGTCTCATTTTCCAGGCTTACCAGGTGTAAAGAAATCAGTTCAAGGTCTGTGCGCTCATGGCCTGGGTATGTCCTGCAGAAGATTGGGCGTGGCCTCATCCAGAAAGTCTGTGACACAGAGGCAGGAATTTCTGATAACACATGATCCATTCCTCACATGGTTTATAACAGTCTCCACTCAGCTCCCGCTTTTGGATTTATCAATCAGTCACTCAACTCACTTTCATTTAAGTACTTCCTATGTGCCAGGCACTGTGTGAAGTCCTGAGGTTATTAAGCAAAAGGAAAAATCGTTGCTTCCATTCTAATGAGGAGAGGAGCAGGAGGAGATACAAGATAGAGACAGCGTATGTACCTGGCATCCTTAGAGGGGAAGCTGAGTCTTGAAAGAAGCTGGCGATTCTAAAAGGCAGAGGGGAAAAGGGAGAGAATCCCAAGGATGGAGGACAGGTGGGGCAAAGTCACCGTGATGGGAGGTGGAACATTGAGTGTGAGGAACAGAAAGTAAGGCTGATGTGGCTGGATTATAGAGGATGGGGAGGAGAGCGATACATAAGAAAATTGGGAAAATAAGAAAGGGCTAGGTTATGATGAACTATAACTACCAGAGAAAGTAACATTTAATACTAGAGACAACAAGGAATCATTTGTGCTTATTGAATAGAGGGGTAAATGGTGTAGCTTCTTCTTAGGAAAGGGCACAGTGGATAAAGTGCTGGGGCCTAGAGTCAGGAAGACCTGAATTCTAATCCAGCCTCAGATACCAGCTGTGTGACCCTGGGAAAGTCAACTGATTCCTGTTTGCCTCAGTTTCCTCATCTATGGGCTGAAGAAGGAAATGACAAACCACTCTGGTATCTCTGCCAAGAAAACCCCAAATGGGGTCGCAAAGAGTCAGACACAGCTGAAAAATGATTGGACATTGTTCTTAGGAAAATCACTTTGGCAGCTGTGTGGAAGATGGATTAAACTGAGGAAAATCTTGAGATAGGGAGACCAATGAGGACACTATTTCAGTAATCCAGGTGAGGTGGTAAAACTTTGAAATACAGCGGTGGCTGTTTGGGAGGAGAGAAGGGGGACGTATACTAGAGATGAAGCAAAGATTGAAAAGACAAGATTTGGTAATTGATTGGTTATGTGGGATGAGTGAGAGAAGAATCGTGTGACACCAAGGGGGTATGAAGGTAGTTGAACTGAAGGACGATGGTGTCTTCTACAGAAATGGGGAAATTTGGAAGGTGTGAAAGGTAGGTAATGAGTTCTGTTATGGACATGTTGGGGCATCTAGGTAATACAGTGGATAGAGGGCCAGACCTGGAGTCAGGAATACCAGCATTCAAATCCAACCTCAAGCACTTACTAACTGTGTGACCCTGGGCAAGTCATTTAACCCTGTTTGCTTCAGTTTCCTCATCTGTAAAATGATCTAGAGAAGGAAATGGCAAACCACTCCAGTGTCTGCTGAGAAAACCCAAAAGAGGGATCACAAAGAGTCAGACACGACCGAAAATGACTAAAACAAAAAAATATGTTGAATTTAAGATTTCTCTGGACATCAAGTTTGAAATGTTCATTACACAATTGGTAATATGGGATGGTTGCTCAGGGAAGAGATTTTTTTTTCCTTGGGATTTTATAGCTTTGTACAGTCCCGTTTCCAAGTGTTTGGTAAAAGATATAAATGGGTATTCTTTTAACTGGTTCTGGAAAGGCTGTTACTTCTCTGGGCTGATCATTTCTCTAGAAAACAATCAAGTTAAACCACTCTGCAGCACCTTTCACTTTCTAATCCAATGATAGCATCCCCCACAATACCAGCAAAACTAATCATTGCCAGCAAATATAAGTGTGGGATTCACAGGCATTCACAGTCAGCATTAACAATGACTTTCAGCTGTTCATAGCTTAAGGACAGACCTTTGCTGGCAGCAAAAAGCCCAAGGATGGTCAATTCTGCAATGAAACACAAATTGATTCTTTGCTTGGTAAAATTAAGAGTTTTCTGCTCCATTCTTCAAATGGTTTTTTTCCTCTCTTCTCCCCGACCTAAAGCACAGCCACCGGGACAAATCACTTAACCTCTCCAGGTCTCAGTTTCCTCATCTGTAAGATAAAGGAGTTGGATTAGGGAGCCTCAGCAGGTCCTTTCAGCTCTAAATCCGTGATACTATTACTAGGTGCTCTCTTCTATTTCTAAATCCTGTGATCTCGTGAAATGAGATCATGGACAGAAAATACTTTGTAAGCAGCAAAGCTTGCAAGGTATTCCCCCTTACCTACAGTTCCCTATCCAGAATTGTACCAACTCTGGGTTCTCAATAAAAAATTGTAACTAGTAAAAAGGCAAAAGGGTGCAGAGACAAGGAAGGCTCTATTAGGTGTCTCGCCTTTGATCTGTACTTTAAAGGGAAGTGTTACAGCTTCTAGATCTAGGATTGTCAAATGGGTCTCTGGGTAATTCATTTTATTCTGCCCTAGTGGGGGGAGTTAGTAAACTACAACACGCTCCCCCCAGACATACACACCGGTACCATTGAGACACATATAGTATATATCAGTGGTTCTCAACCTTCCTAATGCTGCCACCCTTTAATACAGTTCCTCATGTCGTGGTGACCCCCAACCATAAAATTATTTTTGTTGCTACTTCGTAACTGTAATTTTGCTACTGTTATGAATTGTACTGTAAATATCTTATATGCAGGATGTATTTTCATTGTTATAAATTGAACATAACCCACAGGTTGAGAACCGCTGGTATAAATGAACGAGTGCTGAACTTGGAATAAGGAAGATCTGGGTTTTTATTCTGCCCCCAGCACATACTGGCATTGGGACCCTGGACAAGTCATTTAACTTCTCTCACTGTTTCCCTATATGTAAAATTGGGGCTGAAAATAACACCCCCCTTTACAGTTGCTTGTGAAGATAATGAGATCGTGTATTTAAAGTGCTTCTTAAACCTTAAAGCATTAAAGAAATGCCAGCTAGTGCTGTTACAAACTATTGTTACTAATACCAGGGACAGATCACTTTACCTGTCTGAGCCTCAGTGTCCTCACCTCTGAAATGGGGATAATACTAGCTCACAGGTCTATCTAAGGCTCAAACGAGATAATGTGTATAAAGCAGAGATGTACGCTTGTGGCCTCCAACACTCCTGAGTTTGGCCTGAACCGGATTCAGATGTAAGTGGGGAGTATTTAACAAAATAAGTAAAAATACAATAAAGCATAGATCATATTACATTTTAAAAGTCAGTTGACACACACCTGACAGGGATCCTTAGATATGGTTTAGTGGCCCCATTACTACTTGAGTTTGACACCACGGACGTTAAGCACTTTGGAACCATGAAGGACAACCTTAGTGTTGGCATTGACCATTATTACTCATTGTGGCGTGGTGGATAGAGAAACCCACTCAGAGGCAGGAAGGCCTGGGTTCCAGTCCAGCCTCTGACACACATTGGCTCAATGACGCTGGGCCAGCCGCAGAAATTCTGTGTTCTAGGCAATTTTACTAGTTACAGAGTAGGTTCCCACCTCCATTATAGAAGGTGTTTCCTTGGCCCAGAGTCCATTATACCAATGAAATCCTAGGTCCATTCTTCATCCTTTTCCCTTATTTTTATTGCCACATCTGGCTTGCTAAGTAAGAAATGTATTTGGGGAGTAGAAGTTTGAAATCAATCCTCTCATGCATCTGGGTTGGTAGAACATTTCTATTTATTGGGTTCATAATAGTTGTTTGTTCCTTCTGAACATTATCTCTGGGACCATGTGTTTCTCTAAGTCATGAGTTTAAAACTTACCTTCCTGGTACTAGCAATTGGCCGTTGGTTACCCAAAGAGGCTCATTACAAAGTTGGTGTTTTTTTTTTTTCCTCTGTTGAACCAAATGGCATTTCTTCATTCTTCAATCAGAGGATTGTTGTATTATATTCTCTTGTTCTTATGAACCATTGCAGTGGAAGGCAAAGGAGATCTGCATTCATGCAAGAAACTTAGGACCCACAACCCAATGGTGCTGCATTCTCCAACACCCGGCTTCCTCTTTTTTCGTGCATATCTCTAGACAGATTAGCTGGAGAATGGACTTTGCTTGGGAGTTGATAGCATCACTTTTTTTTTTTTTTTTGGCTTTTTGGAAGGGGGAAGGCAGGGCAGTTGCATTTAACTGACTTGCCCAAGGTCATATGGCTAGTAAGTGTCAAGTGTCTGAGGTCACATTTGAACTCAGGTCCTCCTGACTCCAGAGCTGGTGTTCTATTCACTGTGCCACCTAGTCGCCCCTTTAGCATAAGTCTTACTAAAGCTTGGAACAGGGGGAAATGGGAGATGGGAGAGATGTACAGCAAGTAAAAGCTTGAAAGCAGTTCTACTTGAAGCTGGTTGTCATGGGAACATCTGCCATATTGGTTTTCTTTCCCTTCAGTTCATTGCCTTGAGTTTGCCAGAACCAAGTGACAATGGAGAGCCACATGTGGGACTCAATAAAGTCAGATTCCCCTGCCCTTTACCCCCTTATTAAAGTACTTTCAGTCCATTTCCTCCCCAGCTCCCCTGGCCCAAGAGCCCAGCTGACTAATTGCTATGGGCCAGAGAAATTTTTGTTGGACGGGAACAAATGCTTGGATCTGTTTGTTGACTTGGAATGGAGAGAGCTCTCTTGCTGGTGAACATGATCATTTATCAGTCACTTCTGCCTGGAGGGAGGCCATGTTGGGTTTGTTGAGTTTAGGAGGAAGGGGGAATTCTAACTTTAGTCACTTAACAGCCATCCAATTTGTGGAGAAAGTAGCCACAGAAGGACGCAGAAGGGGGAACAGAGAGAGACTAACATTCCCACACTGGAGAAACCACCAATCAAATGTAGCAGACATTGGTCAATCCCCAGTCTTATAATATCTCCACTGTCTCCTTCTTTGGGGCTGGTATAGGGACTGATACCATGATCCACTTAATTTAGGAGATTCCCTCTAGCAAAGCAGGTCAACAAGGTCTCTGCAACTTACAGTCTGAGTTTCCTTGAGCCACTGAGGGGATTAAGTGTCATTAAAGGTCTCACAATGGAAAGAAGAATGGCAGTGCAAAATATGGAAGACCTGGTGTAGGGAGAGCAGTTATAATGATAGCCAACATGTTATCAAAGCCCAGACTGTTGCTCACAATTGTCTAGATGTAATGCTGGTTCCTAAAAACTTTACAATTTTTTTAATAGACGTGCCATCCCAATTATCCCTCATCTTCAAACTGTGTGAAGTAAAAAAAGCTTTCAAAATACAAAAGTCTAGAAGAAAGAATAAGAATCATGTGGAATAGAGTGAGGTACATATTATCTCCACGAAGCGGAATGGTACCAGAAATGCTTGCTCTCCCTGACCCTAGAGAAAACATGCTTCTATACCCTTACTCGTCTTCAATTCGATCCATCCACCCATCAGCAAATGTCTGTGCAGTGCCTTCTACATCCCAGGCACTGTACTCAGAACTGCCTTCGAGGGACTTACAGTCTAGCTGGAGGAGACAACATGTATCGGTCTGCACAATACACACACGTATAGCATATTAAAAATGTGCAAAATAGTGGAGCGGTTGTTTCGTCTATCTGCGTAATCATCTACAGAAAACTAAATATAAAAGAATGATAGCAACACAGTGACTTGTCCTTGGACTTTCTATCTGAATTCTGAAACAAAAGTTGAAAACATTAATTTTATTATAACATTTATATTATATTATATTTATATTTATATATTTATATTATTGTTATATATTGTTATATTATTGTTATATATATATATATATACTATACATCCCACTAGATGTATAGTAACTAATTTGTCTATATACATTATATTATAACATATTTATATTATTTATTATGATATTATTAGTGATGATGATGATGAAACTCTCAAAATCCAGAGACTTAGTGGAAGAAATCATGACCCTGAGGGTACAGGATGAGGTCCATGCCATTCCCTTGACTCTGTCTCCTCTGGGTTTGTCCTGAGGATTCCTGGGTAGAGCCTGCAGAGCATGAGCTCACTTTATGTACCTACACAGTAGATAGTCTGCCAAATGTGAAATATAAACAAACCGCTTATGAGAATTGATGAATGAGGATGGCAGGACTGAGATAATAGCAATATACCTATATAGTGCACCCTGAGATTTTGCCAGGTGCCGTCCACAGGACAGCCCTAGAAGATTCTGAAAAGAAACACTTCCCATTTCATAGATAAAGAAACTGAAGTTCTAAAACATTGAATAGGTTCTCACTTGTGGCCCCGGAGTGGCTTCTCAGAAAGGGCTTGTGAGTCTCCTGAATCCAAGTCCTGTGTGTTATTTCCATCACAGTTGTGGGGGATTTAGGATCATACGTTAAAGATGGAAAGGACCTTAGGTCATGTTATTCAACCTCCCTCATTTTCTAATTTTGTAGACTAAAGCAGAGAAAGATTAAGTGACTTGCATAATATCATGCAGGGAATAAAAATGTTAAATCCCCAATTTGAACCTAGGTCCTCTTAATGTGGGGGTAGCTGTGGCATAATGGATAGAGTGCTGGGCCTGAAATCAGGAAGATCCAACTTCTTGAGTTCAAATCCAACCTCAGACATAAGCTATGTGGCCCTGGGCAAGTCACTTTACCCTGTTTGCCTCAGTTTCTTCATCCATCAAATGAGCTGGAGAAGGAAATGACAAACCACTCCAGTATTTTTGCTAAGAAAACTCCAAATGGTGTCAAAAAGGGTCAGACATGACTGAAAAAATAACTCAACACCACCTGCTGATGTATACCATTCTGTTGATTAAAAAGATTTGAATTGGTTGGAACCAAGAAAACTGAGTAGGAAAGGTTTCCTGATTATAAGAAAATCCAGTCTTCCTTCCTTCCTTCCTTCCTTCCTTCCTTCCTTCCTTCCTTCCTTCCTTCCTTCCTTCCATTCTCCCTTCTTCCCTCCTTCCCTCCCTCCCGTCGTTCCTTCCTCCCTTCTTCCATTCCTCCCTTCCTTCCTTCCCTTTCATTCTTTCTTTCCTCACTTTCATCATCTTTTGTCCTTTTGGTCTGTAGGTCTTTGATTTTCTCTTTCTTTTCTACAGGCTAGGTTTTCTGTGTTTTGACTTTATTTTTTCGATATTTCATTTTGACCCAATAGACCCTTCCTAAGCAATACCCAAAAAATGTTGTCCCCCTTCCCAACCATAAAGCATCATTCCCCCTAATGTTCATCAAAGGTCCTTAATAGCAATAGTGCAGCAGTTGGTACGTGTCCCTTCCACTTTCATAGCTTTCTCACGGGTAACAGAAAGGAAGGCTCCATGCCTTGATGCTGATAATGTGGTACCCCACGTATGGTTGTGTTTGACTTGAATGTTGTTGCCTTTTGCTGCTGTTGTTCAGTCATTTTTCAGTTGTGTCTGACTTTGTGACTCCTTTCGGGATTTTCTTGGCAAAGATACATGAGTGGCTTGCCATTTCCTTCTCTAACGCATTTTATAGCTGAAGAAACTAAAGCAAACAGGGTTCAGTGACTTGCCTAGAGCCACATGGTTTAGTAAGTGTCTGAGGCCAGATTTGAACTTAGGAAGAGGAGTCTTCCTGATTCTGGGCTGGGACCCTTTCCACTGTGTCACCTTTTTAGCATTGTCTTTATTTACATTGTTGAAGCCGTTGTTCTTCTTTTCTTCCTTCATTCTCTCACCTCGTACATTTTTTTCTATCTCTGAGTTCTTCACATTCATCATTCTTTACGATATAGTAATATTATATTCACATATCATAATTTACTGAACCATTCTTCAATCATTGGGTACATATTTTGTTTTCAACTTTCTGTTATCACAGTCATGAATACTTTTGTCTGTAAGATGTTTTTTTTTTTTAAACCTCTGAGATGGGGCAGGGAGACATGTGGCTCGAGAACCAGAGCCATTCTTGGCACCATGTGGAATGCAAGGCTGTTGGCTGTGCTCAGGAGACCAGAGTGAGTTTTTGGCAGAATCCACATAGTTGAGTGCCACTGAGAAGGATGGAGAGAAGTAAAGGAGCTTCCCCTGGACTTCAATGCATTTAGCTAAGGAGCAGGAAGAGTAGGTGGTTTTGTTTAAAATATTCCCATTACAGTCAGTTAACCTTCATGTTACCTAAATGAAAATTGTATAAACCTGAAATTTTCGTTGATCAGGTTGCTTAGGAACAAGAGTAGGGTTTTCATAAGACAATGCAATAGACTGTCACTGATAGGGCTGTTAGGAAAGGAGCTGGTTTGCTATATTATTCTCCATTTCAGGGTCTGAGTTGGGTAATTATCTGTTTGCATGTACAGAGCACGCCCACCTTCCCCAGCTTGTTAAGAGTGGCAGGGTTCATGTAAATGATGTTCCCTGTTGAAAATAAACAGTGGGGCCTCTACCCCAGGACTCAGAAGAGGTGTGTTTCATTTTCTTTAGTAACTGTGGGTCCACAAGCAAATCGCAATGAGAGAGGAATAATGAGGGAGTTATCTCCAGTACACCAAAACATACAACTCCTCTCTCTTCTAGGCTGGTAGCCTTTAGGGAGAAAGCAGCCAGAAATACCCAACATGATGGTTCATTTAACCAGCATCATTGGGGAACTGAAATCTACTCTTCCCATCCCCACCCTCACTAAATGCCAAAACTTTTCAACTCTTACCATTTAGAATGGAAATCTTCTTAAATGTTTTAACACAGTATGGAAAAACACAGATCTCTGGTGAATGATCAATTGATCTCTGATCAGTGACCAATCACGACTTCAGGGGACTAATAGTGAAGCAAGCTTCCTGTGTCTGGGCAGAGAGATGGTCATTTACAAGTACAGAGTGAGACACAGTTGTGTTGCATAGTCAGAAAAGCTGATGATTAGCTAAGTGACACAGTGGATAGAGTGCCAGGCCTGCCATCAGGAAGACCTGAGTTCAAGTCCAGCCTCTGACACTTACTAGCTGTGTGACCTTGGGCAAGTCACTTAACCCTATTTGCTTCAGTTTCCTCAACTGGAAAATGAGCCAGAGAAGGAAATGACAAACAATTCCATTCTCTTTGCCAAGAAAACCCCAAATGGGGTTATGCAGAGCTGAACATGACTAAAATGACTGATCAAAAACAAAATGAATTTCTCTGTTGCAAGGTAGAGATTTATTTGGGGGTGAAGGAGGGTGTTAGGAAGAGATAGCAATAAAAAAAAAGTAATACTTAAGATGCAAAAGTGGAATGAATGTCCTAGGTCTTGGTGAGATCTACATGATGAGAAGTTGTTGAGAAAATGTATTAGGTGTGTTATAGGTGTAGTGCTTGGGTGCTGGGCTTGAAGTCAGAAAGACTTGCATTCAAATCCTATTTCTGATGTGAACAGTATGACACTGAGAAGGTCAAGTCAGCAAGCATTTTTACCAAGCCCTTAACTTTGCATCAGGTTCTGTGCTAAGTACTGGGACTGCAAATACAAGCAGAAAGCGAACTCTTGCCTTCAAAGAGCTTCCATTTAGTGGGAGAATGCTATTATGTGGTTGTGGTTCAGTCGTTCCAGTCACATCCTACTCTTCGTGACCCCTTTGGGGTTTTCTTAGCAGAGATACTACAATGATTTGCCATTTCCTTCTCTACCTTATTTTGTGGAGAGAACAGCCAAACAGGGTTAAGTGACTTGCCCAGCGCCACACAGCTAGTAAGTGTATGAACTGGATTTGAACTCCAGTCTTCCTGACTGCAGGCGTGGTACTCTATCCACTGGGCCACAAAGGTGCCCCAGGAACACCGTACATAAAAGGGATCTTTAAAATGGGAAGGAGTAATCTGGGAACAGGGAGGTGGGGGTGGGGAGTGGGGTATAGAATTAATTTACAGAACAAAAAAAATCTGTGTGGCATACATGAGAAAGTCCTGTGAGTCAAGAGGGCTGTTGGAGAGGAAGTCACTTAACCTCTGAGATTTTTGCTTCCTATCTATAAAATGAGGGAATTGGACTGAAAGGTAGTCTCTAAAATGCCTCCCAGCACTAAATCTGTGATCCTGTGAACATGCATTACATACATTCCTGTCTTCGTGTCTATTAAATATAATTTAACTTTCTATTGATGATTCGGGGTTATCATCCTGACTATAAATTGTGCTAGTCTGCTTTCCAGGACTATTAGATGTCCCTCTAACCTGAATGGTCCCAGACTGTTACAGTTTTTGCTTTATGTAAATTTACACTACACAAATTTGACTTTGCAGAAAGAATTCTTAAAGAAATCCACATTTCAAAAAAATACCAATGTTAACTTTACTGTGCAGTGATGTGTTCTCTCTCCACTCCTGCCTCTTGGCTCTGTGGCCTCCCATCCCCACCAAAAAGCCCCCCTCCAAAACCCAAAATTTTAAAAACCCTCCAAGTGAAAGCAGAACATGTGGGCAGAGAGAGCTCTGTAGCTGTTGTAAGATCATGACTTGGTTTGAGACCTGTGGCAGCAAGAGAAGAAACCTTTGACCTGCCCACCTACCACCAGGCCCCACGTGTTTGTCTTCTCTCAGTCCTCGACCCCTGCATGTCGCCCATCCTCTCCTGTCTATGTCTGGTCCCGCATGTCTGTTCCTCTTCTCAGTACCAGCCTGGCCCCCAGCCCCTGACCCCTACTTCTTATTCTTCCTGTCCTCACTTCTCTGCCCCAGACCCCCACATGCCCTTAAACCACATGCTGGCCTCTTCCCCATGATGGTCGGCAGCCCCCCCCCCCCCCCTTCTTGCCTCTCTCCTTCTTTCTGTTCCCCACGTTATATAAAAATTGCTTTATGGAGAGGTCTACAGAACAGGTCTACTTACAGAAAGTAAGAACTGTCCATATACTCAATAACCTTTTTTTTCCCCCTCTTTCTTTAATTTTTCTGTTTCGTTCCCTGTCCTTGAAGCCCCATCTTTTTGATTGGCAGCTACCTAGGTGCTCTGGGTTAGGAAATCAGAAAAATGAGTTTTGTTAGCATTGTGTGGCAAGTGAGACTTAGGTGGTCTCTGAGTTGGTTATTGGGACCCTCTCCTGTGAGCTGACCCTTGTAACATCCCTTTAGGACGCTCATAAGGCTTTTTTTTTTTTTTTTTGGTGGGGGGTTGGTTTATCCTGTTGCAATTAGGTACAGTTTTCATATAAATTCTGAATAAATAGGCTGGTAGGATTCTCGAGAACTTCAAAGGTGGAAGAAATGTACAGAAGGAAGTTGGGAGGGGGTCACTTTGAGAAACCCAATATATAAGAACTAAAATGAGTGGGCAAGGCAGAGAAGAAGGGTTGGAGGTGAATGGAGAAGATGTGATGAAAAGAACACAGTTGATGCTTTAATTTTATAAAGAATGCTTGGAAGTGGGTTTCAAGGACAGGATTTCTTCATTAGAACTTCAAACAGCCATATTCGATGTACTATTCCTATGATTACTCCCAAACCAGGGATTCTTTTAGGCAGTTTTGCTAGAGAACCATCAGCTGAGGCATCATTCCTGAGTGTGTATGTCTTGCCAGCTTCCTCTGCCCCCTGATTTCATCTTTGTAGGGTCTTCCAAAGCAAGATTTACACAAGGGGTATGTTTTCTTAAATATTTATTCTGCAGGCCATTTATTCTCCTTAACTCTTTTTACTTGGAGTGTAAGGAGCTCGGCTAAAAATAACCTTTCTCTTACCCATGCGGGTCTGCATTTGACATTTCCCTGGAATTAATTAGCATCTCATTTGTATATTTTTTCCCCTCAATAGGTAGAATGTAAGAAAGCACAGCCTAAGGAAGTGATGTTCCCACCCGGGACAAGAGGACGGGCCAGGGGCCTGCCTTACACAATGGATGCTTTCATGCTAGGCATGGGAATGCTAGGTAAGTCCCGGGGATGATACTAGAGCCCATTAGGAATGGGACGGGGTCACCCTGCCTGCCTTTGTCACCCATGCTGGAAGTTGTTGGCCGTATCTCTGGCTTAACTTTTCTGGGCTACAACTCCACTTTCTAAAAGCAGGAAGGGAAAGGGTGGGGGGCTGGGGAGGGACAGTGGGAAGAATCCTGTCTATTTAAATGATTAACATTTTTCTTGGGATATCAGAATTTGCATTTAAATGGATGTTTTAAATAGCCTGTTTTTACTCTTTATTCACACCAAAAAAAAAAAAAATAGAATGATAAAAGACAAAGTGCGTTTGTTCTGACTAAAAGCGATCTCTCCTGGCTTTTAGAGAAATTGAGACACATATAATGCCCCTTCTCTTAAAGGTATCTCTGACAGGTCCACATAGATAATTGAAAATCTTGCTGTTTAAATGGCAGGCAAGACGGAGAAAGCAGTGAAGATGCATAATTGTGTAGGTCGCAACAATAATTAGAAATTTCAAGGCAAGAGAACAGTATTTTAGCTCCGGTTATTGTGTGTCCAGAAAATACTAATTAAAATGGGATAAATGGTACTTAATGGTAAAATTCCATTCAGGCACAAGATCTGTCTACTTTTAATGGGTTTTCATTTGGTTTGGCTAAGAGTCCCTTCTCCTACAGCGTCTGATAAGCTCTTTATGTATTATAAATGGATTGCTGTTTAAACTACTGCTGGCTTTTAACTTTTAAAAACTTTTTGACATTAACCAACTAGTTTCTAGAGGTGTCTCTTTGGAAGAGGCTGTATGGTTTATAATGGAAGAAAGGCTGGGCTTAGAGTCAGAAACCTGAGGGTTTGAGTCCTGACACTGATTTGCAACCTTACGCAGTCACTTAAACTCTCTCTTTAAGCTTGTGTGTAGAATGGGATGAAAATCTTTGCACTGCCTCCTTGGAATCATACATTAGAGCTAGAAAAGTGGACACTAGGGGTCCTTTAGTGCAGCCCTCACATTTTAAGCATGAGTGCCTTGCCCAAGGTCACAAAGGTAGCTAGTGGCACAAATTAGGATTTGAACCCAGGTCCTCAGACTCAAATTCTAGCTTGCTTTCCTTTACATCATGATTGTTTTTAGAAAAGTTCTTTGTAATCTTTAAAGTGCTGTATGAATGTGAGTTGTTATTAGTATTTTTTTTCCCTTTAGAATCAGCTACTTGTCTGGGGGAAAAGAAAGGGCTCTTAAGAAGAATGAGTAGCTCTTCTGTGTTCCCCTTAATGCATATAGTTTGTCAGCTCAAGATGATGGCTGATGGCCCCAGGACACAGAATGATGGGAAGACTTTTGCGTCTGGGGCCCGAGATGGTTCACAAACTCTACTGTGTGAGCGTTGATAGGTACCTCCCTGGGTCCCAGCTTTTTTACTTTCTGTGTAATAAATAAGCAAATTCTTAATAGAGAGGCAAAATAATGCGAGAGACTTTAGGTCGGCATGTTTCCCAGTGCAGAGGTACAGACCCATATTTTGTATCCAGTCTCTAGAAAGCAGGAACCAGAAATGAGTTCCTTCATAGTCATTAATCCTTATAGTTCTGTTTCCCTGACTTTTCTACCATTTGATTGCCCTCTAAACCTCCTGGGTATTCTCTCCTCTCTGGGTTTTCTTCCTACCTGTCTGATAGTTCCTTGTCATTCTCATTTGCTGATTCATCCTCGGTGTTCTGTCCCTAACTTTTGAGCATGCCCCAAAGCTCTGTCCTGGGCCCTCTTTTATTCTCTCTCCCCCTCCTCCCCTTCTTTCTTTTCTTCCCTCTTCCTCTGCCCCTCTCCTCCCTCCATCTCTCCATCCCTTCCCCCCCTTTCTTCCCCTCTCTCCAGAGACCTTATCAGCTCCTATGAGTTTAATTACCATCTTTATGCAGATGACTCAAGATCTTTATATATGAGCATAGTATCTCTCCTGAGTTCCAGCCCCACATCAACAGCAGCCTATTGATAACATTTTGAATTAGATGCGAAGAGAATAAACATTTATGTGGCAGGCATTGTGCTAAGCTCTTTACAAATATTATGGCATTTGATCCTCACAACAACCCTGTGAGATAGGTGCTGTTCCTATATCCATTTCACAGATGAAGAAACTGAGGCAAACAAAGATAAAATGATTTGGATTTGCCCAGGGTCACACAGCTAGTTAAGTGTCTGACATCAGATTTGCACTCAGGTCTTCCAGTCTCCAGGCCCAGCACTCTATTCACTGTTCCACCTAGCTACCCCCAAACATTTTTTAAGCACCTACTATGTGTGGAGCTTTGTTCTAGGGATACGAAAAGAGGCAAAAGACAGTCCCTGTTCTCAAGGAGTTTGTAATCTAATGCTTATCAAAAACATGCCTTACTTTCTTTCCTTAAGAAACCCACTCCTTTTCCTAATATCCTATTTCTGCCTAAGGCACCACCATTCTTCCACAGGACTTCCCAGCCTTGGGGTCAGCCTTGTTTTCTCTCTCTCACTCCCCATATGTAGTTACAGATTCTATCTGGACAGTATTTCTCTCCACTCACTTAGCCGCTTCTCACCACCTCTTGACTGGATTCCTGGAATAGCCTCCTAACTGGTCTCCTTGTGTTTAATCTCACCCCTCTCTGATTCTTCTTCTCCACAGCTGCCAAAATGATATTCCTACAGCAAAGGTCTGACCTCACCACTCCCCTGTTCTGTAGGATCCTGTCACTGCCCCTTACCTTGGGCATCAAAGACAGCCTCCTCTTTGGAGCATCTTAAACCCTTCACAACCTAAAATCAACCTCCTTTTGCCCTCTCTTTACGCATTACTTCCCATGATATTTCTATATTCTCTGGTCCAGCTACACCTGCTGCTTTCCTATTCTTCACACGTGACACACCTTGTCCCATCTCCTTGCCTCTGAACAGATAGATTGTCCTCTGTGCCTGGACTTTTCTCCTTCCTCACCTCCACCACCTAGAATCTCTATCTTCCTTCAAAGCTCAACTCAAATGCTCCTTGCTAATGTAGCATTTCCCAATCCTCACTGCTGCTGGTTTCTTCTCCCTCCTGACATTACCTTGTGATTTAAAAATCACTTTGTATTTTTTTTGTATTTATTTATATATGTGTGTGTGGTTTCCCATGACAGAATGAATATATGCTTTTAGAAAACAGCAATCCCCTCCAAAAAAAAAAAGCAAGGAAAAAAAAAAGAAGAAGAAGACAGGGATTATTTGGTTTTCATTTTGCTGTCTCCACCCCCTAGCACAGTGCTTGGCACACAATTGGTGTTTCATAGACGCTTGGTGATGGACTGATTAAGAGTAGGAAACAGTCACAGTGTACAAAGTCAAAAGAAGGGGAGTAAGACACAAACTGGCCTCTGGCTACGAAGGATTGTGGCTTAAAGCCTGGAAACAGAATCCTGAGAACAGGCAAGACTGGATGAAAGCTGAGGGTGTTTCTGGGGGAAAACAGAACATGGCAAGTGGCGCTGACCAGGGCAGGGGGAGCCAAGGTTTCACTAGATTTGCAGCAAACTTTGCTAGGTGCTCTAGGAGGATTCGTGCTTGTGCCTTCGTGCCACCCCTGCTCCCCTCCCCACCGTTGCCCTGCCCCTCATCAGCTCTCTGAGCATGATCCCGTTGGCTTGCCCTGAGTGAGGGATGGAGCTGTGATGAATGCCAGATGCTTAATTATCTGCTCTAGCTATTTTCCCGTTCTTTCAAGTCTCGAATTACTACTTCCTAGAGTCACGTTAAAGAATTAACCGTTGGTAAAAAAAAAAAAATATTGTAGCAGTTAAAAGCCTATTACCCCTTGAGTTATGGCCAGCCCTTTGCCTCCCCCTCTGCTTTTTCAAGTTTGTACCTATTGGCTACTCGAGCTCTGGCTGAGACCGAGACCTGGCGTATCTCCCAGCCTTCCACCAGGAGCCCCGGTCCTGGCTTGGCCTGGTGGACCAAGACAGTTCAGGTATTCATCTACCCTGCCTGCCCCCACAAAAAATCAGTACAGGGATTCTGTGGAAACCTTCATCCAGGTCCTCAGGAAAATCTGTTTCCCTCCGGAGGTATGTGTGGAGAGGAAAGCTGCATCAAAAAAGTTAGCATTTATATAGCACAGTACTTTACATTAACCCTTCTAGGTACGTCTTGTTATCGTCCCCACTTCACAGATGAGGAAACTAAGACAGAGCTTAAGTAACTTGGACAGTGACACACACATAGCTAGGAGGTGTCTGAGAATTAAGCCATTGTAGAGAAAAAATTCAGAAATCCACTATCGATTGGCCTTTTGTCATTCTCTCTACTTTCACTGGTCCTGTCTCTGGCCATTGGACCTTTTGGAAGATGAGAAGGATATTTGCTTATAAGTAAAATCTATCATTTATTCCAATCCCTTATCTTTGTGGAGCAGTCAGGAGGATTTTCCTTCTGCCTTTGAAGTGATGGCATTGCAGCATCTTCCAAATGAAACAGAAATAGGAAAGATTCATCAGACTGGGCCTGTTCCCTTGGGAATGTTGACTGCCTCTAATTCCCATCAGTCATAGCACACCTCGGATGTCACGATGTAATTCTGTTACAGTCCAAGCAAGGCTGGTGGCCCCAGTGTGAGGTGGCTGAGGCAGCAGCGTTTGCAATTTGACAAAAATCTGACTTAAGGCCTTAGAAAAACAATGAAATTAATCTTTGAAAAAACAGCTTCTATTAAATAGTTGTGAACGTGTTAGAGAAAGGTGAATTGAATATTTTGTATGGAGAGATGAGGTTATTTTATTAGCTTTGTTTAAAGAAAAAATTTTAAGCAGCAATGATCCTATCACAATTTGACCAGCGAATACAGAGAAACCTAGTTCTTGATGGCAGAACAAAAGGGTCCCTAGCAATCATTGCATTTGGTGCTTCTATAGTCTTCTAGGAGAGTCTGGAGAAATCTTGGAATTATAGGACTAGAACATACCTCCTTCAGAAGGAAAGCTTGAGGGAAAGATTGCATTTAGTCCATTTCCCTAAGGCTGTCTGAGACTTAGATTTTTCTACAAGGAAGATGACTTCACCACCACTGGCCATCTGTTGTAATGTTCTCATCTGCCAGGAAGGGTTTACAGGTGTCTAACCTCTGCCCCACCTACTGCTGTCTGAGTCCTTTTGTTATTTCTTTAATAAGAGTGGGGGCAGCTCCGTGGGGCAGTGCATAGATCACCTGTCCCTGGAGTCCAAAGGACAAGTTCAAATCCCACTTCAGACACTTACTAGCTGTGTGACCCTGGGCAAGTCACTTTACCTCAGACGCCTCCAGAAAAGCAAAAATAAAGATGAACACCTTCTGATTCTCATAAAAGGCACATGGTGAGTCTTTCTCTAAGAGAAAGCACTTCATACATCAGGAAGATCTAGGTTCAAGCCCTGCCTCGGACACGTACTAACTTTGGAATTGTGGTCAAATAATTTTCCTTTTCCTTGCCCGAACTCCAAGACTATAAATTATGGAAGTGTTGCCTATCTTTATTGATGGTGAGAGTTTATACAACGAGTTCCATATACTGATAAAATCATAGGTCTGGTAAAAGGAAAAAGAAAATACCTCTTCCTGTATCTGAAGATCAGTATTAAGATTCTCCTTAGCTTTCTCTACTCACAGAAAAGTTATCATACTTTTTAAAAACCCAGTTAACCTTCCTTATACCCTCCCATTTAAAAAATGTGTTAGAAAAGAACTGGGCCCCCTTTCTGTTGAGCAAGGCTGAGGAGATAAAGAAAGCCTTCATTTTCTTTTTCTTTCTTTTTTTTAAATTTAATTTATTTATTTTTACTATGTTTTTAGGTTCCAAATGGTCTCCCTCCCTCCTTCCCTGTCCCGCACTAGAGAAGGCTACCTTTTGACACAGATTTATAAATCTATGTCACACTTCTGTTTTTCAGTTCTTTCTCTGGAGGTGGATAGTATCTTCCTTCATTAGGTCCTTTACAGTTGATTTCAGTATTTACAGGACTCAGAATAACTGAGTTGTTGACCATTATTCTTTGAATAATATTGCTGTTATTGTATACAGTGTTCTCTTGGTTTTCTGCTCAGTTCACTTTTCATTATTGCATGCAAAGTTTTCATTTTCAAGAAAGGGAGGGAGGGAAGAAGAGAGGAACGAAGGAAAGGAGGGAGGGGAGGAAAGAAGGAGGGAAGGAAGAAAGGCATGCTGGCTGGCCGCACCCCTACATTGCTTCCAAAGCAGTGAACTCATTGATTTGTTTCCCAGTGGGTTGCAGGAACTTCAAATGGGGATCCTCCTCTTCTGTGAGTTGAAGTAGGTTTCAGGGTGATCTTTCTGGGGACTCTGATATAAATATAGACAAGAACTTTTAGGTCTCATAATGGAAACATCACTTGAGTCCTTATGTGAACACCCAGTGGCTACATTCCAAGACCACAGAGCATGCTCTTTATATGTTGTGAAACACACTTCACACTCAAGTGGTTCCGTGGTTAAATAGCCTGCCTCGATTTCTAAATGGACCTGGTTGGGGCAGTTTTCTGTCCTTTTGGGTAGCTGAGTAATGGCACAGGAGAGGATGAATAATGTTCTGCATTGTCATGAGAACACATGAATTTTCTAAACTAGGCAAGAGATTTAGAACCGGAGGCACTTTGGGAGATGGGGACAAAAGATTAGCTCAATTGTTCAAAAAGGAGGAGCAAGTTAATTTTAATTGTAGGTATGAGAGTTTTGGGGTTTTGTTTATGTTCTGTTTTTCTCCCAACATGGCAAGGTAGATTCACTTAGAAGAGTGAAGATGGAGGCAAAAGCCTTGGGTTTTTTAGTTCAGTGACAAGAGATAATTACCACAGAATTGATCAGTCACTCCAAGTACTGAAGCAAATAAATCGCGCATTGGCCAATGCAGGAGGAGAAAGGCAGCTAATGGAAGTGGTAGATAGGTCATCCTGGCCATAATTTGGCTTGATGAAGCATCCACATGGGCCTGGTGTTAATGTGCTATTGATATTCAGCCAGCCAATTTCCCCTGTGTGGCTCGGGCTGTGACTCGTTAGAGCAGAGCTGGGCATCACAGTGGTAAATGAAGAGGAAAATTGAAGTAATGTTGTATTATAAATTTATGATTTCATCTGCCTGACCCAGAGGATGTTCAGTGAGGGGAGCAGGGGATGGGAGCCCCTCTCTGGCACATGCCATGTTCTTCTTGTCTTTGCTGTTGGAAGGTATACTGGTGGGCATTGGAGAGTGGGTAGCGGGGGAGGGTGGAGGTGATACTGGGAGGGCAACTGTAAACCATGTTTTTTCCCTGCCAGTCCCCTGCTCCCACTTCCTTCCTGTCTGCCTGTTCTTGGAGAGAGGCATTGGGGCATGTCGGGAAGTTGGAGATGTGTTTATCCTAGTGACCAGGAGGCTGGAAGGAACTTGATGTTCCATCCCCAGCCCCCATCCTCCTCCTCCACAGGAGTCTTGAAGGTGACACATAGGCTAATGCTTTCACTGTCAGATTAATGCTAAAATATTTAAGATCCCCAGTGCCGAAGCTGGATACAGCACCGTCATTTTTCATCAGGAAAGCCCCACAGGCAGCAGTGATTCGGCTGTTTGCATATAATCCGTTTATCAATATTGTTGAAATAATGGTATGAGAAATCTAACGCTGAAAGATCTGATTTAATAGCAGAGGTGATTAATTTAAAAGAGGATTGAGCTGCTCAGCCATGAAATAAATATCAAGGAAAGAACCAGTGTGTACATGTCTATTTAAAGCTTCAGTGTCCTCTTTTCCCCTCTCCCTTCTTTTCCTTTCCTTCTCTCCCTACCGTACCCCTCATCCAACCTGGTGTTATCCCCCACCCTCTCATCATCAAAACCCAACCATCTGTGTTCCACTTCCAAAAGGAAAGGTGAGGCCAAGCTGTCGGATCATTTGATCTTGTCTGCCTAGAGGAACTGTGAAGGAATCCACCAATTCATGACTCAGTGCTATGCTAGAAAATAAATAGTAAAGACCCTGGCAATGAGGTCCCTCCAAGGTGGAAATATTTCAACTGGCCAATGAGTTGTGACAAACAACAAATTAAGGAGTGTTTCTCCTTGTATAGACAAAGCAGCACAAATGGTCTCAGGCCTCAAGTCACAGGTTTGAATGGGGCCTCCAGAAGTCCATAGATCATTTGGGGCCTCTAGAAGGGACCAGGGAGACCATCTGCTTATTAAAGATATTAAAAATTCATGATTATTAAAGATAAAATGGTTTGCCATTTCCTTCTCCAGCTCATTTTACAGATGAGGAAACTGAGGCAAACAGGGTTGAGTAACCTACCCAGAGTCATACAGCTCGTAAGTGTCTGAAGTCAGATTTGAACCCAGAAAGATGAGTCTTCCTGATTCCAGCCCTGGCACTCTATCTATTCTATCTAGACATGCCACCTTTTTTGAAAAATGCACCTTAGCTTATTAAAGCTAACCCTAAATTTGTGTTTATTAAAGCTTAGCACTGCCCTGTGATTTTGGGGACAGTCAGTATATACGTATTATAAATATATACAAAGCTGGTAAAAGGTGGTATGGTACTTGCAGCTGAGGATTCGGGGAAGAGTCCCTTCCAGCCAGCTCTGATTGTGGAATCCTGTGATGAAGTAAGAAGGAGAAAAGAACAATTCCTGTTATGATTTGCTAAGAGATAGAGAAGAGGGCCAGCCTGGAAGGCAGCAGGACCCAGGTTTGCTAGCAGGGGTTTATCTGTTTCCTACCTGAGTCTTTTCAGCAAATAGCACCTCAGTCCCCTTAACCAGTAACCTGCCTGTAAGAAGGAAACAGGCATCTGAGAAGAAAGGTTCCGAGCCCCTTCAGCAAAATCTTAGGAAAACAGCAACTTACTCTCTGAGGATGGCAAAATAGAGAGCATTCTCCATTCTGGAAAATATTAACAGCTAACACTTTGATATAGCATTTTAGGGTTTGCCAAGCATTTCACATATTTTATTGTCTCTTTCGATTATCACATCAGCTCCTCAGGGTGGGTGCTATTTCTGTCCCGGTTTTACAGATGAGGAAGCTCAAGCTAGAAAAGTGAAGTGATTTGTCTAGAGTCACTCATCTGAGACAGGATTTGAACTCCGGTTTTCCTGACTCCCTGTCTAGCACCCTGTATATACAATGTCACCTAACCGTCCCGATGGGTTCTATATCCAGAGTGTGCTCTTGGGAAAACATCCCCAGCACGATAGAGGTTATGGTGTGGACACAGACTTCTCACGCTCCACTCTGGGTGGGGCTCTGATGGATTATGTGCTTCCCAAAGGCAACCTCAAGGTTGAATTTTCTCCCCCAGCGAACCATCCCCCCCCCCTTAAGTAACCTGCTGCCTTTTGCCTGGTACAGGTGCTTTCCCTTCATGGCTGTCCCCCTGTCCCTTGGGAGTGAGCATTGCTAACACCTTAGCCTCCCACTGTCAATAACTCTAAAGTAAAGTACATCCATTGTAAGCTCCCCAAATGTCAGAGCCAAGTAGGGGCTCTGGGGTTTCCAGTTAGCACCTGGCATTTACTCTGCCGATTCAGAAAGAGTCCATAGTCTTTGGGGCCTTAGCTGACCGCATGCAGGTTAATTGTGTGTAAACTGACAGCCCCGCTCTCCACAGCCACCAGAGAAAGATACCCACCCATACCTTAGGTCCAGGGCCTTATTGGAGATGAGAGCTGGGGCTTGTTCCAAAAAAAAAAAGAAAGAAAAAAGCCAGGCTCATTACCCTGCCATCCCCATCCACCTGGTTCCTGTATCTAATTTGAAAAGAATAAAGAGCCAAGCTTCATTAACATGACTTTCTCCTGTTTATATATGTGTTCAAGGCTACCCAAACTTCGTGGCGACATATGGCCGAGGCTATCCCGGATTTGCTCCAAGCTACAGCTATCAGTTTCCAGGTGAGTACCTTTGTGTCACTCATGACATTGAAAACCTGATAGATTTGGAGGGAGACAGGAGAATCCAGAATAAGATTTGACTCATGCAAACAAAAAAAAAAAATCCTCATTAAAAAAAAAAACATACTCATCCTCAGTATCAGTACTCAGATAAGAAATTTGGATTAATTTTTCTGATGAATTAATTTGGTTAACTAATGTATGTTAATTGGTGCTGGTTATTTGAAAATGGAAGTTTTTAAGAAAAAAGGGAAAGATTAAACAGCAGAAATCCTGGAAGACAGAAGTCTCCCTCTGATCACTTCTTTTTTCTGGAATGTGTTGTAAGTTATGTCTCATTAGGGATTTAACTCTGGGGGCTCTGGGATTTATTCCACCCGCCATCGCTGCTCTCTTCCTCCCCACCATGTGTCTGAAGCTGAATGTGTTGGCGTCTTTCTCCCAATCCTACTCCCCCTTCCCAGACTGCTTCATTTCTAACAGCTCTGAATTGGATGTTCTTTTCCTGTGTGTTGGTGGGTTTCTTTTTTTATGATTGTTGGTGTTTGCTTTCCATTGTAGGGTGTTTTCCTACCTCTCTCTCCCTCTGTGTGGGTGTCAGACTTGCTGCAGTCGTGATTTCCATTCAGTCACAGTCTACAAGGACTGCTCTCCAGTCCCAGACTCTTGCTGTCATTTGGCAGGCTAGCCTGGGATTGGAAATTCCCCCAGGGCGGTGGGAAGGCAGCCTGGAATTGGGAGGCAGTGTGATGGGCTTAGAGAGAGAGTCTCTCTCCACAAGGGGAAATTCTTGGCTTGGAATCTAGGTATTTCCTGAAGAGTCAGAAGAAAGGTCTTCAAAGCAGAGCTTGGACCTCTGTGTGTTTCTATTCGTCAGTCGGAGGCAGGAAGTTACTGTGAAAAGCTGGGCCCTGGGACAGATTTTACACCTGACTGATTAGGAGGCAGCTAGTCTTATTGGGAGCTTTATCTGCCTTCAGTCACCTAGAACCAGGTGGATGCAGGCACTGGCTCCTGGGCATAATTATAAAGCCTGAAGAAAATGAAGATGTGGCAGGCTCTTAGCCCTAGAGATAAGGGTGGGAGCACCAGTATGATAGAGTGGAAATAATACTGGTTCTGGAGTCACAGGTTCTGGATTGAAATTCCACCTATGATCACTTGTGTGATTTTGGACAAGTCACCCACCTTTCCTGGGCCTCAGTTCCCTCATCTTTACAATATGGGGTTTCAGCTAGATGGCCTCTGAGATTCTTTGAGATTCTGTACCTCTCATACAGTGGACCAAAGATGTGTCTTTGTTTCAGCTTTTGTCTAAGCTTGGGAGGCAGGACATTCATATGAATGGAAAGAAGGTCAGGGTAGATTTAAAAGGTGGTCTGCCTTGCTACCACAGGCAGGCTAGACTTTTTTCTGTAAGACTTTTGGGATGTGAGTGGCTAGGTGGCACAGTGAATAGAACAACAGCCCTGGAGTCAGGAGGATCTGAGTTCAAATTTGACCTCAGACACTAGCCATGTGACCTTGGGCAAGTCACTTAACCCCAACTGCCCTACTTTCCCCCTTCCAAAAAGCAAAACAAAGACTTTTGGGGTGGAACAAGGTCAGAGGAGTCCAGAGTGGAAGCTTCTACTTCCAGCTTCACTCTGCTCTGGCTTCCCCTGGTTCCAAGATATTCCTCCACCTGGGGATCATTGGTTACTCTAGATTACTCTGAGGACTCCTTGCCCCCAGCTTCTCTGTGACAGATGAGCAGCGGGGAGTGGAGGAGCCTAGCATACCTGCTTCAAGGTGGCTGCCCCTTGGCTCAAAGGAAGGATGGATAGGAAAAATACTGTAACCCTGGGGTGAAGATTAAGTATAGCTAGGCTTGAAAAGGTGAGGGGAAACATGGAAGAGCCATCATCATCATCATTTTTATCATCATCATCATCATCATCATCATCATCATATGCACATGCGTGCGCGCGTGCACGCGCACACACACACACACGCCAAACTTCATCTGTACCTGTTAACACTACAATTTACATTCTTCTGTCTCAACCTATGAGCTGATAGATCAAGAAGAGACATCATATCTCCTCCTTGCCTCCCTCCCCACTGTGCCCCCATAAGGCTTTTTTGGGGGGTGAGGAATGAGCGTGTGGTTGCAAGGTCCAGCTATCCTAATCTGAATGTTTTATGGATTTGGGCACCCTGCCCACTGCCCTTTGATAACATTATCACTCATTCCTTCCCCTTGTGGGGCACTGTTCCCAAAGGAATGGTTTTTTTTTTTTAATTGAACCATTTTGGGGGATGTGGAGAGATAAGGTCTTCTGTTTTCCTTCTCTGCCTCTCCCCTACCCCATCAGCCTCTATTAAACCCTCCAAAATCAACATATCACCATCCCCACCAGGTATCATGTTAGAGAACCTTTTCTAACAGATCAGTGTGAATCCTAACTAACCATGCCAAGGTCTCCCCAAGAAAGATACTGGTCCCTTGGAGGAAAGAGCCAATGAGAAGGAGGATAGGAAGAAAAGGCAGCACCATGTGCCCTGCACTCACCATAATGAAAGAGGGATCCTGTGGCCTCGAGGGGCAGGTGTTGGGGTGATTGTGTACCAAGCCTGGGATGCTTGCCACCATCAGGATTGTTCCCTCCCCTAATGCAATCCAGAGGCTCTAGATGGCATTGATGGCTTAGGTATTTGGCCTAGGCAAGCTGCTATCTATGAGCCTCTGGTCAAATTCATGTCACTTGTTCATTGGCAGTAAACAGTTTTTACCACATCTCTCCTCCCATCTCTGGCCTTCCTACCCTACAAAATCAGCAAACAAATAACAGTTATGTCTCTGAAAATCCCTCTGTCTTCACCTAAGCACTTGAAGACCCATGGCTACTGGCTGGGACTGGGTCAGATTGGGCCCAGCAAGGTTACCCAAGAAGGACTGTTCAGCAACCACAGGGCAGGGAAAGACTAACCCATGGGAGAAGGCCATTCCCATTCCCTGACCATCCAAACCTTGAGTAAGAGGCAGCCAAATCACACCTGCACCCTTAGTCCCACTCTCTCCCCTTGCTTAACTCCTCCAGGCCTTCAAGTCTTTGGGACCCAGATGTTCCTGAGTCAGCCCCAAATGGGGAACACAGGTGCAGCCAGTTTAATTCAGATGACCTTCCTCAGAAAGACAGATTGGTTTTTGTTTTTAGCATTTGAGAACACTGCATCAGTGGAAGCATGGACTTATTTTGATTTGGGCCAATAACATTTTAAAATTTAAAGGCATTTGAAAACCCTGTTCTCCCTTGGGGGAAAAAGTTCTGTCTCAGTCCTTCCTAAGACTTAATTCTCAACTATGGGAGGGGATGTGACCATAGAATTATGAGACTTTGTAACATCTGTCTCCTACCTTGGTCAGTAAAGGTTCTACCAAGTGTTTCTGGAATTGGAGGTGTGGGGAGGTGATATGGAGCCAAAACAGAGAAGAGGACATAAGGGTAATGCGGCCCAAGTCTCCCCAATCGCTCTCACTCATCAGGCAGCTGATTCTCTCCTCCCATTTCCAGCTCCACATCTTTGTTCTTGGCCTATATAATTCATCCAGGACAATTCTCAGAATTCTGGCAGTTAGTGTGTCTCCATCATTCTGACTCCAGTGATCCTCTCCTTGTGGTCATCCATTCTCTTTCAGTGTCAACCCTGTGTCTCCCCAGCACATCTCACCTCCCAGAGTTATTGTTGGTCCCTGCTACAATAGACTTGGTTCATAGGTCCCTCTTAGAGCACATTTGTGATGTTATAATCCTAGGAATGAGCAAGAAGCAAGTTAGAACAAGCCCACCCTAATCCAGCACACAAGCAGTTTGCTAAAACCCACTTTCCCTTTGGACCACTCATAGAATATGTACTTTGGATGCCAAATCCCCCTTAAATTAGAGAATGTGACCTGAGTCTCTTTAAAAAACCAGAATGTCTTCTTGTCTATGAGTAGTCAACCTAGAATCATTCATTTCCACTGGAAACTGAAAGCCAGGGATCTGGATTTTATTTTCACTTCAACCCTTTAATTGTGCTGTGTAATCTTAGGAATGTTATTAACCTTTCTGGGCTACCCATTCATCCTATCAAAATCAGAGTTTAGTAATACTTACCCCACTTCACTTCCTGTGAGGACAGGCATGACAGTCTATGTGAACACATTCAAAGCTCTTTGACAAAAAGGTGCCCCATGTCATTTGCACAATCTGTGGCAATATGTTGAAGCCCTTTCCTAGGAATGAGGAATGTAATTTAATCACTTGGATACCTGTTCTGTCATCTCCTGAAGTAAGATTTGCACCCCCTACCCCCGGACCTATATAGCTCAGCGATTATCTGGTTTTATTATTATTATTATTATCATTAATCTTTCCTTATTCTTTTGTTTTCTTTCTCCTCCCCTCTACCCCAGCACTTATCTTTTCCTTTTAATCTATTAATTTCTGTTCTTATTTCACTTTGCAGACTATTTGCCGATATCACAAGACATAATTTTTATCAACTAATTCTTAAAGAGGCATAACAGATTGGGGTTTACTACCATTACTAATGGGAGAGAGAGAGAGACAAACAGACAGACAGACAGAGAAGGCCTGGGTGACCATTGTTGTAATCAATAACCCTCCCTGTCCTAGCTGGCTGTGCTTTGAATGAACTTTTTTTATTTCCTGTTTCAAAAATGAGTCCATGGCTTCATTACATCACTTTTCATGTTCTGTTCTTTATTGTGTTTTGTTTTTCCAATTTTGTTACCCTCTTCTCATCATGTTTGCTTCTTGTATGCTTGGTACGTGTCTGCTTGCTTTGTAACCTATGACAGACCCTAGAGGAAGCTTCTCACAACTTCTTCAAGCCCATCAGAGTTGCACTGATTTCTCCAGTAGCCCAACTAACGTGCAGGGGCTTCTCATGGCTACGTAGCACCTTAACAGTAGATATGGGGGCAGCTGATGTCTTCGTGTTGAGACTGTTGGGCAATTCAAAGAGAGAATATCATTATCCTCTCCAAGATGCACAATTCCATTCCACAAAAATTAATCTAGGGAACTGGCAAGTGTGTAATGATCTGATCAGTCTCTCTTTGGGTCCGATTTTTTGATGGCTAATGCTATAATCACATCTCTCCCCAAAATGGGAAACCTGGATAAACTAACAGCACCTGAATGCTCTCAGAATGAGGATCACATAGGGAATGAGTAGTGCCCTCATCTAATTTGGGGCTATGACTCCCTCTCTGCTGCCATTGAGTCCAAGACAGTTGTCCTTGTGGTTTCCCTGGGCATGATGGGGTTAGGATCCCCCGTCACCAGCCTAACCAGGCCCAACGTTGCTCATCACTTGCCCCAGCTCTCCCTTTAATAGAACAAGGCTAGGAAATAAGAGACTCAGGTTATAACCATGTAAAGGAAGAATGATACCATTCAAAGTGTTTTCACTGGTTCCAAAATCAAGAATTGACTTCAAATACTGCCTCTGACACTTACTGCCTTCTTAATCTTGGACAAATCACTTAAACTCCATGGGCCTCTGTTTTCTTATCTGCAAAATGAATGGGTTAGATTGGATGGCCTCTGACATCCCTTCCAGCTCTACATATATGAGAATAATGAGTCACTATAAACTTTGACCTGCCAATCTCATCTCATATGGCTTAGAATCACTTCTTTCAAGACCTCATTTCCTCCCCTCTAAAATGAGGGAATTGAGACTAGGTAGTCCATAAAGTTCTCTCCAAAGAGTTATAGAATCTAAAGCTAGTTAGAAGGGTTGTAAGAAGTCAGCTGGTCTAACCCTCTCGTTTTATATAAAGAAACTGAGGACCAGAGATATTTGCTTAAAGTCACAGAGTAGCAGGCCCATGACTTAGAACCATGCTGTTTTGCTGCTGCTGTGGAGTTGTGTCTGCTTCTTTGTGACCACATTTGTGGTTTCCTTGGCAGAGATGCTGCAGTGGTTTGCCATTTCCTTCGGCAGCTCATTTTACAGATGAGGAAACTGAGGCAAGTAAAGTTAAGTGACTTGCCCACGGTCACACAGTTAGTAAGTGTCTTTGGCCAGATTTGAACTCAGTTGAGTCTTCCTGATTTCCAGCCCTGTGCTTTCTCCACCTAGCTGCCCTCAGAGCCATACTTACTGCTACTTAGTCAGTATAATCTGGTAGAAGCTACTCCCTTCCCAACCCCTGATATCTATCCTCTTTTTATCATCCACTTAGTTCCCTTGGGCTCTCCTTTTCTAAGTACTTAAGTTTGTGAGAAATGAACTACATGCTTGCATTGGGATTATGCTGTTTGGTATTTGTTAATCAACATGTTTGGGTATGGGCGTCCCAGATGCTCCGCATAGGCAGCCCTGCTAATCATTTCATTAAAGATGCTTGATGCCCTAACTGGTTGGCTTCCTTTTATTTTCCTTCAGGCAATGGGTTTCCTTATTATTAATTTTATTATTCTTTTTTTTAATCTGTATGGCTGCTTCCAACCCTCTTCCTCCATTTTGTTTTGTTATGAATTGCTTTTCATTGGTGAACTTATCCTAGGATGCCTGACTTTGCAAATGTTTTTAGCCATTGTGAATTTTCTCATTTTTGTAAATAGCTCATCTGTGCTATTCCCTAATGACATTTTTTTTTCCTGTAAGCAACTGAGGTAGAAAAATAAATTGTTTACCACAGACATGCTGTGTGCTGCTCTCTCTTAGATTTGCAGTTCCTAGTCTTGCTTTGGGGAAGGTGAAAGCACCAAATAACCAGTACCAATGACAGCTGGATTTTAAAAATTGTAAAAGTGTTCCATTTCCCCCGTGAGCACACTCCTGCCTCGCATATTCTCTTGGCTTGTGGGGCGCAGGATTGCTAGGAATGCATCCTGTCCTTGTGTGCCTAGACCGCAAAGCATCTGCATATGATGGCTCTGCTTGCAGTCCTACTTGGTCATTCCTCTCCTCTGCAGGCACCAGCCACCATCAGAGTACCCAGAGCCATCTGGTCCTCTCCAAGGTTATGTGCCAGGGTCCCCGTCGTTGCTTCCTAAGGGGTTGGGTTAGTGCTGGAAATGATCTGGTTTCTGTATGTTGACCCTAGAGTTATTGTGGCTTTTCAAAACTGGAGAGAAATGGGGCTGGATGAAGAAACAGAACATTCTGAGGTCACCCATCGCCGTGGGAGAAAACCAACAATGGGCAAACCTTTCTTAGAGCCCTAGATTTGGAGGCAGAGGCCTAGATGCCCATTCTGCCTCTTTATCTTACCAGCTGTACAACCTTGAGCAATTTATTTAGCTTAACTCAACCTTGTTTTCCTCTGTAAAATAAGTGGATTGAATTAGATGGTGCCTAAGGGCCTTTCTAATGCTAAATCCTGCCTGTGATCTTAAAACACTGCTCTTTCTTCTTCTTTGCCTCCTGACTTCATCTTCTACCAGGATGTCCTTTTCCTTTCCCCTCCCCCAATGCTTCCCAAACCTTTTTCCTCCCCCTCCTTTTGTTCCTTCTCTTCTTCACCCTAAGCTTCAGACCTTTTATTCATCCCCCTCCTCTCCCAAAAACTCAGGGGGAGGGAAGGAGTGGGAGCAGGTCCTCATCCCCAGGTCCTAGGACTCTGGTCAGTTGTAGAGAATGAGTCTGAGTCATTCTAAGGAGTGTAACCCAGAATCTCTTAACCTCATTGTCCTCACAACAGACATTAGTATTTTAGGGGCAAGCAGTGGGGCCAAACACAGAGCCTAGAGCTGTTTTTTTCCAGGATGGTTTGACTTGAAATGTGATGCTGGGTTTTCCAGTTAATGTTCCTACACAAATCTACCCTCTGGCCTAATGAACATTTTTTGATGCTGGGTGCACTCACCATCTTCATATCTGTCCATTTGTCTGAGGAATGACTCAATAAACCCTCTTCCCACTAGAGGGAAAATAGCTCACCCCTGTGCCTCACCGATGATGGGTGAGAAGCTTTATCTGGGGTTTCAGATGAACTCTAATGGATCGGTTTCATCGTGGGGTATATGGATATGAAGATCCATGGATGGATATGAAGAGTCTATAGACCTCTTTACAGTGTGATAGAATAGAAAGAACCCCAGATTTAGAGTCCAGAGAACCTGGGTTCAAATCCTAACTCTGCTACACACTACGTGTGTGATGCTGGAAAAGTCAATCCTGAGAGAGGCAGCATGGTAGAACACCTGACCTTGAGTCCTGCCTCTTTCTTTAGTATGTACATGACCTTGGGAAAGTCATTTAACTGAGAGGCCATCTCTTGTTCTCAGTTCTCTTAAATGAATGCATCAGACTAGATGAATTATTAAAGTGCCTTCTAGCTATAAATCTTTTGATCCCTATCCTTTGTTCTGTGGGATAATAATAATTGATAAAAATAATAATAGTATTTCTTTTTTTTAATAATGTTTTTTTTCCTTTTTGCTTTTTGTAGGGGGGAAAGCAGGGCAATTGGGGTTAAGTGCCTTGCCCAAGGTCACACAGCTAGTAAGTGTTAAGTGTCTGAGGTCGGGTTTGAACTCAGGTCCTCCTGACTCCCGGGCTGGTGCTCTATTCACTGTGCCACCTAGCCGCCCCAATAATAATATTTCTAAGCCTTAATCCTTCTTCTTGCTTAAACTTATCCCCCATTTCTTTAGCTCCGATTCTCAGTGGGAATGCTGAACAGCTCCAGGTGATGAACTTGTAATTAGGAAGACCCTGCTTAGATCCTGACTGACTTACTAGCTGTTATGATCATGGGCAAATAATTTAACTGCTCAGCCTCACTCTCCTAATTTGCCAAATGGGAATTAGGGTAGCCCCTCCCTCAGAGGGCATTGGTGGAGCTCAGATGATCTATTGTGTATAAAGCTGTTTATAAGGAAAATGTACATGTTGTTGTTTAGTTATTTTCAGTTGTGTCCGATTCTTTGGGGTTTTTTGGCAAATATACTGGGATGGTTTGCCATTTCCTTCTCATTTCACAAATGAGGAAACTAAGGCAGACAGGGTTAAGTGATTTGTCCAGGGTCTCACAACTAGTGCGTATGCACACACACGCACCAAGAAATTACTGCAAAATTAGGGAAGGATTTTCCTACTTTAGCCTTCTCCAGGTGAAGCCTGGGAACCGGTCTAAGTGCTGAGGAGACAGAGAGAAATCAAAAGTCGAGAGGCACACAGATCATTCCAGCGCTTTTTAACTCTAGAACTATAGAATGTCAGACCCAGAGGAACCTTAAAGATCATCTACCCCCCCCCCCCATCATTTTGGTGAATATTTAACTTCCAGGTTTCCTGCTTCCCCAGGGCTTGGCAAACCATGTCTCGAGGGCTAAATTCTGCTGGCATCCTATTTCTCTACAGCCCTTTAAATAAGGATAGTTTTTACATTTTTAAATAAAATAAAACTTTATTGAAAAATATTAAAACCCTTATTAGCTCACAGAGCTGTGCAAAAACAGGCATTTTGCCAGTTTGCCGTCCCCATTCTGGCCCATTGGCTCCAGAACTGCCTCTATTATTCATCTCATGAAAAAAACCAAGGAATTTTCTGGGTAGTCATAGTTCCTGTGTGTGAAATCTTCTATCAGTCAGTCAGTCAGCATGTACTGTTCACAGACAATGTGTGCCAGGCTGTGGTGATGACTATTTTTCCTCTGGATCTTCTTCTGGGTCATGGTTGGGCCCAGGAGCACCACCAGCTTTTGAATGGTGGCCTAGTCCTCCTTTGCATAGGGACACTGTCTTTTTCTTCAATCTAAAGATTTCTGAATTGGGGTCCCAGAGTGTATGTATATGAACATGCATAAATCTGTGCATACATGAATATGTTGTAACTCTGTGTGGTACAATGGAAAAGAGAGGGAATTTGAATTCAGAGAACAAGGGTTCAAAACCCCAGCTCTCTATTTACTACCAGCATCTTCTGGGACAGGTCACTTAATTTCTCTCATACCCAATTTCTTCAAGTTTAAATTAAGGGGATTGAATTCAGTGACCTCTGAGGTCCTTTTTAGCAATATATATCTATGAACACATGATTCTATGAACTGCATATAATGCCATGTAAAGATACATGGGATGGTAGCCCTCTAAAGATTAGTGAACAACAACAGACTTGTCATATCCCCCTAAGAAGACTATAGCAGGGGCAGCTAGGTGGCACAGTGAATAGAGCTCTGGCCCTGGAGTCAGGAGGACCTGAGTTCAAATCCGACCTCAGACACTTAACACAAAACCTAGCCGTGTGACCTTGGGCAAGTCACTTAACCCCAGTTGCTCTCCAAAAAGCAAAAAAGAAAGAAGACTATAGTAATATCCTTAAGGACAATTTTTTGTCCTGACAAAATGGCTTACACTTAGGGGATGCTTAATAAATGCTTGTGGAATTATCGGCAGCCCCTCATAATGAATACATCAGTTCATGCATAACTCCAGCCACTTGTACATTTTCTGCTTTATAATTATACCTGGCCAGACTTTTTTTTTTAAATCACCAACTGCTTCCCCCTTTAATCTAACAACATGTATTCAGTGAATCCACATTGATTTGAATATTTGTTTATCACAGGAATTGTCAACTTCCTTTTGTATCATGGACACCTTGAGCAGCCGGGTGAAGTCTGGATTTTTCCTCAGAGAAATGTTTTTAAACGCATAAAATCAAATGCACAAGATTACAAAGGAAATAAATTATATTGAAATAGGGCTACCAAAAATATTTTCAAAAACAAGTTCACTGACCCAAGTTAAGAACCCCTGATTTGTCAGGATGGCAGACCTGCTGCTTGTAAAGGAAAAGAGCCGTTTATTGACTTCTAAAGCCAAATGGAAATAATTTAAGCCTTATCTAACTGTGGGAGCTTTTCTTTGCCCCTGCTCTTCCCAAGTGGAAGAGAATTTTATGGGCTTAGCTTTTTGGGTCAGTGTGCTTTCCCTTGGGAAAGTTCACCAGGAAGATAAAGAAAGATGTGAGTAGTACAAGTAGTAAAAGAGGAAGTTAATAGTAGAAGATGGGAAGAGAGCATGTAGTGATAGGTTAGAGATAAGCTTCTCACCCCAGCTCTGCCACCAACTCACTGTGTGACTAAAGCAGTCTGGGAGCCTCAGTTTCCTCAGTTGGCTGATGGGGATGTTATAATGTCTATCTCACAAATAATGCCTCATAGGGTTCTCATGGAGGCAGCTAGCTGGTACGGTATATAGAGCGCTGGGCTCAAAATCAGAAAGACTCAACCTTGTGACTTCAAATCTGGCCTCAGACACTGGGCAAATTGCTTAACCCTGTTTGCCTCAAGTTTCCTCGTCTATAAAATGAGCTGGAAAAAGAAATGGTAAACCATTCTAGTATCTCTGCCATGAAAACCCCAAATGGGGTCACAAAGAGTCAGACATGACCAAAGTGACCAAACAACAACAAAAAACTTCTTATGATGGGTAACTGAGATGAGATGGAGGCAGTCAGCAAAACATTTGTGAGCTTAACCCCGATTGCCTCCTAAAAAAATTATATAGGTAAGTGAATAAATAATAAACAGGGGAACAGTGGATAGAACACGGGCCCTGGAATCATCAGGAGGACTTGAGTTCAAATCTGTCTTCAGGCACTTATTAGCCATGTGACCCTGGGCAAGTCACTTAACCTCGATTGACTCCTTAAAAAAAACCATTCATGAAATACCTACTGTGTGCCAGCCAAAAATGCCCCATGATTACGAAAGGGATATGACGAAAAGACAGAGCAGTGCGGCTGACAGAATGCTGGAGGTTCAAATGACCCGTATTCTCATCTCAGCCCTGCTACCTACATGCATGGTGGCTGTGGACAGAGTATAGTAGGTCTGGAAGGAATCTAAGAGTCATGTAGTCCAGCCCCCTCATGTGAAAGACGAGGACATTAAGGCTCAGGGAGAACTGTGGACTTGAAGGCAGGAGACTTGTCTTTGAGTCCTCTGCGGTTCTCTCTGAGCTTCATTTCATCGTGGGGTAGTGGACAAAAGGAGTCAGCGGGCTGGGCTTAAATTCTTCCTCCCCCGCTCATTACCTGGGTCACCTCGCGCTGGTGTCTTTTTTTTTTTTTACCATACAATATGTTACTTTATTAACAGTTTATCCTCAACACTAGTTTTCTTTAAATAATAAAATAAATAAAAATAAGCAGATTGTACTTAATGGTCCAACTTAATGGGAATATAAATAAGCTGTCTTAGAGGGTTGTGAGGAAAGCATTCTGTAAACTGTAAAATGTATGTGTATTTGTATATACATGTGTGTGTTCATATGTACACATATGTGCATACATTTATATTCATATTTATATACTTACTGTTGTCGTTAGGAAAGCATTCTGTAAACTATCTGTGTGTATGTATGTTATGCCTTTACACACATGTGCATGCATGCATACATTTACATACTTACTGTTGTCATTATTATAAGAAACAGCAGATCTAATGTAATGTAAGCCAACCTCAGACTCAGCAAGACCTAGTTTTAAGTCCTGACTCTTCTACATACTAGCTGTGTGACCCTGGGAAAATCACTTAACCTCTCAGTGCCTCATATAGCTAAGATTATAAGTTTAGATGAGACACCTGTTATGCATTGGTGGAGGAAATTTCCACCCTGGAAGTTACCCACGCTGATCTGCTGCCCCTCCCAAAAAAGGATTCTTGCTGATTGCTGTACGACAGTGTCCAATGACAGAGATCTCATTATGGCTTTTTCTTTTTCTCTCACCATTTGCTAAGAGATTTAGTTCTAATTTAATGCCCTGCCCTCCACAACCCTGACCATCACCCTACTCTATTTAAAATGGCAGCAGGGGCTTCCTGGCTCACACAGTTTTACAAAATCCGTAATAAGTCTGCCAGCATGAACTTAATTACTCTTCTTCAAGGCCTTCACTTTTAATTTCCATCAGCAAAAGTGAATGACACATCTAGACCTTTTAAAAATAAATAAGTAAGTTGCTCAAGAGTGTATGTCTGTTGATCGAAGGTGAGAAGTGGTGCTAGGCCTGTGAGAATGCCAGGGTCCCTCTAGGCAAAGGATGACCAGAAGCTTTTCAAGCCACGAAGCAAACAGTATTTGCTTCTGTTGCCTCCTTCTCCCAGAACGAAAGATGGAGACGTCGACAATCGTAGAACTTCTCCCATTTCCTCAGCCAGGTTCATTTGCTAGTGATATGAGCCAGGAGGCAGGGAGCTCATGGCCAGGAGGATCTCCTTGACAGTTGGTCCTTGGTACCTTCTCTCTCTTTCTTGTCTAACCTGGGCTGTGCCCAGAAGACCCTAAACCTACCTTCTCCTTTATAGCTTTGGGTGAGTGAGACTCCTCCAAGTAAACCTTCCCTCCCTTCTCAGGTTCCTTCTAGCTCTAATCTTTGAATCTCCTATTCTCCTCTTCACCCCCACCAAAGAGTATCTCATCTTTCACCCCAACTTTTCATTTCAACAGCCATTTATTATAGACCTCCCATGCTCTGAGGGGCAGTGTGCAGTGATGGATAAAGAGCTGGCCTCAGAGCCAGGAAGATCTGGGTTGGAAACCTGACTCTGACACGGACTGACTCTGTGTCAGTGGGCAAGTATTCCAGATAACTACCTGTGATGATAAGTGGCAGAGAAGATGCCTTGGTAGAGGGACTTTCCTCAACTGGGAGCCCCCTAAGTTGATGAAATCAAAGATCCAGTTCCTGTCTTTATCAAATCCTGCTGTGTTTCAGATACTATACTGGAAATGTCTCCCCTCAAAGAGCATATATTCCGGTAGGAAGGAAATAACATATAAGTATATATACATATATATGCATATATATATATATATATATATATATATATATATATATATATATACACATACACACATACACTGACATACATACATATACATATATATATATATATATACATACATCAAGTGAGATAACATATAAAGTGCTTTACAAACCTGAAAGCACTATGTAAGTGTTAGCTATTGTCATTAGTATTAAATATAAAGTAATTTAGGGGAGGAAGGAGCCCACTGACCATTGGGGTCCAGAAAGGCCTCCCCTAATAAGCATTCACTGAAATGCATCTCAACAATAGCTGGGGATTGCCAAAAGCAAAGGTGAGGAGGGAATCATTCCAGGCATGGGGAGACAGCGCCTGTAAAAGGCATAGAGATGGAAGGTGGGTTAGAACAGGGAATAGGACATGCAAGGCATTCCATCCCCCTTGGCAGTCAGAGGACTTCTGGAGACATTTCCCTTCTCTTCCAGCTGGTTCCTCCCTGCTCTTTGCTGAGCAGAGAAGCAGCTGTTAGACGCTTATCCCTCCAGCCCCTTCCACTTTGAGTAGGCCACAGTTGGAACAGCTGGGAAATTCGACCAGAATAATTGTTTGGGGAAGCAGAAGAGGCCAAAACAAAAACGAGCTTACGAAGGAGAAAACAGGATTACCTTCAGACTGCAGGAGACAATTCAGGTCCTTGTAAATTTACTTTGGGCCTGAGCGGGCCCCAAGCCCTCCTGGAGGATCTGTAAAGAACCATGTTAGTGGATAGTATGTGGTTTATGGAAACAAATAAGCAGAGATTATCAGTTCCATTGGATGATATTAAGCTCAGGCTTTCCAGGGGCTTAAAGAGAGCTGAGAGAGATGCTATATCCTTGAATCCAAAGCTTCGTGGGAAGTTACATTAGTCGAGTTTTCCTGAGCAAATGTGGAAAGATAGCTTGCTTCCAGTGGTCTCACTACCTTGGTGAAGCCAATCTGTTAGCTTAGAGAGGAGCTGTAGCCTAGGACACCAATACCGAACTTGGTAGCTGTGGGACTTTCAACAAGTCTCCCCAATAAATTGAGAAGGGTCGATCCAATCGAATAATCATTTATTAATGTAAAACCCTCTGCTAGGCTCTAGGGATACAAAAAGATTAAATGCAGCCCCTACCCTCAAGGAACTTATATTCTACTGGGGAGATTAATAATTAATGCTACAAATCCTAAATTAATTTAATTAAAATGAATGCTACAAGTAATAATAATAGTAAACTTATATAAATCACTCTCGATGCAACACTTAATGATACAGTGAAAAGAACATTGACTCACCAGAGGATCTGGGTTCAAATCCTCTCTCTCATGTTTATTCCCTGTGTGGCCTTTGGTCAAATCCTTCAAAGTCTTTCTTTGTACCTTATTTTTCTCATGTGTAAAATGAGGGATTTGGACTAAAATGGTCTCTGAGGTTCTTTCCAGATCTGTGATCCTGTGAACCTCTATGTCTTAGCACTGATGATGATAATTATAATAAAAATACTTTCTTTATGGCACTTCTCCAGCTATTTTATCATTTCTCTTTACGATATTCCATTGAGTTGGCCGTATGTCATCTGGATTTTACAGACTTGGCAAGGTTCAGGCCCACGGATCATAAAGTCTTATTTCATGGGATTGTATATGTATTGTATTTCATGGAAGGGACCTCAGAAGCTACTTAGTCCAATATCTCCCACCCCTACTTGTTGTTCAGTCATTTTTCAGTCATGTCCAACTCTGTGATCCCATTTAGGGTTTTTCTTGGTAGAGATACTGGAGTGGTTTGCCAGTTCCTTCTCCAGCTCATTTTACAGATGAGGAGACTGAGGCCAACAGGATTAAGTGATTTGCCCAGGGTCACACAGCTAGTAAGTGTCTGAGACTGGATTTGAGTTCAAGAAGATGAGTCTTCCTGACTCTAGGGCTAGCTCTCTATCCATTGCACCATCTAGCTCTTTAGATGTCTAGTCAAGTCATCAGCCATTTATCCATCATCTGCTGTGCGATAGGCGCTGTGCTAAGCTCTGGGGCAATGAAGACAAATAAAAACCAGTCCTCTCCTCAGTCTGATGGGAGAGACAAGATGCAAACATGAGATAATCTCAGAGGAAATGTACTAACGTTAAGGAGAGTAGGAAGGCTTCTTACAGAGGGTTAAAGTTTCAAGGACACATTAGGCTTTGCTGGAAAGGAAGACTAGGTCAGTATTTAAACTGTCCCCATCCTGCCATCTTCCCTAGAGGGGTCTGTGTCAGGAATAGGAAAGTGGACACAAAGCTTGCCAAAGGCGCCCTTCTTTTGTGAAGAAGAGAGGAGAGCCAGATTAAAGGGATGCTGAGAATATGCCTGTTCCCAGTAGCCCTGATTCACCTCATCCAACCAGCCCTAAGAAGTATCACAGAAGCTATTCCATAGCAATAACCATGAAGGACTGCCTCAAGAGGGAGTGCCAGATGTCGCTAAGGAACCTGAACCTCTTAGCACAGTGGGACTACTGCTTGGGAACTTCCACCTCATTGAGCTTAGCTCTACTCTCTTGGACCAGGCAGAACAATGAGAGAGAACCCTCTTCCTTTTAACGGTCCTCCACCAGCTTCAGTTTACCCATCACACCCTGCCTTGCTTTCCTCCAAACGTTTCTCTCTTATCTGTCAGCATCCTTAATTCCTTCAATTGGTCTTCACGCAACAATGAGAAATGCAGTCTAATATCTAGGAAGACTCTGGTCATTTTCCTAAATCCCTGTTTCTTTTCCCTGTTCTCAATAGTCTTTCCCAGCTTTCACTGGGCCTTCTGGTTTAGAGGGAGGGACATATCTGTTCCGTGATCTACTTGGTTTCCATCACAGCTCCTGTGTCCCTAAGGCGGAGAGAGGTTAAAGTAGCATGGCCATATAGCTAGGAAGCAACTAAGGCAGGATTTGAATTCAAGTCTTCCTGACTCCAAATCCAGCACTCTACCCACCTAGTTGCCTCAAAAGTAACCTGTTACTTATTAAATAAGATACAATTGGCACAGTGGTTAGAGTGCTGGCCCTGGAGTCAGGAATCAGGAGGACCTGAGTTCAAATTTGACCTCAGACACTTTACTAGGTATGTGAACCTGGGCAAGTCACTTAACCCTGTTTGCCTCAATTCCTCATCTGCAAAATGAGCTGGAAAAGAAAATGGCAAACCACTGAAGTATCTTTGCTGAGAAAACTCCAAATGGAGTCACAGAGATTTGGACCCAACTGAAAAACAACTGAACAATGAACCTGTCTTAATAGAGACTTTGACCTTGGTGAGACCTACAGGTATTGGCTGGATCAATGGGCATAAGCGACATCACAGTTAATAACTGATATGGGAAGCATTTCTCAAAGTACTAGGTTTGGAATAAACTCTGGACTGGCCTTTATCATTCCTTCAGTCATTCTAAGAGAGAAATCGTGCTCTTAATAGCATTGCCCTCAGAGAGAGACCTGTGAGCTGTGTGACTGAGCACTGAAGGACAGGAGCTATCCAGGGGCTCTCTCCTCCCATTCCAGCCGCCCTCCACACAGAATTGGTTTTCATTTCCCAGTGGGGAGCCATCACATTTTCTGTCTTTTACGTTGGGCTCAAAGGCCAAAGAAATATCCCTTTGCAACGCTGATTTTAGCAGCAAGGAGGGCCCTCACAAGCCATTGAGTTCGCCCCACCCCCTCATTTAGCAGAGGAAGAAATTGGTTCCCTTTGAGGTCAAGTGACTTTTCCAAGGTGACCCAAGGAAGAAGTGGCAGCATTGGGATTTGAACTCAGGTTCTCTGACTCCACAGCCAGTCCTTTTTCCAAGGCACCACAGTGCCTCCCTCCTTACCATGGCAAGGGAGAATCATGGGATAATGGGTATAGAGCTGGAATGAATTTCAAAGGCCAGCTAGTCAGACCCTTCATTTTATAGACAAGGAAACCAAAGCCCACAGAGGTTGTGTTTTGTCTAAGATCCCTCAGCTAGTTAAGTGTTCTCTGACATCCAGAGCAAGTGCTCTTTAAGTAGAGGCAGCTAGGTGGCACAATGGATAGAGCACTGAGCCTGGAGTCAAGATCTGAGTTCAGATCCCACCTCAGACACTAGCTGGGTGGCCCTGGACAGGTCACTTTACCTCTGCTTGCCTCAGTTTCCTTGACTGTAATGGAAAAGAACAGCACCTGCTTCCCAGGGTTGCTGTGAGGAGCAGATGAGAAAATTGTAAAGCATTTAGCACAGTGAGGTATGTAGTACATGCTTAATAAATGCATATTCCCTCCCCCACTCCTTTTTCTAGAACTGACCAAAAAAAAAAAAAAGGAATTCATGAAAAGAGCTTTTTTGGGTTGTACCAGAGATCCTGGAGATGGAGATGTTCCCAGAACTTGCTCTTGGAGAGGGGTTCTTAACCTCATTTTTGTCAAAGACCTCTTTGCTGGGAAAGTAGAGACCAGAAAAGCCTGGTGTGAAAACACTCTGAGTTCAGGCAACTTTCTTATTTCAAAGAGGCCTCCTCCTTAAAGAGGGCTAGGGACCCAGAACCCAGCAAGTGGCAGTCTGGTCAAACCTAGGAACCCCTTATCCAAATAATGGGGTTTTTTTAATACATAAAATAAAATGCATAGAATCACAAAGGAAATCATTTATATTGAAAGAAAAAAATACCCCTCTTTTTTTCCTCTTCCATTCAAGTTCACAGAACCCTTGAAATCCATCCACAGCCCCTCTGAAGTTCCTAGTTAAGAAGCCCTGCCTTAGGGCCTCTCTCCTCTCCTCAGTGTCTCATGGGAGGATAGCCTTGCCTTCGATTTTTTCTTGTTCAGACTTTGCTGACAACCCAAAAGTTGACTCTTCTGTTGGGCATCTTGGTCTGTCATTTGGTTCTGAGTGTTCAGTAGCCCCTTGTCCTGCCCAGGGACCCTGGAGCTGAGCTGTGTGGAGACCTGGCTTACAGCTTACAGGACTGCTGCTCCCTGGACAATGTCTCTTTAACAAGAGAGTTCATGGGTCCAGCTTCTTTAAATGGATTTCGACCTCCTGAAGGGTTGATCAACCTCATTCCTTTAAAAAATATATATTGATTGATTGATTTTTACATGCAGTAATTATCTCTTTCCCCGTCACTGCCCACCTCCAATTAAACAATAAACAAAAAACCCCAAAATTCTCACAACAAGCATGCATAATTCAACAAAACAAATTTCCACATTGGCTGTGTATGTATGACTCGTAATGGATTTTAATAATATAACATTTAAAGGTTTACAAAGTGTTTTACCTGTGCTATCTCATTTGATCCTCACAACAGCTCTTGTTGTGAGATAGGTGCTATTATCATCCTCATTTTACAGATAAGGAAACTAAGGCTGGAAAAAGCTAGTAAGTGTCTGGGGCAGGACTTGAATTCAGGTCTTCCTAACTTAGCTCCAAGTCCGGCATTGTACCCACTGCAGTACCTAGCTGCTTTAAAATATTAAAGGAAAGGTGGGTGAAGCGATTCATCCTCAGTCCTCTGAACTCAAGGTTTATCTCAAGCAGCCCTACTTCTGGAACCACTGTCACCTTTAGACACACCACTCCCCTCCATGAGACAGACTCATACCCCCATGCCTTTCCCAGCTAGCCCCTTCCAATGGTTATAACCATAAGAACTTTGAACCCAGTTTTCTCATCTGTAAAATGGATAAATTGGATAGATTGGATGCTCTCCAAGGCTTTTTCTAGCTCTTGCTTTAAGATGTCTGATCCTAAGCATTTAAGACCTGGGCACCGCTCTTGAGTTTTTGAGGACCTGGTGCTTTTGAGTGCCTCATTTCTGGATCACAGTGTGCAGGCTTCTGGGTCCCCAGCCCTCTTCAAGGAGAAGAACACCCCCAGTGACAGGGGCAGCCTCTCTGAAATAAGAAATTGCCTGAAACCAGAGTGTTTACACACAGAGCTTTTCTGCCTTCTCTTTTCCTAGCAAAGCCCAGTGTTGTTGCTACTAAAAAGATAATACCACTTAATGAAAGAAATAATGCAAGAGGAAATCTGTGGGAAATGACAGCTCTGAGCCTCTGAAAGCCAGACGGGCCTGATCAAAGCGGGGCTAACATTATTTGAAAAGAGACAGAGGGGCAGGCTGGTTTTTATTCACCGCCACCACCCCTATCCCCCTGCTTTGTCATTTTCTCTACTCATTTGGCAAGACTTGGTGTGCTAAGGATAGAGAGATAAAGGGAGCAGGGTTTAGGCTTTACCTGATGGCCTTTGAAAAGACAGCAGATAGCAGACCTGGAGAATTGTTCACGAGGGGAGAGTGGGGAACAACAAGAAGTCACAAAGTGTTTGGGGGAAATGAGGCGGAGTTGACTTCTTCACACAGCTTCTTCCTCAGCCCCCTCCAGGAGGACTTCCCACTTTCTTCCTAACACTTCTCAGAACTGGAAAGTAATTCACACAAATACACACACCTTCTGCACATCCAGCACTGAGCTCCGTTCTCCCTCCCACTCGTCTCTCTCCTACTCCCTCTTGGTGTCTGGGGTTTAACTTTTGCCTTTTCTGGGTGTTGTCTGAGTCTTTTCAAAAACAAACTGCACAATTTATCCAAAGGCAGCTAGTGGATAGAGTACTGGGCCTGGAGTCAGAAGGCTCATCTTCTTGAGTTCAAATCTGGCCTTATTAGCCATGTGATCTTGGGCAAGTCAGTTAACCCCATTTGCCTCAGTTTCCTCATCTGTAAAATGAGCTGCAGAAGGAAATGGCAAATCTTTGCCAAGAAAACCCCAAATGGTCACAAAGAGTCGTGCATGCACACATTCTCTCTCTTCCTCCCTCTCTCTCTTCCTTCCTCTCCCTCTTCCCCCCCCTTTCCTTCCTTCCCTCCCTCCCTCTCCCTTTCCTAAAAGTGATATATATCCACATCAACACATTGATTGCATCGGTGTCAAACTTCCTCCACTAATAAAGTTCACAACTCTTATTTAAGTCCTCAAGCCTTTATTAAGGGTTTACTATATGCCGAAGAGCTGGGGATATAAAGAATTAGGGATTAGGGACTGGGTCTGTGATTTCACCTGGATAGGGTATTTCCAATGAGGAACTTTCTCTACTGATACCAACCTGCAGTTTTTAGTCTTATAGAGTACACTAGAATATTGAGAGATCAAATGATACAAAGAAAAGCATGAACACTCCCTACCCTCAAGGAGCTTACATTCTAACGCAGGAGTTTGTTGTTGTTTCAGTTGTGTCTGACTTTCTGGTGACTCCAGTTTGGGGTTTTCTTGGCAAAGATACTGAGTGGTTTGCCGTTTTCTTTTCCAGCTCAATTTACAGATGAGGAAACTGAGGCCAGCAGGGTTAAGTGACTTGCCCAGGGTCACACAGCTAATAAGTGTCTTGAGACAAATTTTGAACTCAGGAAGAGGGGAGCTTCTGACTCTGGGCCTGCCACTCTATTGACTATGCCACCTAGCTGCCTCAGCAATTTATAATTTTGTAGAGAAGTCCTGGAGAGTTGCTCTAGGTTGAGTGACTCTCCACGAGTTCCCTGAATGACCTTTGTCCTTGGGTAGGGATGGGGTTAAGACTATACTGAGTGAATGACACAGGTTTATTTAAGCTAGGATCAGAGTCCAGATCAATAAATGAATCACTCAATCAACAAGTAATTATTAGGTGCTTTCTATGTGCTGAGTGCTGGGCATGCAAATAAAAAGAAGTCACTCCTCCCTCAGTCAGTAAATATTTATTAAGCACCTGCTCTGGGCTAAGCAAGCCCTGAACCTTAGCCTCCATTTTTTTCCTCTTCAGTCCATTTCACAAATGTAGAGACAGTTTGTCCCAAGAGCTGAGCATAATTGGCATTCTGTACTGGGGGGCTTTGATCTCCCTGAGCAGTAAAGGTGTGGCCTCCCTCTTCTCCCCTGTGTCTTGTCCTCTCTCCCCTCTCTCACAACACCCAGCCTGCAAGGCCATCCTGGCAACTGAATGACATTGCACCATCATGGTGCCCTATGTGTATCCATGAGCCACTGTAGTCCTGAGCCACATTTGAAGGGGTTTGCTAAGCCATGATAGGGTGGGCCAGGCTCCAAGCTTCCTGTGAAGCTTGGAGAAAAGCATGGCAGCCCATAACTTCTCTTATTCTGCATGGGGCCATTAAGCTACCATAACAAGAGCTGTCCTTGGTCTTCCCTGTGTGCTTTCCCTCTCAGTCAAAATTGGCATAAAGAGAAGAGAGCCTTTCTTGGTATTGGGTTATTTGGGTAACTGAGGCACCATGAAGTCTGCTGTCTCTTCAGATGAAAGCACATTGATTTTCCCCTTCCTCCCCCAGACCTCTCTTTCCACCTATCAGTACTCCATAGAGACCTCCTGTTGGAGTCTCTCTTGGGTGGAGAGTTGTGCAGGTGTTCTTTAGGTCTGAGTCTGATTGGTTGCCTTTCTCCCTTGTCTTCTCTTTCTCTCCTTTCCCATCTCCTCCCCCTAGCCTTTCACACTGGCCTGGGTTATCTATGCTCTGCTCTGATGGATCAGATTAAATTCCAATCCCCAGCAATTGTTCAGAGCTCGGTCACCTGCCGGTACTTTTATCTGAGATTAGGGATAATGGATTTCTTTCCTCTTGTTAGCTGGGAGTTGGGGGTTTTTTCCTCTTTTCCACCTTTCTCTGACCTTTGTCCAACCGTACTCAATGCCCAAAAATAGCTCCTTTGTTCAAGCATCTTTCTGTTGGCCCCCACTCTAACTACCAAACGCAATTTTGTGCCTCCTTTCACTGAGGAATCATCCTACATTTTGTTGAAAGTAAACAATGAGGCAGTGAAGGAGAGAACCAGTGCTCTTCTCCCCCTGTGGAAGAGAGATGGGCTATTGGGAGCCTATTCCTGACTTGAAGAACTTGGAGTTGGGGTGGGGATGAAAGGGAGGTTTGCTGGAGGAATCCCTTCCATAGGCCTGTCCTCTTGTTTACTGCCTGATATATTTGGTTCATCCTTTGTATGTTACTTTCTTCTGTATATGGAAATAGCCTCGTAAAGGGAATGCTTGTAGTCAGGAAGACTTGGATTTGAATTCTACTTCTTGACTCTGGGTGACAATAGGCTTATTAGTCTCTTAGCTGCTTCTGAACATTAGTTTCGTCATCTGTAAAATGGGCATAATGATACCTGGGGTAGCTTCCAAGAGTTGTGAATCTCAAACAAGATAATATAAACTACTTGGTCAACTGTGAATTTGCCATATAAATGTCCAAGATTCTTATTGTCCTTATCATCATCATCATAGATAGGACAAGATCAGACAGTCAAGGGGGTACCCATTGACACTAATTCACCTGGATTTTTTTTTTCCCCCAACAGCCCTATTACCATATTTAAATGCAAGTATGTTTATTTTAATTAACATTTTAAGTAGCTTAGAGTGCCCTCCTAGACTACCCTGTTCCATGTGGAGTTTCTTTCCTCCCTTATAGTTTCGTGTAGCTAAGATGGTAGTTTTAGATTTTAGCAAGCTTTTAGTTTGCCATGTGTTTGGATCTGTCCCTTTCTTTCCTCCCTCCCAGCTCTCTCCCCTTACTGGCTCAACAAACTGTCTCCTTTCCCCCTTGTCTTGCCCTGTCCCAAAGAAGTCTCTCCTTCAAAGACCCAGCTAAGGCCAGACTGATTGATGCCTTTGGGCCTGCCCAGGAAACCTTTCTTTGTCTGCTTAAATGCCATCCAAAATATAGTTACATATTGGAAAGGCAGCTGGGGACAGGTCTTGTAGCGTCTGTCTGTCTGTGCAAAAGAGGGATTTGTGCGCTTGTGTGCTCCAGTTGATATTGGTGGCAGCTTAAGGGGGGGATGGGGCAGTCGGATGGCCAGGAGGGTAGAGGCAGAGTCTTTCTGGGCCTCTTCCTTTACCCCTTTGCATCAGCCAAATAACAGAATCTGGGAGCTCTGGTCCTTGCTCTCATCTAGAATATCCTTGTGCTTTCCAAGGAACTATAGATACCTTGGGACACTCACTGATTATCCCCTTTGAGAAATTTATGACTTGATCATGAAGGACTCAGGGGTTCTTTCCAAGGCTCTCTTTGGTATCTGTGGCCCCTTCTCCTCTGGGCTAAAGTACCCGAAGTGGAGGTGCTAAATGGAGATACTTTGCCTCCTGAGGGTGAAAGGCTGTAAGCAAATGCATTAAACCACAAGGCTAGTTGGCCTTCTGCCCTCCTGGGCTGGTACTCCAGTTGAATATATTGCAATCCAATTGGATAGGGCTGCAGTGACATTGTCTTTGAGATGTCTTCCAACTGGAAGAAGGCCCTCCATCCCCATCCTTTTCAGGGCAACAAAGTCAGCAGCCTATTATAACAGAGAACAGTTGGTTTTAAAACAGCTCCTTTACCAGTGGTTCTCAGAGAGTCCAGTTGCACACAGCCCTATGATTATATATGGTACAAAAAGACCCAGCCTCTGCCCTCTGTGGACTCAGGGTCCATGTTAGCCATTCCCAACCTTACTCTGCAGACACCTCAAGTTGTCATCATTTATCTCCATCAAAGTTGTTAAATTCTTCCCAGCATTCAAGTTAGGAATAGGAATTAGACCTATGATTTCACTGGCATAGGGAACTCCCAAGTGAGGAAATTCCTTCTCCCAGTGAAGGCTGACCCCTTCTCTGTATCTTGTAGTAGAGAGCTGCCTAGAGCACTGAATGTTTAAGGGACTTGCTCAGGATCATGTATCCAGTATGTGTTAGATGAGGGTCTTGTACCCAGATCTTCCTGGTTCCAAGTCTGGTACTCTATCTAGTATACCACTTATCTCTAAATAATAAAGTTCATCCTAATTCACTTCTGTGATAAATAGAACAAAAACTGGTTCCTTGAAAAGACTAACAAAATTGATAAGCCTTTAGCCAACCTGATTAAAAAGAAAAGGGAAGAAAATTAAATCAACAAAATAGCCAAGAAACAACACAAAATCACAGCAAAACCAGAAGTAATCAAAAAGAATAGCACAGAACCTACAGTGTATAGTTATGCTAACAAAACTGAAGACATACAAAAAAGATTATCTTCACACATAGAAAATATGAAAACAGAAAATGAAATAGAGATTGTAAATAATGCAAATCACAAAAGGAAATAGAATTAGCAGTTTAAAAAAAAATTTGGGGAGGGAAGAACTCCTGATCCCAATAGATTCACAGAAGAATTCTATCAAATTTTTAAAAAATAATACAAATACTAGACAAATTATTCTCAAAAATTGAGAAATAAATGTTCTACCAGACTTCTTTTGTCAGGCAAATATAATCTTAGTACCTAAACCAGGGAAGGATAAAGCAAAGAAGGAAAACTATGGACCAATGTCATTAGTGAATACCAATTCAAAATTTTAAAATAAAATCCTAATTCATTCTAGGGTGGCACAGATTGCCAACCTTGGAATCAGGAAAACCTGGGTTCAATTCCCACCTCTGATAACTATTGGCTATGTTACCCTGGGCAAGTCATTTAACCTTTCGATTCCCTAGGCAGTTCTCTAAGACTTTTAAGTTGAAGGAAGTTCTTTGACAGGAGTTCCCTATATTAATGAAATCACAGGTCCAGTTCCTCCCCTTTCCTATCCCTTCTCTCACAAAAAGAACTTTTCACTTTAATTCTAAAAATGAACAGGTCGTACTCACTATACCATGTTCAAGTGGGATAGAGGGGAGGGCTGCAAAATCAGAAAAAATCAGAGGGTGTCACAATTCCCAAAAGGTTGAGAATCACTAATATGTTCCTCTAACAAGTTCATTTCTTGAAAAGTTTTTGTGTGTTCAGTCCTAACCCATGTCTTCCTCCTCTTCTACAATATCTTTTTTTTGGGGGGGGGGGAGGGTGGGAGGTGGAGGAGGGAACAAGCAAAAACTGTTCTCCCCTGAATCTCTCATTACTGTGTCCCCTTTTTCATTGTGCCCAGGTTTTCCAGCAGCAGCATATGGACCAGTGGCAGCGGCAGCAGTGGCAGCAGCAAGAGGATCAGGTAGGGAGGTGTATGGAAGAGGCGGCTACACGGCATACCCCCAGTGTGCAGGGGAAGGTAAAAACTCTGTTGGTATTCTGTGTGGCTGCATCTGTCCAGTACTCCTCTGACCACTGGGTTACACTTTTGGCCAGGGAGCCCAGGGAGGGTTAGGGAAGAGAAGAGTTAAGGCTACAGAGTGGGGGCCACAAGGCCTGGGGAATCTCTCAGGGCATATGGAACCAAAACTGCAAACCAGAGAGTAATTTTTTTTTCTTCTATCTCTTTCATTTATCTTTAAGGGAAAAAAAAGGAATGAAATTGTTTTTGAACTCAGATCCCTCCTTTACTTGATAACTGTGGTCATTATGCCCACTGATTTTGTATCAGGTTAACGACACTCAACCCTAGCCCCACTTCTCTGACCTTACTAGAAGCTCTGTGACCAAGGTGTGAGAGAGGAAATCCAAAGACCCCTCCCTTTTCCCCAACCCAAAAAACAGTAATTCAAACCTATCTATCCATTCCTGATACCCAAAGTGGTGATCTTGGCCCTTTTGCCACCAAGAGGTGTGTTTACCTGGCCAGTGGGTTCAGGTACAGCTGGAGTCTCAAGATAGCTTCCTTGGCTGGAGTGAAGCTGTTTTTCCCTCAAGCTCACCAGCCCCTCTTCCCGCACCCATTGACCTGAGGCTGAGACCAGGCCAAACTTCTCTTATGGTTTGCAATTCCCTCAACCCTTCTAATACCTGGGTTTCTCCATTTCCTTTCATTGTCTCAGCCTAGCCATCTAGCCAGCACAGCTAACTGTTTCTGGCCTTAAGGAAAGACGCCCCAAGCTATCATTTACCCGAGGTCCTAAACTTTCCAAAGCCATATTAAGAGGTTCAGGGCCAGCTCAAGTTAAGTGCAAAATTTTTACTAGCAAAAGTTCAGTCTGACTGGCTGGGGCTGGAAGGAGCCTGGGATGCCAACTGGAAAGGTTCCCTCTTGGTTCCCTGAAATTTCCTATCTTGTCCTAAGCATGGGCTCAGCTCCCCTCTGGACATTGAGAGAGAGGCTACATTTTAGTGTCTTTACTGGTGTCCAGAGGGCCTGGGCCCCCTCTTGAAACCACTTCAGTGGACACGGTTCTCTCTCTCTCTCTCTCTCACTCCTCTCTCTCTCTCTCTCTCACTCCTCACTCCTCTGGTTCTCCCCAGCCCTAGCCAGGGAGACATCCTCTACCCACTTCCAGCTAATGTGGGGCATGACTTTGCAATGTCTCCTAGTGCCTTGTGGACAGGAGCTCTAGCACATCTGGCTGGGAGCTTGCTCTGATAACATATGGCTTTTAAGAGATGGAATAGGGAGAAGCAAAGAAAACCTCAAAAGGAAAATAAATGCCCCAAACCCCAAACCCCTCAGTGATGAGAAGATGGCACAGTGGGGCCCAATGTAAGATCTCAGTAAAAGACATTTTTTTAAACTCCGTTCCATGCAAACTGGCACTTCCTGTACAGCTACAAAGGACCCTCTTCCCCCACATCATCAATCCCCGGTTTTCTTTTTGTGGCCTGTGGAATGTAGGGGTTGCTGAGGGGCAATTTGCCAGAGAGCTGGAAAGTGGGGCAGAGGGGGTGGTTTTCCTTAAACCCCAATATAACTAACCCAGGCAAGGAGCCACTCTGAAGCTGGGTGCTGGGTTTGTGATCATCCACCCTGGTAACGGCCCAGAGGGTGGGGGAGGAACCTTCTTCAGCTCTGGCCTGGGGGATCCTTCCAGGGCCTCACCCTCAGCTCTGGCCAGTTGCCCCTAAGCGTCCAGAGGCTCCGGGGAGATGATTGTTGCCTTGATTCTGTGTTATATTGTTTTTTTTTTTTATTTTCATTTTTTTTTGTTTTGTTTTTTGTTTCTGTTTTAACCCTTTTTTTTTGGTACCTTGACAAATGAGCTTTGGTCAAACCTGTGCCTGAAAAAAAAAACCCCTCAAGATTTTGAGTGTTGTTAGTTGTTTGTTTATTCTGTTCCATTCAGTTCTCTCTTTGTTTGTTTTGTTTTTTTAACTTGCAATATGAAGCTAAACCTTAACCCCAAATAAACCTCTTTCCTCCCTCCCCACCCTCACCCCTTTGACTTTGTGGCAAGTTTAAAGGGCAGCACGGAGTTCTTTGCAAGTTGGAGAATGATGAATTCCCATTGCCTTCACCCCAACCTCGATCCCCAGCCCCACCCCACCCCCAAAGACCCCAGAGGGAGTTGCCCTCTCCAGCCCCTGACCCCAGAGGACAGACCCATTTTCTGTGAAACATGTTTCGTTTTTTTTCCCTCCTTCCTCCCAAACAGTGGTGTTTTCTTTGCAGCCATTTTCATCCAGAGAGGTCTCCAACAGGGTCATCTTGGGTCAGTCATTCTCATTTCTGCACTGTTAGTGAGTTGTATTCAGGAGTCTTGACCTCAGACACCCCTAGGGATTTGGGGATGGCAGCCCTAGGTTCTGAGGTAGCCCCTCCACAGTGCCCCCTGCTGGTGTTTGTTTTGGCTCTGTCCAAAATATCACCTGGAGGCTTTGGCTTGAGGATCTCCCAAACCCCTTTACAGTGAAAACCTCTCCATCTCCCCCGTGCTTGCTAAAATGTGCCTGGTTTGGGGTAACCAGCCCTGGGAGAAGTCAAAGTCAGCATAGTTGTGAGGTCAGGAAACGTGGTCAGGGGATGGAGATCCTTGCCTTTCTTTCCTTTATATGAGGGTCTGTTGCATGGTCCCCTTCCCTCCTACTCCCCTACCCCCACACTCTAATGAGGACAGTCCCCTGTCCTCCCATTCCTTCTCATTTCCCAGCTGTCTTCAAACCAAAATAGAAAAGTGATCCACAAGGGCAGGCGGTTCTCCCTTGCCCCGATGAGGTACATGTCAGCTGTGGATACCCCGCTTTCAAACCTGTTAGTTCAGCAGATATCTACTGTGCACCTCCTATGGGCTTAATACTGTCCTGGATACAAAAGAAATAGAAGACATGGTCCCTGCCCTCAGGGAGCTAATAGACCTGCACTGGTGACCAATCAACATTTTGGACCCCTCTTTTTCCTTCCTTGATTTCTTTCCCTCTTCCACCTCCCCTAGCCCCCTGTTTGTGGTGATTTTCTTTAAAAAAATGCTGATGGGATCTTCCCAAGAGCCAGGGACCTCTGGCCACAGGGGTAGGCAAGGTGGAGAGGAGCTGCCTTCTGACTTGGATTGGCTGCCCAGCAAGTGACTTGCATCATCCAAGGCCCTAGTCCTGGGGTGGGGGGGATCTAGAAGGTTGTTTGGCTCTGCCCCAGGCCCCAGCTGACTTCTCTCAAAGACAGTCCAGTCACCCTGGATGTTCATGAACCAGCTGAGGACCTGAGCTGGGCAGAGCTCCGGTCCCCACCAGCCTCCCCCTCCAACTCCTAGACAACTTCACTCTCAGTATCACCTTTGTTTTGACTTCACCGGCCGTTTGAAATGTCATCTTTTCTTGTGATCAGTGTAGAATTTATTTGTTTATTTTCAGCTTATTCATTCAGTCTCAATAGTACCAACCCCAACCCCACCCTGATCCCCCAATCCAATTTGGTTCCCCTTTACCCACCCACAAAGAGACCATCTACTCACAGGACTTCAGGGGAGAGGGAAGCATTTTTTTTAGAAGTTCCCCACCCCCCCAAAGCTGACGTCACGGTAGGCTGATATGCCAACCTTCAAACTTCCAAAGCCCATGCCCGCCCCTATTCCCACATACCCCTGCAGCACCCACCCCGCCCCCTCAGCCCCAGAGCAGGACACCTTACTGTACTTTATACTTGCCAGCCATAACCCAATCTCGTAACATGAGTTACTGACCATGGTGGTGAGTGTGAGCAGTTATGTCTTGTTGTCTTTTCTCTTGCTTGGTTGGGGCTGCTGTGAGAGAGTGTCTCTGAGGCACCCTTTCCCGGCCTCTGTTACACTAGGATCTGCACACCTCCTCTCAAACACTCTTCTGAGCACGCTCAGCGGGAAGGTTTGTCCTCACCTATTAATCCTCTCTCAGTGTCCAGCTTCCTGTTAGTAGCAGCTGGTTTGCATGTTTTTGCTTGTTCAGATGAAACAGTTCAAGAAACAAACTCATATCCAACTCTCGAGAAATGTCTTTTTTTGTACACTTTATTTTTATTTTTATTTTTTAAATTATTACTTAAAACTCCAAAACACCTGTCGTCCAGTACAACATTTCACACCTCCCCTGCCTGTTCTTAGATTGATTGTATGTATCTGTGGGACTGAATTAAATGCATGCATTGTAGTCCTTGTACCGGTAGCTGTAGCCGTAGTTATAGAACATGCATTGTTGAGTTGATATTACAGGTTTCCATCAGCTCGGTCTAGTACAGCCATCTAAAGCATAGCCATGGGTTGACAGAAAGAGAAAGGTTCTCCATGTTTTCAATGTTGCCAAGGCTTGGATCCATGTTCTCTCCATCAGCCACCACCACCTCCCTTCACACTCTCTGCTCCCCAGTTTAAAACTGGGCCACCACCCTCAGCTCTCTAGGCCTTCCCATCATGACCTCTGTTAAAACCCGTCTGGCTCCAAAAAAAAAGTTGGGGGAACAGAAGTATATTTGGAAATGAATCTTAAACTTTACTCTATTTTCTTTTTCTTCTTTGTATCATTAACTAAATGGATTTTCTTTTCTTTTTAAAAAAAATTGATCTGTGGATATGGTTTCTTGAAGCCCCTCTCTTCCTTCCCCATTCCCTTTCAGCAGTCCATGCCCTGTGGCAATAAAGCAAGGTGAGCCCCCATCGGTGCTTCAGCAGCTGAGTAGAAGGAACCACTTTTTAACTATTCTTCACGAGGAAAGGGTTTTAGATTACTGACGTGCACATTGTTTATGTATCAAGGCCCGGGGACATGTCAGCCTCTACTCCCAGTAAACATAGCTGGAGGAAATATGAGTTAAGATGTTGCTATCAAGAAGGGCAAGCTGAGGAAAGTTCCTCATGCCATAATTTGCTATATGGTTTCCTAGAGGATGTAGGTCTTAGGCTGTTCCCACAGTTAGATGTGTACCCACCCTGCCTTGAGGAGAGCCACCCAATCCACACATATCTGCTACTGGTATTCCAGAGCTTAGGGAAGATAGGTATAGGCTGTGTGGGAGAGGAGCCATCCTGCACATCCAGATCCTTGGCTTAGGGGCCAGTGCTTGAGTTGTGGCCATTCATCAAGGTGTTTGGTGTTGGAGCTGTGTCACAGAGAGCTATCCACACTCTCACCAAGTCTCTCTGTGGTTGGCTACCCACTTTTGGTAGATCTCTGGGTGAGGCGAAGAATGTAGGCTGAAACTGACTCAAGCCAACTAACCCATCCAAGGGTCAAACCTGATGCCATCGACATGGCCTTTGATGAACTGCGCTAATCTGTAATTTGTATGTTTATCTTAGGGTACCCATGGCACCCAGGGTGGGAGAAGCTCATCCAGTTGATGAAGAGATTCCAGCTTTGTATCCTCTAAGAAGCTGGGCCTTCTGTTTAATGTAGCCAGTGCCCAAGTAAATGAAGATCATAGCTAAAAGTTAGTAGAGCAGCAAATTTTCCTTTTTGGCTGAAGCCAGCACCTCTTAGGTTCTTAAACCTGACCTATGATAGTCTGAGTCCAGGATGGCAAATACCACAGACTGCTGGCCAGGGGTGGGGAACTGGCGGCCTCGAGGCCACATGTGGCCCTCTAGGTCCTCAAGGCCACAGGTTCCCCACCCCTGCACTAGACAACATCCAGAGTAGGCCAGAGTAATTAGCTTAAAGGGAATTTATGCTATGAGTCATTCTTTCACCTTGACTGGAAGATATAGATAGTCCAGGCAGGAAATCTAATTACCTTTGAAAAGGGTTTAGATAAACATGTAGATAAAAGAGCCTGCCCTTGACTCTTAATACTGGGTCACCTCGGATAAGTCACCTAACCCCCCTTTGGCCACAGTTTTCTGTAAAATGAGTAGATGGCCTCAGCGTCTTCTTCCAGCTGTAGATCTGATTCTGTGATCCATAATAGGTCATTAGAGGGAATTCAAATGTCACACTGACCAGGTTGAGCATGTGTGATGTGGTGAGCACCATGCTAGACATTTAAAAAGTGGAGACACCGTAAGACTACATTCTGTGGACAGGGAAGTGGTTTTAAGACGGGGGAAACAGGATAAAGGGGAATAACTGGAATGTTAAAAACTGAGAACTCTCAGGAATCTACACTAGGCTTAGTTTCCTTTAAGATTTTTCTGAGTAAGAAGGGCGTGACGTTTTCAGGCTTGTGGTGACACTCGTCTTTTCAGGGTGGCACAAGGTTAAGCTATTAGGGATACATTGCAGGAAGAGCTCATGATGCTGTAAAAATGAGCAGGAAAGTGGCCAGTGCATTTCATCGTGGGTAACAATAAAATAATACATTTATCTGGAGAAAATGAGGCAAAATGAAACTTAAAGGCTCTAAGTGAATAGTTTTGCCATTAGGAAAATATCTGGGAGTCATTGTAAACTGTGGTCACCTGAAGATACTATTCCTTTAGCCTATTACTTCAGCCAACCTAATTGTGGGCATCAGCACAGAAGATTTCAGAATCAAACTAGAAAATGTTATGCTATCCTTATAGCATAGGGCAGCTAGGTGGTGCCATAGTGCACAGAGTGCCAGGCCTGGAGTCAGGAAGTCTCATTCATCCTCCTGTGTTCAAATGCGGCCTCAGACACTTACTAGTTGTGTGACCCTGGACAAGTCACTGAATCCTGATTGCCTCAGTTTTCCCATCTGTAAAATGAGATGGAGTAGGAAAAGGCAAACCATTGGAGTGTCTTTGCCGAGAAAACCCCAAATGGGGTCGCAAAGAGTCAAACACAACTAATGGACTAAACAACTACAATCCTTGATTAAAACCAGGATGTGGTCACTGAAAGAAAACTGATTATAAGTCAGGTTGCCTTTCCTCAGCAAGAATGGAACTGGATATAGCTAACATAAGGGCAAATAATGTGTCACAGGGGTGGCTAGGTGGTACAGTGAATAGAGCACTGGCCCTGGAGTCAGGAGGACCTGAATTCAAATTCGGCCTCAGACGCTTAACACAAAAATTAGCCATATGACTTTGGGTGACTCACTTAACCCCAATTGCCCTACCTTCCACCCTCCAAAAAAAAAAAATGTATCACAAACTTAGAGCTGCAGGCCAGTGAAGCCAACTCTCCCCCCAACCCAATCTATTTTATATAGAAGGCCCAGAGCATGCCCAGGGACATGCCATAGTAAATGTCTAAGGCAGAATTTGAACCCAGATCTTACTGACTCCAACTCTTTTGCTAGTTCTTTCAGAGAGAAAGGATGCCATTGCTGAGTGATTGATAGCTCTCACCCAAAGTGGCAGTTTTTATAGCTAAAATACGATATGATAAATGTTTATTAAGTGTCTACTTAATAGTGGTATTGTGCATATAAGTAAGAAAAAGAAAGACAAAGAAATGGGCAAAAAGATGCTGTTCTCAAGGAGTCTTCAGGTTAATGGGAGAGGAGAAATAAGACTCCAAGAAAAAGCCCCCAAAGTACATACAGTAAATGTTCGCAAGCATTGCAAATGGATACAGTTGTAAGGAGCTAAATATGGGATTATTTTGTGGCAGTGGAAGGAGAAAATAGAGTGACCAAGAAGGGAAGCGTTTGTGAGGCTGAAGCCAAGCCAGACCAACTCTGCCACAAGACAGAAGAGAGTTTTCTAGAGCAAGGGGCCAGCACAGGGGGGCCTCTCACTCTGTGGACCCAGCAGTCAGGGCTCGTCAGAGGGGATACAGGCAGCCACCGTGTCTCTGAAACCCAAAATGCTAACTAGAACAAGGGAAGAGGGAACAACAGGCTAAACTATCACCCCGATCAGAAGGCAGTAGTGGCAGCAAATGTTTCCTGACTGATTCTGGAAGAGGTGTTTTGCCATTCCTGTCTCTTGGACGCCTGACATAGAACCGCTCCAGATCCAGTAGGCAAAATGAACAAATGAAATTATTTAAATCAGAGTGATAAACAACAGAGAAGTACCTTTTCTGAGTGGAGCAGATGGGACCACGCAAACCTTCCTACTTTCCCACCAGAGCAAAACAACTAATTCCAAGTTTTCAACCTCTGAGATTTGGGCGGGGCTGGAGATCCAGAGAGGCAGTGAGATGCAGGGACCTCGTACTCCTGTTGGTCCTGCCATGAACTCACTGCATTCCTTCCCCTGCGTGATCTTGAGTTTCACCTACACAATGAAGGGACTGATGGAGATTCTTCCTCAAGTCCTTCCAACCCTGGTTTCTGTGACTAGGACATAGAAAGGAATAGCCTTCAGCTAAAAACATTCTGCAAACCACAAAGTGTGATAGAAATGTGAGCTATTACTAGTCAAGCAACGTATTGTACTCTGGGATTGCCTACATCAGCCGCAGTCCTGGGCCTTGAGATACGTGTGAGTGAATTTCTCAAGTCGTCTCTTTCCCAAAAGCCTCCTGCTTCTCACAGAGCATCGTTTCCAGAGGCCTGTTACATTTCTGGTCCGGGCGATACTGGGCTGCCCTTCTCAAATAAAGTCTGGCAAGCATTGTAACCCTCACTCAATACTTGATCCTGGAGAGATTAGAAGCAGAAGGTCTCTTAAAGGTTATATAGTCATAGGAGCGCAGATTTAGAGCTGGAGGAGATTTTAGAGCTCATTGGATCTGACCCTTTCAGTTTACAGATAAGGGAACTGAGGTCTAGAGAAAAGTGGTGACTTTATCAGGGCCACACAGCTAGTAATCACCTGGAGCAGGATTTGAACTTGGATCTTCTTGATTTTAAGTTAGTATTTGAGACACTGTTCCACCTAGCTAGCTGCCCTACCCATTTGACAGTTGAGGAAACTGAGGCCAAGAAAGTTGAAGTGATTCATCTAAGGCCATACAGATCACATGTGGCAGGGATGGGATTAAAACTCTTCCTCTGACTTCAAATCCCAAGCTATTTCCACTCTGGCATGCAGCCGGCAGCTCAGGGGTTAGAGAGCTGGCCTGGAATCAGGAACACCTAAGTTCAGATGTGACTTTAAATACCAGCTGTGAGGGCAGCTAGGTGGCACGGTGAATAGAGAGAGCACTGGCCCTGGAGTCAGGAGGACCTGAGTTCAAATCTGGCCTCAGACACTTGACACTTACTAGCTGTGTGGCCTTGGGCAAGTTACTTAACCCCAATTGCCCTCCAAAAAACTCAGAACACACACACACACACACACACACACACACACACACACACACACACACACGAGTGAACGTGGTTGTTTGGACCTCTCGGTCACCTCACCTGGTCCCTCTTGCTCCCCATGCCTTTACCGGTGTGTATTTGCAATGGGGTGTGCTGCTGTAGCCCATGGCCAAGGTTGGGGGTACAAGAAAGAACCAATGGGTGGTTTTTAGATACAGCATGGTATAATGGAAGGAGAACTGGCTCTGGAGACAAAGGGACTTGGGTTCAAATCCCACCTTTGATGCTATTTGTGTGACCCTGAGTGAGTCTCCCTACCTCTCTGGCCCTCAGTTCATTTATATGGTCCCTTTTAGCCCTCCATCCATGATCCTAAAATTAGGAGTGCTGCCAACCATCCCATGCAGCAACCAAGCCCTGCCTGTGTTAGTCCCAGGTGCTCCAGCTGGCCAATAGATTTATCCTAATGGGTCTCCCTATACAGGCTTCACTCTCGATCTGCTGTCCAGGTAGGACTGGATGCCCCCATTACCCATTTTTACGTCTGGATTGCTGCCTTCCTCAAAAAGCTCAGGCTTCCCCTAGAGCCCTCCGCAGATCTGAGTAACCTCAGTGAATTTATAATAATCTGCTTGGCTGCCAGCCGCTGACCTCGGCTTCATTCATTTTCCAGGGCTCTCAGATCAACTCTATTGTGGATAAAATACATCAGCTTTAATCAATAATTTTGTAATAGAAATACTGTGCACTTGATAAATCAACTCCAGTGCAATTAGTGACCAGCACCGAAGCCTAGGCTTAAGTATAAGTTAATCCCAAAATGAATGGAGTAGGAGAATGTTAATGGTCTTTTCAATCAGTGGAATTATTTTCAATGGGCGACATACCCATGGCTTCCCAGGCTGGTTTGACTTCGCAAGTGTTCTCTCTTGACTTGGGCAAACAGAGTCTCCTCAGAAGCCTGAACCAAGTAGTCATTGAAGCTGGCTGATTGGAGAGGCCAGTCACCAAGACTGTGCCCAAGTCAAGCCTTCTTGTAACGAGTCACAAAGTTGCCGCCTCTCCTCCTGAAGCCCTAAAACAAGCAGAATCCCTCTCCCCCTTCCCCTGGGCTAGCCTGGCATCCCCTGCTAATTGCCAGCATTTATATACTGCTTTAGGGTTTGCAAAGCACTCATTAGATGGTTGTGACAAACCTGTGAGGCAGGTACCCTTATCATCCACATTTTACAGATGAGGAAACTGAGGTAAAGGGAGACAAAGCAATTGGCGGGGGGGTCCTACAGCTAATCAGTGTCTGAAACAGGATTTGAACCCAGGACTTCCTGACTTTAAGTTCAATGCTGTACTCACTGCACCACCCGGCTGCTACTGAATCATCTTCCAGACCTTGGACATCTCTGAATTTAAAGAATGGTATGTTGTCATGGATGCAGCCAGAAATACACGTATGACCCTGCTGAGGGTTTTTAAATTTTGTTTACAACATACTCTCCTCCCTCCCGTTTCTAAGCACCGCCCAGGTGTGGCTCACAGTACCAGGAATTCCAGAGGGAGCTCACTTCTCAACCACGCCTCAGTGCCAAGTCACAGATCCAAACTGGGAGGCCTAGATCATATCTATGGAGTATTTTAAAATTTCACAGTGCTTTCTTCATGATGTTCCTATGAGGTGGTCATAGAAAAACAGCTCTGGAACTGGCAGGGACCTCAGAAGCCCATTAGTCCAACCCTTCATTTTAGCATGAGATACAGCAAGTTTGTGACTTGCCCAAACACTCAACTCCATTCAGTTCAACAAGCATTATTTTACAGGTGGGGAAACTGAGGCCCAGAGTTTTAAAATAACTCATCTATGGTTACACAGATAGTTTTGGGCCAGAGACCATAACCCAAACCTTGACTACAACTCCAGCATTCTTTCTACCACACCACACTCTCTTAAAAAGGGGGGAAAAAAGAACTTTACATGATAACTTTATTATATATTTAAAAGGAAAAGCAAATTATATATAATAAATTTGCAGTTTCATGTGCAATCATATTTTTAAAAATAATACTGTGTTATGGAAATGCAGTCTTATTCCATAAATTAAAAATTAATTTTTTTTAAAAAAGAAAAGATAGAATGGAATTCCTGCCCTGGGAATCCTCTGCTAAGATTCCAAGGCCCCCATAGTCTGCTCATTGGAGGCCTTGAAAGCTGGTGATAGGAGACGGGGCCTAGAGAGTTCTCTTGCTCACAGGTGGGGAAACTGAGGCCTGCAGTGACTTACCAAAGGCCCTTCATGGAAGGGTTCAGTCTATGACTGGAGCTAGGAAATTCCTAGAGTCAGGGGTGGGGGGCCCTATTGTTATGATAATCCAAGCATAAGTTTTAAGAGCTTGGACAAAGGTGGGAATCATGGAGATGGTGAGGAGGAGACAAAAAAGAAAGATGTTCCCTGTGCAGGGAATTCCTGTTTTCCCTTCTCCATGAACCTGACTCCAAATCTCACCAATCTTATTTCACTTAATTCCTTTCTCCCTCACTTCATTAAATCCTTTTGTTGTCCCTTCATGTAACTTCTTTGTTCTCACTCCACTGCCTCTGTGTGAGTCACTTCCTTCTCCCTTCTGCCTGGAGACATCCTTAACCCTTTCCAGAACCATGCCAGGAGCTCACCTGTGCCAGGAAGGGGGCCAACCCCACCTGGCTCCACTCATTCCTTTGTTTAATGCTGCCCCATGATGTTCGTACTCTATGTCACCTATATTCCTTCTGATTGTAGAATGAGAGAGGCAGGCTCAAATCTAGGAAAGTGTGGGTTCAAGTCCCACCACTGACACATACTGGCAATTGATTGACTGAACCACTCAGTGATCTGAGTAACTTCCTAAGGCTCTTAAATTGAAGAGAAGGTACCAACATGCACTGGTGCAATGAGTTTCCTCAAGTGGAGATCGTCCCATCCTTATCCCAACTTATAAATCATAGATATAGAGTAGGAAGGGACCTTAGAGGTTATCTAAGTCCGACCTTCTCATCTTACACAAAGGGAAACTGAGGCACAGAGCAAATGAGTGACTTGCCCTAGGTGGCGCCAGATAGTAAGTGGCAAAGCTGGGGTTTGAACTCCAAACCCAGCAGCCGGGTGATTTTCACATGTGTTCTAAAGTTTGTCATTCAGTTTTTATCAAATACTTACTGTGTATTGGGGACAGAGATATAGTATGTCATTGATCAGCAAGCATTAATTAAGCACTTGCTGTATGTGGAACACTGTGGTAGGCCCTGGGCATGCAAAAATAGAAGTGAACAGTCCCTACCTTCTAGAAACTCCTGTTCTATGAAGGGAAATGACAATGCATATATAGGTCTATATAAATACATACGGTGTAGATACAAGGCAGTTTGGGGGAGAAGGGCATCAGCAGTTGGGGGACTGGGGAAAGGCCTCCTGGAGAATGTGGTACTTTGAACTGAAGCTTAAAGGAAATTAGGAATTCCAAGGGGGAGAGAGGAGGAAAGAGTGCCTTCCAGGCATAGGGAACAGCCAGTGTGAACAGATCATGTTGGGAAATAGAGTGTCATGTGAGGAATAACAAAAAGGTCTGTGTGACTAGACTGTCAAGTTTCTGAAGGGTGGTTGCTGTTGTTGTTCAGACCTTTCCAACTCTTCGTGACCTCATTGGGGGTCTTCTTGGCAAAGATACTGGAGTGGGTTTGCCATTTCTGTCTGTAGCTCATTTTACAGATGAGGAAACTGAGGTAAGCAGGGTTAAGTGACTGGCCAAGGCTCACACAGCTAGCAAGTGTTTGAGGCCAGATTTGAACTCAGGAAGATGAGTCTTCTGACTCCAGACGTGGCGCTCTGTGCACTGTGGCACCAGCTACCTGCCTTTTGTGAAGGGTAGTAATAAATAAAAGGCCTGGAGGACAGGTTGGAGCCAGATTGTGAAGGGCACGTATTTGACCCTCTGGGCAATAGGAAACCCCGAGAGTTTATTAAATCATAGAGTGATGCATTTATTCCTTTGTTTCTGGAAAATATGCAAAGTCTCTGCCTTTTAGAAACTTAGTCTATTAAAGGAGATAAGAATACAAAACACTATAAAATGGGGGCGGCCAGGTGGCACAGTGAATAGAGCACCGGCCCTAGAGTCAGGAGGACCTGAGTTCAGACACTTGACACACTTACTAGCCGTGTGACCTTGGGTAAGTCACTTAACTCCAATTGCCCTGCCCTCTCCCCTCCAAAAAAGCAAAAAACTAAAAAAAACACTATAAAATGGGGTGGCATGGGAAAGTACAGTATGAAACAGAATCAGACACCATGGTCATCCCACAGAGGGAAAGGGAGAAAAAGTAGTCTTTCTTTTGTTCTTCTGTTATTGTAGCCTGAATCCTCAACAACATTCTAAGTTCTTCAAAGAAAAAGACTGTCTTCTTCTAGCCTCAGACACTTCCTAGCATGTGAGTCTGTCTGCCTCAGTTTCCTCAACTGTAAGATGAGGACAATAGTAGCACCTACCTCCCAGGGTTGTCACGAGGATGAAACGAATTTATAGAGCTTACACACATTAGGTGCTTAATAAATGTTTGTCTTGTGCACCCCCTCCCCCAAATCTGCACCTTTCCTACCTTCTCTTCCTCCCTGGTGGGAGGCTTTCTCTAGAGTGGGAACAGCCAGTTTCTGGATTAATAGATCCATTTGGCTGCCCAGGTTGGTTCAATATTGGACTAACCTTCATGGATAGAAAGGACAGATGACACGTACCCCGTAGCATTTGTTTGGGCTGCATCTCCAGTGTCTCAGAGCACTGCAGAGAGGAGCTGAGTACAGAGGGACTAGCAATCCAGCAAGAGATTGAGGGAAACCTTCACAGTCACCTTCCCCTTGGTTCCTTTCCTGTGACTCACCAGCTGCCTCAGGGGCTCAGTTCTTGTAGCTTGCAGATTAGACATTCCCTGACCATATCTGCACCTTTAAAAAAAAAAAAAGCTATTTTCAGATCTCCGTTATCTCTGGCAATGAATGCTTCAGATAATCCAAAACAGTAAATAATGCAAAATAATTTAAATCAGGTCTCACCCTCCCCCCCTCCCCTTTCTGCAGCAAATATCTTTGCTTTGGATTTGATATTTCAGATTAGTTCACTTACATTCTCTAATGCAGGGGTTCTTAAAATAGGATTTACACAGAAATAAGTATTTGCCAGGCTTACAGAGGAATAAGTGTGTACCTACTATATGCCAGGATTGTAAAGGAATAAGTGTGTGCCAGCATTACAAAGGAAAAAGTATGTGCCAGCATTGCAAAGGAATAAGTGTGTGCCTACTGTGTGCCAGCATTGCAAAGGAATAAATGTGTGCCCACATTACAAAAGAATAAGTGTGTGCCTACTGTGTGCCAGCATTACAAAGAAATATTTGCCAACTATGTGCCAACACTGTAAAGGAATTAAGTATGTGCCTCCTATGCAAGGTGTTGGGAATACAAAGGCAAGAAATTACCCTGAGCAAGGCCCTCAGCCCCCCTGGGTCTCAGTTTCCTAATCTCTAAAATGATATGACCTTTGAGGTTCATTCCAGCTCCAGATGGATTGATTATTCGGTGATTCTCACTCATCATGGCAAAGAGGCAAACACTGCAGCGTCTCACAGTCCATTCTAGTTCTAGACCTATCAAACAAGTCCCTGCCTTCAAGGAGCCTAAGGAAGCACCCACTTTACACAAAGTGTTTGGGGGGGGAAGCATTAACAGTTGTGGGCATCAGGAAAGGTCTAATAGAGAAGATGGCACTTACGCTCAAGCTTGAATGAAATTTGGATTGGGCTTTTGGTGCTCAGTCAGCACCATACAGACGCTGGGTCAGTCAGTCAGCTGGTAGTTAGAAAGTGCCAGGCCCTGTGCTGATCACTGGGAGGGATGGGGAAGGGCTGGATTGGCATCCTGGTAGCTGGGCCAGAGAGTGTTCTTGAGAAGTACAGGATCAGCCTTCCATCCTTTTCCTCTGAGCTGCCCTTTGGGAATGGAAAGAGTATGGTGCTCGACGGTGGGAGGCCCTCCTCCTGTCACCATGGCAACAGAGAGCAGGGGCTCATTTGTTTTGCAGATGAGTAATTACTACTCAATTAGGGGAGGCTAAAAATAAAGTAGCCCTTTGTTCCCGGTTACTCATTAATATTAATAAAAGGTCCTGTCCAGGTCTGTGGTAAACAATTAATGCAAATTTGGCTGCCTATGGTGGGGGCCAGAGCCAGGAGTCCAGGTTTGGGCTAGCTATTTTCTTTCCTAGCCATCCATCCCCAGGAAGTTATTTCTTATTTTAAAAAAGAGAATTTGGCTTTCTTAGGGGAGACTTTTTACACAAATGAAATCAAATGAGATGATATTGATAAAAACTGCTTAGCACAATGCTTGGCACATAGTAGGCACCATATAAAATGCTTATTCCATTCCTCTTTCCTACACAGCTGGTACCTACAGCAGAACTGCACACATGTATGGGAGGAGGGTCTCTGTCCAGGAGTAAGGCCAGCCTGATTCCTTCATGCGTCAGGAACTAGGGAGCTTTGAGTAAGATGGTACAGACCCCAAATCCTGATGGGATCTAGGTCAGGAATTCAGATGTGGAAGGGAACTTAGAGATCATCCAATCTAAACCCCTTATTTTTTAGTTAAGGAAGCTGAGGCCCACAGAGTTTAAGTGACTTGGCAAAGGTCATGCAGTAAGTAGCAGAGGTAAGATTTGAATTCAGATTTCCCTCAACCCCAATACCCTTTCCAGGCAAAACCACTCTCAACCTGTCTGGTCCTTGATCTCTAAGCCAATGTCAATGAATGACTGTGAGCCTTGACTGCCAGAGCTTTCAAAATTTCTTCACTGGAGTCCTGATTTAAGAAGAAAGGGCCAATTACAGTTGGGAAAGACCTAGAGAAGTTACTGAGTAACTCAAGGACTCAAGAAAGGAGACCAGTGGTCTCCCAACAGCTATTCCCTGAATTGAGGGACTGATACAGCTGAGACCCTTTAGGGCACTGGTGACCAAACTACTTGGGTTTAGGGGTATTTTTTTTTTTATCTCTTTTGGTTCCAGAGCAGCTCTCCATTGGAGTCCTTCTCTGCTGCCACCTGGGCAAAGGAGTGGGCCAGGCAGGGGAAGACCCTGGGGGCTCAATAGTTGTGCCAATGGGACACAATCTCCAATAGGTTCTGTCATTTGGGAAAATTATTTAAGTGGAGGCTCAGGGATGAACCCTTGCTTGTCCACTAGATCAGCCAGTTAATGCATATGCATTTCAGCATCTAGGTAGCCAGATTGCCTTGGGCTGGGAGTTAGGAAGACCAGAGTTTGAATATTGTCTGCAGCACATATGAACTCTGTGACCCTCTGCAAGCCACTGAATCACCTTTCTAACTGTTTCCTCATCTGTAAAATGGGGATGGTGAGAATGTTAGCATTTACCTCCCGGGGGTGTTATGAGAATCAAATGAGATATTATTTGTAAAGCACTTTGCAAACTTTTAAGTGTTAGCTATTATTTTTATATATTAAGTGCCTACTGTATACCATTGTACTAGTTGCTGGGAATAGAAAGTAAAAAAAAGAAATAATTTCTTCCCTTTGAGAAGTTATGTTCTCTTAGAGAGAGACCATCTGCGCAGTGTATAGAAATTTGTTGTTGTCGAATTGTCATTTCCAACTCTTCATGATCTCACTGGGGGGTTTCTTAGCAAAGATACTGGTCCTTCTCCAGATCATTTTACAGATGAGGAAACTGAGGCAAACAGGATTAAGTGACTTGCCCAGAGTCATACAGCTAGTAAGTGTCTGAGGTTGGGTTTGAACTCAGGAAGAGGAGTCTTCCTGACTCTATTCCCAGCACTATCCACTCCTCCACCTAAGTTGCCCATATAATATATAGAAGTACATGCAAAATAAACACAAGTTAATTTTGGGCTTGAGGAAGCACTAGTATTTCAGGGTCCAGGAAAGGCCTTTTGTAAGAGGCAGCATTTGAACTGAGTTTTGAAAGAATCTAGGGATTCTCAGAGACTGAGGTGAGGAAGGGAATACATTCCAAGCATGGGGAACACAAAGATAGGAAATGGAACGTCATATGTGAAGACGTCACATGGGCTTGTCAGGTGTGTAAAGGGGGGTAATGTATGACAAGAGTAGGTTAGAGCCAGTTTGTGAAGCAACTTAAATGCCAAACAGAAGAGTATGTGGATCCTGGAGGTTAATAGGGAGCTACAGAAGTTTATTGAGGAGAGGAGTGAAAGTATAAGTATATATCCATCATCCAAGAAATAGTCTACTAGATAAGTTCAAAGGCTTATTGGGAGCCTGGCCACAGGGTGATGAATTTTATACATATTGGCCATTCTTTTGGGCGTGATGATAAAATGAGCATTGGAAAATGGAGACCTAAGTTTCTTTGTTCCTTTGTTCTCCCATACACTGTTGTGCCAGTTACCTTGGGACAGGTGACATCCAAAGCCTTAATTTGTTTCTTTGCCTTTATTTTTATCTTTGTGAATGAATATGATGGAAGAGTATTGGGCTTAGTATTCAATTCTTCTCTCTATATGACCATAGTAAATTTATTTAACATCTCTGGACTTGAGCTTTCTTCTCCATAAAAGGAGAAGGTTGGACACTAAATAAACCTCCAAGCTTCCTTCTAGCTATAAATCTATGAAACAGTGAAGTCCTGACTTGGCCAATTAGAACTCGACTTCAGGCAGATCACCTCACTGAGCCTCAGTCTCCTATGCTGTATAAAGAGGATTGGCCACAGCAGGGGTTCTTAAACCTTTTTTGTGTCATGTACCCCTTTGGCAGGCTGACAAAACTTATGGGCCAATCCCATCCCAGACTAATGTGTTTAAATGTGCAAAGTATAGAATTATAAAGGAAACAAATTCTCTTGAAACATAGTTCTCAAAATATTAGATGGGAGAAAATGTACGGACTGCCATGTTAAGAACCCTTGGTCCAGATGATCTCTAAACTTCTGACTCAAGGTTCTACTCCTTGTCTATCACCCGTCCCTTCCCCTCCAGTATTAGGAGAACTAAGAACAGTGCTAGTACTGTGGGAAAGGAGAAATGGAGGCGCTCTCCTCTCCCCTGGGGTCTCTGATGCCAAGTTGGCTGATATGGGCCCAAACCTATTTACCCTGTACTTCAGGAAGATTAAGTGGTCTGGCTATACGTGGTCAATCCAGCAAAGTAGCAGCAAAGACACAACTAAAACCAACTGTTTGGGCTCCCAGTTGGTTACTTCGCCTCAGTGATAATAACGCTATAACATGCCTATTCTTACAATACTTGAACTTCTCATCTTGATTTGCTCTCCCCACACTCTCTATAAGATGAGTAAGGGAGAAGTTACCACCCCCATTTCACAGCTTGAATAACTGAGGCCCAGAAAGGGTAGATGATTTTTCCCAACAACATTAAGTCAGCGAGTGGCAGAGGCTGAAGACTGGATCTCAGACTACCTGACTTGAAGCTTTGCCCATTGGTCCATAACAACATAGCCGTGGGGATGAGGGACAGGTACAACCGGGTACTTTCTATCCCAGGACATCCCTGCATTGTTACCAAGGCCAGGGCCTCCTGTCTCACCTAAGAGGGGAATAGAGGAGATGGTGAAAGGAAGAACCAGAACACCCCCCAAACAAAGGCTGTAAAGAAAGAAAGTGCAGGTCTCCTGAGTATCCTACTAATGGAGGAGAGTGTAGCTGAGCCTTTTGGTAAGGTCAGTATTTGTTTGTTGTTAAAGATCTAATTAGAAACATGAGAGGAAGCTGAATGACTCCTTGCTTGGCTAATTAGTGACACGTGTGGGCCAGCTTTGAACTTCAAGGACAGAAAGCTATTAGCACTTACATCAAAAATGGATTAAATGTCTCTGCTTTTATAATGATTAAAGATGAGCCGTTCAAGTGGGAATCCTTTTATACAGTCTGTAAGGGGTTGGCCTATGCCATCATCGGGGGGAGAATATTGGATGTCTCACTCCTCACACCGGTCCTGGGCCAAAGGAACTACATTAAATGTGATTGGGTAATAAATACCCATCATTGATGGATAATAGGCCTGGGTGAATTGGGGATGATTTCCCCAGACTTGTCCCTGGTATTTCTAAGGATGAAGAATGTCCTTGGCCTGGTCATCTAACATCTAGGCAGCTCACTGAAGGTCTCAAAGGAACCCACCAAATTTGGAGAAAAAGGCCCAGATGGACATTGTAGAACAAGCGTTCTCCACCTTCTCTGTGTCACAGACCCCTTTGGCTTGTGAACCGCTTCTCAGAATAATGTTTTTAAATACATGAAACATATATGCATAATATTTGTCATACATACATATATATCATAAACACAGTAGTTATCAAAACATTTGAGGGGGTGGGGTGGGACAAGTTCACATACACCAGAGTAAGAACTCCTGGCAGAGAGGACAAGGCAGTTCTTCCTTTCTTAGAATTCCCAACTTAACAAGTCCTCTGCTCTCAGAAAGTTTCCAGGTTCATGAAAGAGATAAAGTGCTGGTCATAGGGTCATAGACTCAAAGCTAGAAAGGACCTTATAAGTCATCTGGGCCATTATACAGTAGGAGAAACTATGACTCAGAGAGGTAAAGTGGTTTGTCCAAGCCTGCAGAGTTAAGTGGGAGAACAGGGAGTCAAAATCAAGTCTTCCCCCTCTAAGAGCAGCTTTTCTGCTACATCTAACTGGTCTTGGGGACTTGCCCACATAATGGGGGAGACAGTGTCTGCCCTCTTGTGGTGGTCCCCATTTGATAAAAGATCTTCCTTATCCTTATTTCTCCCAACAAAATGAGGGTTCCTTGAGTCAGTCATTAGGCATTTAGGTGCCTATTATTATGTGCCAAGCACTGGGGGTTGAAGGCAAGGCAGAAGACAGTCTCTGCTCTCACAACCTAACAGGGGAGATGACGCACGAATATCTATGTACAAACAGACTATATACAGGATAAACGTGGATGATCGACAGAGGGAAGATTCTAGAATTAAGGAGGATCAGAAGAGGCTTCCTATAGGAAGTGGGATTTTGGTTGGGCCTTGAAAGAAGCTAGGAAGGAGAGCATTCTAAGCCTAGAGGATAACTGGTGAAAATGCCCAGAGTTTGGGGTAAAGAATGTCTTGTTCAAAGAACAAGGAAGGCAGTATCACTGAGTCACAGAGTACGTAGGGGAGGAGAGTATAAGAAGACTGGGGAGTGGAGGGGAGGGAGAGCCAGCTTATGAAGGGCTTTAGACACCAAATAAGGGATTTTATATTTGATCCTGGATGTGATAGGGAGCCACTGGAGTTTATTGAGGAGGGGAGTGGAGGGTAGGGAACAGAACATGGTCAGACCTTTGAAAGGGAAGCATCAGATCCAAATAAAGAATAGAAAATCCTCGGCATCACGTAGAGAGAAAATTACAGCAAATGAAAGGTGCAGAAGAGGGGGAGAAAGCAGCCCAAAGTTGTGAGACCTTTCTCCCTTCTCTTCTCCCCCGTCTGCTTGTACATTTTAACTCTCAGGGTAACAAGGAATAAAGAAGCAAGGGCATCTGCACGTCAGCTCCAGCCTCGCACTGTGAGTCACCTCCCCAGCTGACGCTGCCCAGAGACAGGGACGTTTCCAAGCGGCCGCTGCTCCTGGTAACTGGCAAGGTCGGCAGCCTATGTCAAGTGGCACTTTGGTCGTCTGCAGTGCAGCTCCTCATTGGCTGCTCGTTGCCAGTTCTAACCTGTCTCTGCAGTGGCAAGATTTCAGGTGTTAACAAACCCTGCCTGCTGGCACAGTCTCACAGAGAGTAAGCATTCATTTCCTTTGGTTGGTGTTTTCTTGTCTGTCGAGAGATACCCAGATGGATAGGGAGAAGCTTCCCATACTTTGTAAAAGGCTGAGTTGGTGTTCGGAACCTCTTTCCTGAATACAAACCTGGCCCAGGCCAGCCTGCTTGGGTTGGTTGTCAGGGTGGGTTTTCTAGTTTGCGCTGCTTCTTGAAATAATTCCTTTGTAAAGCTAACTCCTAGTTTTTCCATTATCAGACAAAGCCTAGGAAGATAGTTGGCCCTTCTTCACTGCTCCCTCTCTTACTAATGTGCCTGGGCATGTTCCTGGGACACTTGGACACTGGGCAGCAGGTCTAGCCTCCTAGTTCCCCTCTGCTAGTTAGAAAAATATGAAGCAGGTAGTTTGCCCTTTGGGTCCCAGCCTGGAGTTCACGAATAGGAAAATCCCAGACGGGACTCCAGAGATAGTTTTCATTTGCCCTTAGCCTGATTTTTTTTTTCAGCCTCAGCCTGACTCCTTGGCATTTGGGCTTAAACCTATTGGTATCATAGGTCTGATGGGAATCAGGAGACTGCAGAAATGAAATTCCTCCATCATCAGGATTTACCAATTCCATTTTCTATTTTTTGCCTCCTGAGCCAAGGAATAAGCTCCCATCCAAAGTGTGGCTCCGACAGAGGGACTTAGATAATTGGCATTTGTGTAGTACTTTTTTAAGGTTTACAGACATGGTCTCATTTGATACTCGGAACAACTCAGTTAGAGGTAGTGTGGTTTAATGGATAGAGAGCTGCCTTGGAGCCAGGAGGACTCAGATTCAAAGCATGCCTCTGGCACATACTGGCTCTGTGGCCCTAAGTAAGTCACTATAAATTTGCAGACATTTCCAGCCTACATTGGCAAAGGGTGTTTTTCTCACTTGAAGTTCCTTTCCCCAATAAAATTACAGGTCTGATCTTTATCACTAGCAACCTTGTAAGGTATGGCCTAACATCTGCATTTTTCAGATAAAGAAATTAAGGTTCTAGTTCATTAAAAGAATTTCCCCATGGTCACACGTCAGGTGTTAGAATCAGGATTTGAACCCAAATGTCTCCTAACTTCCAGTTCAACAATCTTTCCGTATTGTGAGTGTATGCCCGTGTTTTAGCCAGTCACCCTTTCTTCTACCATATTACTGATTCTGATTGGTATGACCTTGTTTTGCTTTCTGGGGAAATGTACAGACACACAAATACACCCTCCCTGCCTGCATGGCACATCTGCCAGTCTGGCCAGCTAGCAGGGATGCCTTTTAGATTGGTGAAATATAGTTGAGATAGAGATACTATTTGCGATTGAGATTATATCACTCTCAGAGAAGAAGATGGTCTCATACCTGCCTGGGGGTTTGGTCCCAAAGCATTTCTCTGGCAGTTTTATGTGTCATTGTACCCTTTTATATAACAATGATACTGGCAGACAGGATTAACACACAGTCCTCCCTTGGTATGTCAGGCTCTTGCTTTATGTAGTCAATGCATTAGGGATGATATGATTTGATTTGTAGTATGTTTAAACCTGTGAAGGAATAAGGCAGTGATATAATGAGGTTCTTAGTCTCTATGAAAAACTGGCTTTGCTCCCAATTCTGAATAACATCACCATTAGCTGGCAAATCCTAGCATTAGCCAGAAAAGGGGGGAAGGGGGAAAGGGTTGCATGCTGTCAAGTGTTAGAAGAACAAACCCAAAATTGGTGTTTTTTAAGGGGGAGGGAAAAGGTATGATAGCAGAAATGGGTGAATAAATACTCCAATACTCTTCATTTATTCTTGTCGAAATTTAAGAGTAGCTATGTTTTCTCCAGGTAAAATGGAGATTATCCAGGTGATGTTGCCATTAGACAAAGTCTGCAGTAGAGCCATAATACTTAGGGGTGAATATGGAGAAAGGGGAGAAATAGCTGGAAATTGACTTTTCCTTGTTATTCCCTCCCAAATTTAGAGAGAAGTGGAAGATTTCTCCCTTCTACAACTTCCCATATTTAATGTGAGCTTTAAAGTTTGTCATGTAAATAATTGATTGTCCCTGAATCTAGATTTGAAACTGATTTGATTTTAATTTATTGTGTCCAGTCATTTTTCCAGGTTGGACAACCATCCACTACCCTTCTGTACTTCCCACTTTCTCCTGCCCCTAGGTTGATCCTTTCTCCCTAAAGGCTGAGCTCTATGAAGAGGGCTTAGGCCTAGGACACCCCCTGAACCGATGAGAGTCAATGGAAATAGGGGTCCTTCTGAGCTCCATTGGAACCAGGCTGATTTGCTGCGTATAATCCAAGCTCACACGGTTCAAAGCAAAAGTCACAATGAGACACGGCTGGATGTTTCTCTGCAGTTTATCAAAAGCAAGTTTAGCTTGTCTTTTCTGGCCTTTTGCACCCAGCCCTCTGGATTAATCTGTTTGTGGGCACTGCGCTCCTGCGGAAGTTCAGAGGGCAGCAGAAGAGATAAGCCCTTCTTTTTGCTTGCCCTTTCTGGGCCCTTCCCTTGTCTGGAGCCTGGAGCCTCTCCAGCTTTTGTTCTTCAGACCAAGAGAAGAGGGAGAATATGCAGCTTTTTCTGTTAATTTGGCACAATCCACAGGTGACAGGAAACCCCATGGACTAAGCATCTGTGGTGTTTGGAATAGTGCTTCACATTTAGTGAGAGGCTACATGAGGTCACGAAGAGAAAGTTGACCTAGAGTCAGGAAGATGAGGGTCAAGTTCCACCTCTGACATACAGAAGTCATCTTAACACTCAAAGCCCCCGCAACTCTATCAAGGAAGGAGTTCTTAACCCATCTTTGTGGCATGAACCCCTTTGGCAGTTTTAGTGAAACAGATTGTTTCTCAAAAGAATGCATTTAATGCATAAAATACATAGGATTACAGAGAAAATCAGTTATGGTGAAATACAGTTATAGATAGATAAATGATTGATAGAGATATAAACATTTTTTAAAAAAAGGTTCACAGGTTCCCAGATTAAGAACTCTTGCTTTAAATTGTAGAAAAGGTGCCAAGGGGTGGCTAGGTGGTACAGTGAATAGAGCACCGGCCCTGGAATCAGGAGAAACTGAGTTCAAATCTGGCCTCAGACACTTAACATTTACTAGCCTTGTGACCTTGGGCAAGTCACTTAATCCCAATTGCTCTGCCTTCCCCACTCCAAAAAGGAAAAAAAAAAAAAAACCCAAAAAAACAAAAACAGAAAAGGTGCCAATCTGGCATCTTTGGCATAGAAATAGTAGACATCTCACTGGGCACTCTATACCAACAAAATCAAGGTTCAGTCAAATATATACATATATAGAAAGGAAACGTAGTCTTTGCCCTGGAAGCATCCCAATCTGATGACGAAACTGTTTAGTAGAGAAAAGCCCAGTTCTTGCCTTGCTTCCAGTCTAATAACTCATTGGAAAGAACACTGAACTTTCAGTCGAGAGAGACCTGGGGTCAAATCCTCTCCCCAGTACTAGCTGTGGTAATATGAAATAGTTACATAATCACTCTGAGCTTCAGATTTCTCATCCATAGACTGGGAATAATTAATACCTGAATAACCTGCATCGTGAGCTTAAGTGACAAGATGGACAAATCTAAGGCATTTTGTAAACTGTTCAGCTACTAATTAAAACAAGACAGCCCTGGCCCTTAGGGAGTTTACAGTCTAGTAGGGGAGAATGCCATCAGAAATACACAAGATTCTTTTTTTTTTTAATATTATACATGAACTCATGACCAAGCATTAATGATTCAACAGCTCTCACCTTTGTTGCAGCACTGCCCTTCTCTATCATCAGCCTTCCTGTCAAAGCCAGCCCTTGCCCCACGTTCCTCCATAGGATTTCTTCCCAGTTCTCCTTTAGTGGATTAGAATCAGTCTCCAGACTCAGAGTTTTTATGACATACACATAAGATGCCTATATTTTTATTAGGATGATGGGGGGAGGAGGTATACCCTCTAAGATTTAAACCTAGTTCTGCCCTCCTGAAGGTCATGATTTAAGGGCCATAATACAATCAACTCAATTTTTCATACTGATGGAGGGGAACAGTGGCAGAATCCAGAAATTATTTTTTATTTGGCATGAGAATGCATTGTGTAATTAATTATGGTTTTGGCAGTAGATTTGCCTTCCTAATTATGTTTTGCATGGACTGATATTCAAATTAGTTTGCAGTTCCTGAGCACACATTGGGTAGTGAATGGGATGTAGCCCAGAAACATGCTAGAGGGTCAAAGAGAATCTAGCCTGAGATTAAACCTTGGCTACAAATAGTCTACAAAGTGGATAATTGAGAGTTGATAGTAATGTTGACCTTGCCTATTGGGGAAATGTGAAACCAGCCAAAAAGTAGAAGAATTGAGGTTCCTGCTTGATCCCTAAGACACTTAGACCCTTGGAACCAGCTCCTCTGGGAATCTGAAGAGCTCTATAAACATTCCATCTGCTCTCCCCACCCTTAGGACCTTAGGACTGGATCCAAAAATCCAATGCGTATATCTCAGAATTGCCAATGCCCTCTGAGAGATTACCCCCCCCCTCCCCCTTACAGTCTCAGCCTTCAGGCTTATGGTACGTTTGCTCTGATCCACATGGCGTTGCTTAAAGAAGAGATGGAAATATTCTCAATGCCAGCTGTTTCCAGTTTTAGTGGCAGGATGCCTTCCCCAGTCCAACACTATGGCAGCACTGTCCTTCCAGGCTCCTTTATACTGCTGCCCTGCCCTCTTCCCTAATGACTCGCTCAACCCAGCACCAAGCAGAGCCAAATACAGATAGTTGCCACATGATTTCCCCTAAAACCCTAGAGTGAGAAGAGACCTTGAGATGACCATCTGGTCTGGCCCTCCCGCATTGGACAAATCAATGTGAAACCTTCCAGAACAGATGTATGGCCTTCTCTCCGGTCCTCAGGGGCAAGGGTTCCACTCTACCACCATCTTTTTGATCATCCACTTGAATGTTTTATCTCCTGATAGGTCAAAAGGCCATCCCTATGTTCAAGTAAAGCCTTCCTGTTTCAGTTTAAGCCTGTATCTGCTCAGTTTGTTCTCGGCAAACATGGAGCACGGTTGATCATCGTCATCTCCAGTCAAACTTGTCGTAGATTTCCAAACCCTTAGTACTTTCCAAAACCCCAATGAACCGATGGGATTCTTCTCATTGGAGGTCTTCAGGTGAAAGCTGGATGGCCACTTGCTGGGGACGTTGAGGAGGGAAAGAATTGAGTTGGGCAGCCTGTGAGGTCCCTTCCAGCTCTGTGATTCTTCAACTTAAACATACAGATTATCTATCAAAAAGAGATTGATGGACTAGACTGATCAGTCAACCCGTATTTATTATAATCGACCACAATGTGTCAAGCCCTGGGGGTATGACTATAAAGAGTAAAACAGTATCTGCTAGCAAGGAATTTACATTCTGAGATCCCCCTTTAGGAAAGTGAGACCAAGAGGTGAACCTTGGGTTCCCACTGCTTGAGGAAAAGGTTCATCCTTTCATATGGGATGGAAGCTGTGGTCTTCAGAACTGCATTAACTGGGTCGGGGTCACACAGGGAGTGAGTTGGGGAGTCAGGTCAGGAACTACCTCGAGAGGCTCATTGGGGAGGACATGAGGGGGACAGAAGAAATGACCAACTGACTTTGTCGTTATAGTCAGGCAGTTAATTTAGTCTTGTGTTTATACAAAGGAATCCAATTTGTGCATTGATAAAAGACCACTACTCCCCCAAAAGAGGAAAAGGGCCCCATATGTCATAATATTGTAATAAAAATGAGCTTTATTTCTTCAGCTTTTTGCTTCAAAAAATTATGATGGTCACTCCCTTTTTTGTTTACTTTTGCTTTTGAAGGAAGCCCCAGTCCATTCCTAAGGTTGTCTGTACTCCTTTTGAGGCCTGAGTCCATTCTGAGTTATAAAACCAGCTCCCTGCCCTCAGAAAGTTCACACTTAAGTTCAGTACACAGTCAGCCCTCCATAGCTGCTGAATGAGCCACAGTACAGATGTTCTTCAACACAATGAGGTGACACACAGTGTGTTGGACCTGAATTCAGATCCAGCCTCAAGACACTTCGTAGTTGTGTGACCCTGGGCACATCACTTAACTGCCGTCAGCCTCCGTTTCCTCATTTGTAAAATGTTGACAGTAATAACTTTTACTCACGAGGTGGTTGAGGATGAGTCTTCCTGATTCCAAGTTCAGTGTTCTATTCCCTGTGCCCTCTAGCCGCTTACACACACACATACGCACACACACACACACACGCACATTCTCACATACATTCACTCACTCTCTCTTACTCACTCACACACATTATTATTTGGCTTTAAACACTTTTGGGGCATACCTATTTTACATAGAGATGATCAAATTAAATACTGTCTGCAAAGCTCTTAGCGCAGTGCCCAGAACCTAGAAGATATTCAGCAAGCTCTTACTCTCTTCTTTCTTTTCCTTCCTGAGACTCTCAGACTGTCAGCACCGAAAGGGACCCTGCAAGTGATTTTGTCTAACCCCCTTATGTTACAGAACTTAGGAGACATTTTAATTTTTGAAAATACAATCTTTCCAGAGTTGCTTTCCCATTATTCCTAATTTAGCTTTATAAGACATTGGCATAGAACAAACAAGATCCTCCAGTTTCTCCCACTTGCGTTCTTCGAAGGCAGCAAGGTGGAGCAGTGGATAAAGTGCTGGCTGGATGTGGAGTCAAGAAGACCTGAGTTCAAATCCAGCCTTAGACACTAGTTTTATGACCCTGGGCAAGTCACTTAACCCTGTTTGCTTCACTCTCCTCATCTGTAAAATGAGCCAGAGAAGGAAATGGCAAACCACTCCATCATCTTTGCTAAGATAACCCCGTATGGGGTCAAAAGATTCAGACGTGAGTGAAACAACTAAATAACAACAAAAGTGACTGATGAACAGTTAAATATCTACACCGGTGGGGGCTTGGTAGGAACCTGGTCAATGTGAATCATCACCTAATTGATGTGACTCCAGAATGTGGGTTTTCATAGAGAAGGTTTTCTCAAAACTAGGCCTGCCCACATAATGTTTTTAGTGAGCAACAGGTCTGCCAGCCTAATTGTTCTTTGCTTACTTGTGATGGACGGAGAATTCATTCCCTGCTCCCACATTGGCTGAATATCAAAGACCCAGAGGCATGGCAGGGGATGGCCAGCAGTCAGCTAGGGTAAAACACTGTGAAGACGGAGAACTGTTTGCTCTGGCCATGAGGAGAAGAGTAAGCCAGCTCTCTTTGAGCCCCTAGACTCAGACAGACTCATAGTGCCTCAGTGAAGACGAGAAGGAATTTCAAGATGTTGCTCCCTCTCTAGAATCAGAAGCATAAAATCCAGTTTATAAACCTCGGAACAGTTAACACAGTTTAGGAAAGCCAATGTCCCACCACATCAGACCTAGCCCAGTCCCAGATTCTGGCCTATCAGTCTCTAGAATGTGATTTTTAAAAATAATAATAGCATTTTATAGCTCGTTAAGATTTATAAAGTGATTAACATAAGTTACATCACCAGTCAACCATTTATGCTTTAGATTTCTTGCCCCCTCCACATCCCCCTGCAGCCCCACCATGGATTACTGAAAACACTTTGTGGACTGTAAGCTTCCTGAAGGCAGGACCTTGGCTCTCCTGATATGCCTTTAAAGGTTTCTCCCCAGCTGGCTGCTTTCTGAAAGCCTGGGCACATCCTGCCCTCCCTTTCTCCCCATTTCTGTTTATACAATAATGACAGGAGGTGCAGAGACCCCAGGGAGCCAGTTTTCAGGTAGTCAGCTCTGTGTTCAGTCTGTAGTGTTAAATTGACTCTCAGTGAAAAGAAAATTACCTTGTTTTAATACATCTCCACCATGGGAATGCACAACGGCTGACACTGTTTTTTTTATGGAGAAAAGTATTTTCTCTCTCTTTTATTAAACAGAGTAAATCGTATTCGTTTTACAAGAGGGCTTTTTTCTTAAAGCAGCATTAGGTTTCCTCAGCTGTGTCCCTGGGGGGCATTGTCAAGGCAAGTTAAGTCAACGGGCACTTATTAAGCCCCTACTGTATGCTGGGCACTTTGCTTAAGCATCGTTATAAAAAGAAAGGCAAAAATAACTTTGTAGAGACTTTTGGAGCTGAAAGAGGAGATATATTTCCTACCCAAGGAGAGGTAAAAGGGGGTAGGTCCATCATTTTCTACTTGAATCACACTGGTAAGTGACTTAACTTCTCTAGGCCTTTCCCTTCATTGTAAATTGGGGGAGTTGAATTAAAAGACTTCTGTCCCTTCTAGCTCCAGATCTATGATGGAGTGAAGGAATTCACTGCCAGTGATCTAATGATTCTGGAAAGGTGATGAGCCCCTCTCCCAGCTGCCTGGAGAATACAAGGTTCCATTCTCGGTCCTCTCCTGGGCCGTGATCTACTGGGAAAATAGGGGAAAGGCTAGAATAATAGAAGAGATCCAGGCTGTCTACAATTGGACCAAATTCCTTTGAAGCAGCTTTGGTAAAAATAATCATTGTACCTCAAATTTACGTAGTCCTTTACTTATGGACTTAGAAAGTTGCCTACGCCAGTGGTATCAAACTCAAATAAAAATGAGATCCACTAAACTAAACCATGGGCACAGGTAGGTGGTACAGTGGATAGAGCAGTGGGCCAGGAACCAACAGAGGGAGAGAGAGAGACACACACACACACACACATGTCGTTTGGACCTCTGTGAGGTAGGTCTGGCTATAATACCAGTTTAACAGATGAAAAAACTGAGGCTAAGAGAGTTATTCGACTAGTTGTTATCCGAGATGAGATTGAGACCCAGGTCTCTCTGGCTCTCTAAGGTCAGTATTCCACCCACTGTGCCAAACTGCTCCAGGATGTTTTGCTGAGTAACAGAACTGTCCCACCAAGCATATCATATCCTAAAGTAGATGGTAAGTTCTAGTTATCACCATTTAGCAAGGAGTCCTCTACAAGACGGCCTCGGTACCTGCCTCTCCCCACCTGGCCCCATATGAGTCATAGTATGAATTACGATCGATGAGTCTAAGTGTTTCATTGGCATCTTTTTGGACAGTTATGGTATAATACAGTCTGTCAGTCTGTGTCCCATTCTTGGTGTCATCAGTCAGAAGGATGCCTGTGAGATGAGGTAAAGGCAAGCTTAGCCTCAAAATGAATTTTTGTGAAGTAACCTGGATATAATAACAAACAGTAACAATAGTGTATAAGTGAGAACTAGATGTGCAATTTCATTGATATAGCAAGTTTTGGGGTGAAGAAGGTCCCTCTCCCAGAGCAGGTAGGCATACTACTTATGGGCTTAGAAAGTTGCCTAGGCCAGTAGTGTCAAACTCCTATAGAAACAGAGCCCACTAACCCATGAGCAGCTAGCCAGTACAGCAGATAGACCACTGAGTTGGGAACCAAGGAGACTTGTTTTTCCGAGTTCAAATCCAGCCTCAAAACACTTACTAGCTGTGTGACCTTGGGCAAGTCACTTAACCCTGTTGGCCTCAGTTTTCTCATCTGTAAAATAGCTGGAGAAAGGAAATGGCAAACTCACTCCAGTATCTTTGCCAAGAAAACCCCAAATGGGGTCATGGAGAGTCAGGACTAAAATGACCAAACACCACCACCACCATTACACCTGCTAAGTTCTACTTGGATACCAACTTTGTCATCCCATGCTGTGTCCCCACCGGGTTTATGTCCTCTGAAGTAAGTGACTAAAATACTGAACAGAACATGGTCAAGGGCAGGCGGGTGGCACAGTGGATGGAGCATTGGTCCTGGAGTCAGGAAGATATCCAGGATGACACTTCTTAGTTATTCCCTGGCCAAGTCCCTTAATCTCTATCTCAATTTCCTCATCTGTAAAATGGCAAACTAAGCCATACATAAGGACCCCTGTGAACTGTATGTTTACTTAGAAAACCACATATTAAAATTTCTAGGTTTCATTGCATTTTTATTTATTTTGTTAAATATTTCTCAATTACATTTTAATATGGATTAGGCTGCATTCTAGAGCTTTGTGGGCCGCATGTTTGACACCTTTGGCCTAGAGCACAGACAGGTTGAGGATCTTGAACCCAGGTCTTTCCAGACTTTGAGCCTCTTCTCGGTTCACTACTCCATGCTGCCTCACAACAAAATGTTTTGAAGTTGGTGAATACTATTTGCATATTATCTTATTTGAGAATCATAAAAGCCAGATGAAGTTGATACTAGAGATATAATTTTCACCATTTTACAGATAAGGAAACTGAGGCACGTCAAAGTTAAGTAACTTTCCTGTCATCCCAAAGCCAGTCAATAAGCATTTCTTAAGCACTTGCTGTATACACCAAGGCACTGTGCTAAGGATGCAAAGAACAGCATCCATCGGGGGAGACAGTATACAAAGAACTATTTACATATGAGATATTTATAAATGGAAAGCAGTCTTGAGATACGTGGATACAACTGAGATAGGAGCCCAGGTTTCATGTTTGGGGTTTGTTTTGTTGTTTTTAATCTCTCAGGTCTAACTGTTAATCCACAACATCACACTACAGGCTTGCTTAGAGCCTGGAGGATTGGAGGGGCAGGGGGGCAACATGGATGTAACAAGAGCATAACTATGCAGTCTTTCTCCCAGCATCTGTCAAGCTGATTTTAGGGAGAGTTTGTGGGAATGCTGTACCTTTCTCTGAAGCTTCCCAAGCATTTCCCCTACCAAGGAGGAAAGGGTGGAGGTTGGGGCAGGGGAGAGAGAGGAGATAGTAATAAGGTGCTTTGGGAAATGAGCTGTCTGTTCTGAGTACCCCCTCACCACCCCATCTGGTCCTACCCAGAGCCTTCGCAGGTCTGACTGCGGCTAGAGAAAAGGATAGCTATTTCTCCTCCCCCGATAGTCCCCCTTCCCTCCCCACTGGGAACGTGACTGGCCAGTTCCATTGCACAAATCTCCCTGGCTAGATTGGGAGGCAAAATCATTTCCATTTTCTGAAGCCCAGAAGAAAAAAGCACGTTAGACCGAGATAATGCAGCCTTTGGAGTATCTCAGCTTGACGTGGAGGAGCCAAATGTTATCTCTAAGTTTAATCTTTTATATTCAAAAATCCTGGCTCCTTTGTCGGCCTGTACATTTCTTTTTCCAGAATAACCTGTCCGTTTGCTTTGGGCCTGTGTGATTTTGCTTCTTTTTCTTGGGTATTTAACCTATTCTTTCCTTTGGCCAATTTATGCATTTCCCCAAAGGGGTCCTATATTGACCTTCCTATTTAAGGGGATTCAGGGGAGGGCAACTAATTCACAATTCGTGTCATTCTGCCTTACTCTGTGACCTTGGACGAGTCACTTCCTGCCACTGGGCCTCTGTTTCCTCCTCTGTAAAGCAAAGGACCAGATGAGCCCTAAAATCCTTTCCAGTTCTCATGTCTTCTGTTATATACCAACACCCCCACCCCACAGCCCAGACAGGCTTCCTCCGTTGCTCCCCTTGTTTTGAGTTGTTCTGATCTCCTGCCTCTACACCTAATTAAACTAGTTTGGGTCGCTGTGTTCTCACCCCTCCCCTCCCCCCATCCCCGCCATGAAGATTGGGTAGAAATATATTTGCCTCTTGAGTTCCACCAGCCATAGACTCCTCCAGCCCTGAGAAGTCAAAGGGAGGGAGGCAGAATTCAGAAAAGCACCTAAACCATATTCTCCCAAAGGGTGGTCCAATTGGATCTTTATTTTTCTTTCCTGATTGCTTCTTCCTTCCAACAAGGTCATGAACCAGAGAAGGGCAGGTCAGGTCAAGAAGCATTTATTAAGCGCCATTCATGTGCCAGGAACTGTCCTAAGTGCTGGGGATACACAGAAAGGGGGAAAAAACAACCCCTGCCCTCAAGGAGCTCCCAATCTAAGATAACCATTTCTGAAAAGTTTTTTTTTTCTTTTCTTAGAGTTGAAGGAAGTAGCAAAAGGGAGACAAATGTGAAATAGAGATCTGCGTGGAAGTTCCCAGGCTTTCTGTTCCTTCCTTCAGCAGACTAGGGGTGTGACAGTCTTTTCCTAGGCTCACCCCACTCCTTCGCCCTTCCATCACCCCCAAAAAACCAGTGGGAGGAAACTCATAATTCAAAGTCTATTGGGAACTAGGGATACGGGGAGAGAGACCAAAGTGTTTACCTCAGTGAACGAGGATGCTGGGCAAGGGTAAGAGAGGGGCCAGACAACTGGGAGACGTGGCATCTGGAATGAAGGGGACTGGAGGCAAAAAGAAGGGATTGCCATTGTCTTCATTTGTCTTCCTTCTGCTTCATGTACCTGACCACCACCGGATAGCAAGACCTCAACCCCCTGGCATCTCTCTGTAACAAAGGTATATTCTAAGTTAGCAAGACCACAGTCCCTGGCATCTCTGTAGCAAAGGTATATTCTGAGCTCCTCTCTCTCTCATATATTCTTTCTGTCTCTCTTTCTCTCTCTCCCTCTCCTTTTCTTTCTCCCCCCTCCCTCTTTCCCTCACTCCTCTCTATCCTCTCTCTGTCCCTCTCTGTCTCTGCCTCTTTCTCCTCTCCCTCTCTCTCTCTCCCTTTCTCTCTCCCCCCTCCTCTCTCTGTCTCTCTCTCTCCCTCTCCCTTTCTCCCCCCTCTCCCTTTCTCCCCCCCCTCTCTTCTCTGTCTCTGTCTCTCTCTCTCCCCCTCTTCCCCCTCCCTCATCCCGCCTTCCCTGCCTTTCCCTCCCTCCCATCCTTGCTGACATATCCTCCATCCAGGGGTGATTATGGGAAACCAGTCATTTAGCTATAACATGCTTCAGCTCTGAACTGCTTTGCTTAGTACCCTCTGTATTCACACTTCTCTCTCTTCTTCTTTTAAAAAACAAAACAAAAACAAAAACAAAAGGGAAAAAAATCAGCCCCCCTTTTCCTTCTACCTAAGGAGGTGAGTGTGTGGGTGCCCTGCAGAATCTGTGACTCCTGCTTTGTTCCCAGACCCCAGGCCTCCTCTCCCCATCCCTTCCATCCCCTGCTCTCCACACCTGAAGGAACTCCTTTGCTGTCATCATTACTGTTATTTTAAGACTTCCCAAACTTTCCATGACATACCACATCCTCTGACCACGTTTCAGTGTCCAAAAAACGTTCATGCAGTGCTGGAAATGGTGGGGAGGTGGGAAGAGGGAGCGGAGTGGATTGGGGGATGGGGGCGGGGAAGGAGGCGGGTGAGAGACCTTTTTTTGTGTGTGTCTTTTTTTTTAATGCAGTATATCATCTAATGGATCCAAAATAAAAAAACACAACCAAAAAAATCCCCCCAAATATCCACCCCCTCCCAAGATTTTTTTTTCTGGACACGATTTGCTTTCTTTGCTGTCCGTTTTAATATCAATATTAACACAATGTGTAGTCTAAAACTAGTTCCTTTGTAGTTTGCATGGGATGTGAATGCTGTCTCAACGTGCCCAGATTTAGAACGAGAGTGCATGAGCATCAACTCAGATGTGGAATAATATTTCTCTCTTTATACATATATATTTATCTATTTATCTCTCCTACATTTCTCTGTATCTATTTCTCTCTATTGTGATAATCCGGTGGGCAGCGAGCACCTCCAGTCGGTTGCAATCGTGTGTTGAATGATTGTTTTTTATTATCTTTATATTTTTGGAGCTCTGAGCTTCTTAGTAGTAGCCTGGGCTGACTATTTTTGAGTCCCTGCTGATGTTATCGCATGGCCTTGGTTGAGTGTTAGAAGTTGGGCCTCAGCTGTATTTTCTCGAGTGTTTGGCTTGTAATGAACGGTGCATGCCCGGCTTCTGGCCTCATACCCAGCTTTATTCTCTGCACACCAGTCCTGAATAGCTACAGTGCTCAACCGAATTTTGGCGCGCCCGCTTCCCCGGCAGGCTCCAACCCCGCGCGGCCAGGAGGCTTCCCTGGGGCCAACAGCCCAGGACCCGTCGCTGACCTCTACGGCCCAGCAAGCCAGGACTCCGGAGTGGGGAATTATATAGGCGCAGCCAGCCCACAGCCGGGCTCGGGCTTCAGCCACGGAATAGCTGTAAGTATTTGGCTTTTTTTCTCCCAACCCTCCCTTCTCTCCACTCATCCTCCCCAACCTCTTTTGGCTGGGAGGGAGGGTGCATTGAGAGGATCTAAGGTAGGGAGGGGGTTGAGCCAGTGGAATGTCCCCATGGGATACCAGACTGGGTGAGTTTTCCTTTCCCCAACCCAGAGCAAGGAGCTTTTAAGAAACCCTCCCCTCCAAGTCTTATCTCTCCACTGGTTATCAGAGTTGGAAACTCACCCTTACAGTATGTTAGACCTGTAGAGTCTCCATGTACCCCCCTGGCCTGTTGGTGAAAGGCCCGGGGGAGCTAGGTTTGGGGCAGGAGGGCTAGAGGGTGGTGATAGAGGCTCAGGCCTGCTTGTGTCCAGGGGCCCCCTCAAGATTTAGGCACAGCCTCCAGGAAGCCAAATGCATTTGCTATTGATGATGCTCTGTGGTTCTGTAATCTAACTAATACAAGCAATTGAAATTTGCTTAACAAATTTGCATGCAGTTTTCAGATTGTATCGTCCTTTCCCTGCACGCTCGTGTGTGTGAGCATGAATGTGTCTGAGCCCGCTCACTTACTGTCCCTGTGTCTCCCTTCCTCTATTTTAGAGACAAAACTTTCTACTCCCCCACCCCCCAAAAAAATGAGAAAAATTAAGCAAGCTAGGAAAATGACTGGAGTCCCAGGTAACATCCTCAGCAAAATCTAGGACTCATTGGGGGAAGTAAGCAGATATTATTGGAGAAATTGGGCTGAAGGAGGGAGCCAGAGCCTGGGGGAGACCAACTGTTCTTTTACTGTAAGAATCACTCTTCCCATGAAGCAGGCTTGATCCTTGACCTCTAGGTTCACTTTCAGTTCCCATCTTAACATCAGTTATGTAACTCGGAGCAGTAGTGCCATCAAATAAGAAATATTATTATTCAACCAGCGACTTCATCAGTTTAAATAATTGGCCAGCTCTCAGTGCCACCTGTCTCCTCTGTTCTACCTCAAGAGAGGTCTGTTTGTTCTTGAAATCTTAAGTGATTTGACTTCTTCATAGACCTGCTTTAAAAGAAAAAAAACCACACTGCACAACTTCCCAGTTTTTCAATACTGTGGTGTCTTAAACCCCAGATGAAATCTCTAGGGCCATGGAAAAAAATAGTCATCACCTATAGCTTATAAGGTGCTGGCCAGAATCCACAGACAGCCAGCCACCTCTCCGGCCTACCTAACGTCAGTATCTCTGATCCCAATCCCACTTCCAAATTAGGCTCTCAACTTATCTCTCTGAAACAGAGCCAATGGTGCTTTTAGTTTTATTATGTGGGGACAGGGGTGCTATTTCTCCAATCCCTCACCCTTCTTCTAATAAGAATGACAACTTTATTCCCAAGTCCCTCAAGGTGCGGTGTCTCAGAATGACACATTCATGCTAGCAACCACAGCTAGTCCCGTTGATAATTCCTTTTCCCACAATTTCCCAATCCATTCCATTGTATAGCACCCTAAACAATCTATCTGTTCCAATGTATAGTGCATTCACTGATGACCTTAACAATTATGCAATTTTAGGGACCTTTGATTGCAACGGCCTTTACAAATGGATACCATTGAGCAGGTGCTCTTGTTGCCATCTCATTCTGAGGTATTAAAGTCTCTGCCGTATATCTCTGCCTTGCCTGGGAGTGTCCATACATGTATGGGAGCTGAACATACATATAAGGTCACACCCTTCTCCCACTCCCCAACTCCATCCACTCAGTACTTTTCTCTCTTTGGACTTCCTTTCCAAAATCTTTTCTCCCCACTCAGTTTCAGTCATGCCCCTTTTCTCTTTCTCATTTTCTTCCCCTGCCTCCAATATATTTTTTTTCCTTCCTTCCTTCCTTCCTTCCTTCCTTCCTTCCTTCTTTCTTTTCCCCACTCTCTTTCTCTCTCTCTCCCCTCCTTTTCTGCCTCCGCCTACCTTCCCTTTCTCATCACCCTTTTCTTTCTTGAAATGTAATCGACTATGGGAAACTGGAAGGAGATCTTGTGCTCAGCCATGTACCATGGGAGGGTTTGCTGGTTTATAAAAACCAAGAGGCAAATGAAGAAAATGACCCTGCCCAGCTTTCCCCAGGGAAGTATCTCTGTGGAGGGTGCAAGTGGTCAGAGACTCCTGTGGCCTGGAGTAGGGTAAGTCCCTCTCTTCAGTTTCAGGAGTCTTTCCACTGTTCAAAGGGAATTGAACTAACGAGAATTCTACAGTTAAAGAACTAAACTTAGTGTTTTAGTGAAAAGAAAACATTTTTGCCTATAACTGGTGAGCAATTATCCAGATTAGAGCACTAAAACCTGAGCAAATTAAATTAACGACATCACTTGCCTAACATGGGTTTGGATCACTGCCAGTTTCCTAACCTTTTTAACTGAGCTCAAGTTAATTAAACATTTTTTTGAATCATGCAAAGGTTGGGAGGGGGAGGGGGGAAAAACAGTGAGGGAACTTCCTGCCATCTTCACGTCTGAGGATAAATATTCGTCATTCTTAGGAAGGCATCATTGAAGAGAACTCAGGCTTCTTCCAGTGAAACCACCAAGGGTGTTTTCTGCTGGCATATTAGTTTAGGGGTTTGAAATATGTGAATTACGTATGCCTCCCTCTTCACAGTGGAAGAGTATATAGTAGTAGGATGCAATTCTGAACAGCTCTTTCCTGCAGCTCATGATGTGTATCAGGGTTTCATGGCATGGGGGAGGAGGCTGGACGAATGAACCTTTGCTATTTTGGCAAAATACCATAGTAGACACCAAGGGAGGAATGTGGTTATTTGACAACAAATTCTCTAAATCCTGTGATTCTGTGAACTTGCCATTGGGTTGGCCCACCTATCTAATCCTTTGCTGGGGTTGTTAGTTGTAGGGAGAACCAGTTTCTGATTCTCAGATCTAAAGGATAGATTTGCATTCCCTAAGGCTGGATGCAAAAGCTTCTTTCATTCTTGCCTTTATAACATCTCCTGTGGCTAGCCACTGAGTGGGGCCATGGTATAAGGTGGGTTTTTCAGTGCCCAACCAAGTGACTTGACAAAATGCCTTTCATTTAGTTAGGTGGTACAGTGGATAGAGTATCGGCCCTGGACTCAAGAGGACCTGAGTTCAAATATGGGCTCAGACACTCACTAGCTGTGTGACTCTGGGCAAGCCACACTTAACCCTGATTGCCACGCCAAAAAAATGCCTTTCCTTTATTACATCTGCCCTCATGTTTTGGCACAAACTTCACCTCAGCAACCTGCATGGTATCCTCCTGGAAAGACAGACAAGGGGGACAATTGTATAGTAGAAAAGAGCTTTGACTCTGTTGTTAAAAGGAGTTATGTTCCATATCTTAGCTCTTCTTAGGGAAGTACCTCCATCTCTCTGGGCCTCAGTTTTCCCATCTGTAGAATGAGGAGGTTGGAAACAGTGGCATCAGAGGTCCATTCTAGCTCTGGATCCTGGGAAAAGTATTACCACTTTTGCAGGTGGGGGAAACTAAGGCACAAAGTATACACAGTCAATAAAAGAAACACCAGGAATCCACCCTAAAGACCCCATGAGGCTTCTGTAGGGAAGATGCTCAGAAGAGCGAGCGGTGCTTAAGAGAATTTCTGAGGTTTTCTAATGTTAGTGCTCGGGGTTGGGTGGGTAGCAGGTACATGGCCAGAGTAAGCTTGTTCTTTGAGGAGAGTATTGGGTAGAGGGAGGGGGGAGGTTAACAAAGTCATGTCAACTAATCCAGCTGCCCATGTGCCCCCCACCTTAACCAAGTGAATAATATGTCTGAATTTCCCCGACCCACCATGTGAGTCCTGACACATTCATCGCCAGCCTGAGCCCAAGGCTATTAACTGTGTGAAGAGCTGCTCGCAACTAATTAAGACTGATTTAGGGGCAGAGGAAGAGAGGCAGTCATAGGAGATTGAGGAGAGAAACCATGTGGTTGAGAGCCCTTGTTGTCTCGAATTATTTCAAGCCTTTGCCGAGTCAGATGAGGGCAAGACCAGACCTTCCTTAATCAGGCTGGGCCAGAGAGCAGCAGCCAACATTCCGTGCTGCTTATACTCCCCAAAGGGATGAGTATACCATAGCATCAGGTACTCATTCCCTCACCCTCCTCCAGGTTCCCCCATAGCATCTTACTGCTTTTTAGGTACATCTCATACTGGATAAATTTCTCTCAGAACCCATGCTCTTTTGGTGATAAATTTCCCTTCCAGGCTAGAGTGGTGAAATCTGGGAGAAATGTGGAGCCTGGCAGGTGTTGGGGAAAGAGGGAAAAGAGAGGAATTCCAAAGAATGAACTGATAGCAAAAGACTAGGAGGTATTGCAAGCAAGTCACAAGCCTTGGGACCAAAACAGTCACTAGCTTTTAGAGCCAGCTGGAAAAGTCAGGTCTAGATTTCAGCAAAGGGCCCCAAACAGGAAGAACAATTAGCAAATCCACAAACCATGAATCTGTTTCAGCTACTATAGTCAAAGCTCAAAGAAATTCCTTTTGAGTGTTGTGAGCTTGGCACCCTGGCATGAAACATAGCCCTTAGGAAATTCAGATATGCTGGTGACTGCAAACATATTTTCATTGCTACTTAGACACATATCTAGCTTTAGAAATAGACATATACATAGAAATATAATCTGAGTTCTTCCTTTTATGTAGGCATCGAATATAGATTCAGAGAGACCCTGATTTACACATAGCATGTTCATATTTCATGCAGTATAACTGCCAGACCTATATGAAACATACCTTTTGAATCAGGCCAGCAATCCAGATCCAGCTTAGAAAAGAGGTTCCCTGTGAGATGAGGACAGTTGGAGGATGGGTGTGAGGGGGTATTGACTGATTGCAGAGGGTGGGCCAATCTAGTACTATAGTGTATAGCTACTATCCTGTGGGCCCCTACATGGGGGTGGGAAGGGGATGGTGCCCCAAAATTTGTATAGATTACAAAGGGATCCTCATACACACAAAAGTCTGAGAACTACTGGCCCAAATGCCTGATTACACACACAAATGATGATGTGAGGCCCATTTCCCTGACACTTGCTGGGTGATCGAAATAAGCCACTTTTGAAACTTTGTGTGGAAAGTAGCCCACCTACCAGTAACACTTCTCTCCCCCAACCCCCACCCCTTTCTGTGTGTTCCTGTTCTGGGTGTGTCTGTCCTCTCCTTTCCAACAGAGCATACCTGGATGTCCAGGCAAGACTGGGCGAAGTTTCTGAGTGGCCCTTTGTTTAGGTGATGTCTTCAGACCTGGACACCTCCAGCCTCACTCCCCACCCCCACCCCCACTGGAGATGGCTCACTTCGGACTGAGGGTTGAATTCAATCTCATCATCTCATGAATCTGCTGTACTATATAAGACAACAGCTTTTAAAAATGTGTATATAATCCATGATTTTTGTGGGTTTTTTTGTTTTTTTCTTGATGGCTCCCCTTGTCCCATCCTCACCCCCACACCCCTCCTTTTAAATATCTTTGAATCACATTTGGTAGTGTTTTTGACATAGTCTAGTAGCCTCGTCGCTTCAATATGTAGTTAAAAGCTAACCATAGTATAACTGTTATATTAAGGATTTTACTTTCTTTAAAAAAAAAAAAGGTTTTTTTGGTTGTGATTTTTGGTTCTGTTCCTGCTTCAAGGATGCTGAGGTGGTAATATGACTCTCAACCTTTTGGTGCCCATTCTGAAATTGTGTAACTTTTCAGGTGGAGTTTTAGCACACTCTGAAATTCGAAGTTGAGAAGCGCCTGAGCGGGAGTTGGGCATAAAAGTTTCTCATTTGCATTTGTAGAAGCGAGATCATAGCTTAACTAACAGGCTCTTTAGCGATTCATTTTTGTGATGTCTCTTTGTTAACCTAAGTATATCTATTTTCGGCAATAAGGTAAGGACGACAACATTTTGGCCGTCCTTCTTTTCTATAAGTGCTTTTTTCTGTTGAAAGAGGTGATATTATAAGATTTTTTGAAATTGTGAATTCTGGAGAAAAAATAATAAGTGCTGTAAATACAATTCCATTAACTACATAGAAACTATTAAGAAAGAGAAAATGAAAAAAAAATATTTTTGTGAGGGACTTGGTCCCAGGCAGTTTGATGATCCATGGAAAGAAACAGAAAAGGAAACTAATTTTTTTTTTTTTTTTGAAAAAAAAAAAGGTCAATTTTTGAGTTTTAAGGTCTAAGAACAATCAGCTGCCAGGGCTGCCCTTGATAAGTCAAAAAGAACACAGTTTAGCTCTCTTGTCAGTACATTAGACCTAAGAATTCTACTAGTGTCACACCAGCATACTCACTGCTCCTTTGTACACAGCTTCCAATGAACAGTCTAGTTGTATTTTTTAATTTAAACTATGAAATACTGCTTTTCCCAAGACTTTGAAAAAGATAGCAATGTTAATATTTAACGTATTTAAAGTTCAAAGCACACCTGTTTGGCTTGGGGGAGGGGGGGAGGGCATATTTTTTTAGTCACTTAAAAAATTAGATTCGTTTTTATTGTCCAGTCATTTCAGCTCCTCCAAGTGTCGCCCAAGACGCTTCCCTCTTTTCTCCCCTTTCTCTCTCTCTCTCTCTCTCTTTCTCTCTCTCTCACCCTCCCCCAGTCTGGAGCCCTAGGGCCAGGGATGGCTAGTCCTACATTATTGATACCTTTATCCATTATTCTTTCCATTAACAAATTAGGAAAGCAAACTCTTTATTTTTTTTTTTTAATACCTCAGTGCTGCGAGTATCACCAGAGAGGCTAGGGAAGATTTTTTTGTTTTGTTTTGTTTTTAATTTATTGTAGATGTAAACAGAATTAAAACATTTTTAAAAAGTATAAACATCACTGCACTGTGACTGGTGGGAAAAACTGACAATTTCCTGTTTGCACATGTTTAATATTTGGCTGTTATAATATATGGTCCTCAGTTGGGGAAAAGATACTTATGATGAAGGATATTTTTTAATTTAATTTTTTTAATATTGGTAAATAGGCCTGCAACAGCAACTTAGAAAAGTACAACTCAGTAGACGGCATTAAACAACAACAACACCAACAACATACTGTAGTGTGAATATATTTTTTTCTTTTTTTAACGTGATATTGACAAGTTTTATTAATATTTTTTTAAATTGTTACGTTTATAAATTTGGTACTCGAGGCACAGCCAGTATGAGACACTGAATGCGACATTTATTATAAAGAGCTGCTGCACTCCTATTTTTATAAATGTTACTAATGAGTAGACTAACGTAGGCATTCACTAGGCAGGGTAGCGCAAAGGCATCTTCAAGCAAGAAGCTGAATGAAAAGGAAGGAAAAAAAAAGCTTTGGGTTTTTTTTTTCTTTCTCAGTTCTGATTAAGTAAACTAAATGAATCATGCTCTTTGTTTTTCCAACATAACATTTTAGGGTCGTCGTGGGTTTTGGTTTTGTTTGGGATTTTGTTTTGTTTTTTGTGGGGGGAGGGGGGAAGGTTCTTTCTTATTTTGGAACAACCAGGTTAAGTATAAAATGCTGGACGCTTTTTAAATATTGAGACTTGATCAAGTAATAACAATAAAAGTAGATGGTTCTTTAAAAAAAACATACAAAAAAACAAAAACCAACAAAAAAACAACATAAAAAGGAAGTCAATTCCCTGTGATTCAGTGTCTGTGCCAGGGAATTTTTTATGAATCTTTTGTCCATGTTGAGGATGTACTGTACTACCATTTGTTTTCTCTTCATTCCCTGTCACTGCATAGATGATTCTTTGTTGACCATTGTCTGTTAATAATGTATAAAATGGCTATCTTGTAAGCGTGCTGTCCTGATACTAGTGTAGTAACTTTTTTTCTCCTCTTTCTTCTAGTACATATTGGTAGGTGTATTGTAATTAAGGTTAAAAAAAAAATTAGATGTAGTTATTCAGATTTAGGACCAGTAAGGATAGAACTTTCTCTTATTTAAGAAAACAAAATGCTAATTTTGGGGCAGTTTTTTTTTCTTTTTTAATTGTCTTTTTTAATTTTAAGGTCAATTTTCTTTTCTTTGTTTTTTTTCTTTATTTTTCTTTTCCTTCTTTTTCTTTTTTTTTTTTCTGATCTGATGTGGTTTCAACTAACCAAAGGTCTCACAATGTTAAAATGCTGGCAAACTCCCCAGCATTTTGTAGATCCCCACCCCCCCCCTTAACTTTCAAGGGGTCTGCCATACTACCTTAAATGCTAATGCTAGATATGCAAAACTGGATTTTTTTAATTTATTTTTTAAAAGAGGGAGGCATGGTATATTAAAATGATTTTACTAAGAGAAAAAATATTTTTTTAAGAATGTTCAGAAGAAATTGATAATCTGTGTGAATATGTTTTAGATGTTTATATACCTTTTGAAGAGACCCAGTAGCCCATAGCACAAATCTTGTGGAATCTGATATGTTTCAATGTGGCTACCTAGGTTAAGGTTCACGTTAGTCCCCCCCACCCCAATCATCTAGAAGTCCATTTTGAAAGATTTTTGTAAATTATTTTAGCACTGATGTTCAGCCTCGTCTTTGTTTCAGTTAAGCTCAATGGCGACCTGGGAACCACCTTTTATGGGGGAGAATACCATTTGGGCAGTCAGTTCTCCCTCTCCCCCAAGTTTGGGAAATAGCCACTTGTGTGACACTCCATCCTCCAGTTGGGCAAGTCACTTTTCCACTTTGGGCCTCAGTTCCCTCAACTGTAAAATGAGGGGCTTGGACTGGATGACCTTTCATAGCCCTTCCAGCTCTACCATGCTATGGTTCTATCAGCCTAATTCCATCTGCCCAGGCCCCCAAGAGCACATTGTCTCCCAGTGGAAGGAGCATGGCAGCTCCTGCACCTCCATTCCTCTCCCATCCAGAAAGGGCAGTATTTGAGAGGGCAGAGTTCCTGCTGTCTCTCCAGGAGCATCTTGAAAACATGAACAAGCCCAGCCTTCCTCATCCCACCCCAACCCCCATTTGAAAACCAAACAGAGCACATGGCTCCCTCCCTACCCCACCCCACCGCCCATTGGCTTGATTCAAATGAAGCCTGACCTGGCCTTTGCATTTCTATCCTTCATAATGTTCGTTTTAATTTGAACTTTGTAGCTTGGACTTTAAGGTAGCATGGCTCTATTGCTGTCCATTTAATTTCTCATCTTACAGCAATCCACAGCCAGTAAATGTTATACACATCTTATTAGACTAGTTCAATCATTGGGTAATTGTTGGTTCAAATGACCTGAAAGGTGTTCAGTTTTTTGTTTTTGTTTTTTTTCTTTTTTGGTTTTGGTTTTGTTTTGTTGTTTTTCTTTCTTTTTTTTTTTTTTTCGTTCTATTTTTATTTTCTGGCTAGGAAAAAAAAATTACCAACCTATTTTGATCTTTAGTGCAAGCGAGGGCTAGGGACTTAGCCTCCACCTCCACCAACCACACTGTTTCATTCTGCCATTCACTTACTTACTGCAGCATAATCCAGAATAAAGCAATATAGTTTACTACATTTTTATTCAAGGTCAGCCATGCTTTCTGTATTATATTGCATATGAAATTGTTTACAAAAAAAAAGAACACTAACTCATACTTATCTTTAGTCTATTGGAAATGGCACGCAGGGACAGAGGGAATTTGAGGGGGAGAGAATATTTTTCTTGAATCTGCTTCACAGGCCAAGATATTTTCCCAAGGAAGGGGATAGCAAGGGATCTGTGTGGGGAGCAAAAGGGAAGGAGAAGCAGGCACATTGGAGATAGATATACACTGGCGGGTCCCCCTGTCCTCATCCTAATGGCATGAAATACGCAGAACTCAGCTCAGCCCATCTCTTGGGCACAGACACTACACGAGGAGATCTTCTGTAAGTTAAGCAATACTTTAATACTGTAATAAGTTTGTTTTTTTTAACCAAATAAACACACACACACACACACACACACAAACACAACCACCCCATTGGCAGAAGGGCCCTTCATCAAAGCCCTCTGACCAAGAGCTACCAAACAATCAAAATGGATTGTCTTTGACAGGATTTCATTTTAGATCTGGGGAGCCGGGTCAGGTAGGTGTAGGAGCAGGGGGAGGGGGCCGGGCTGGACAGACAAAAAAAAAAGCATCAGAGGCCTCTCCCAGTTGGCTCTCTGTCATGTATTCTGTACATACTGTCCCATCCCATGTGGAATCTGTGAGTGTCATACTGAGTATGGTGGGCCAGCAAACCCACTCTTCATGGTGTATTGTAAAGTTGAAATTCCATGTGTACTAGGATTGCAAGTTGAAGCATTTCATGTGGACATCAATGTATCTAAATAAAACTTTCCCCAGCACTGTGGCTGACCTCACCCTTACTTTTATACTTTAGTATGAAACTGATGAGAACTTTGGTAGTGAGTATTTTTTTTATATATATACATATATATGTATCTATATATATATATATCAAGCATCTTTCAGGTCTTTGTGTGTGGCTTACTTAAAGCCCTGTTGTAAAAACTACTATGTGGATGGCAGTCTCTCACATCTCAGATGTGGAAAGTATAATTTTATATTTGTATTTTCAAATAAATAAGTTTGTGAAAGGTTTCCATCCTCTACTGTGGTCCAGAAATCAATGTGTTTGTCTGACAAAAAAATAAAATAAAATAAACTGTTTTGAACAGAGGTGTTTGGTGTTTTTTTTTTTCTTTCCAGGGAACCAGCCGGTATTCTGTCTCTGAGACCTTGGGGGAGAGGGAGGGAGAGAGGTGGGTAAGTTAAATCAGCAGCTTCCTTTGTACCCTTGTAGAGTTTCTAGAGCTGTTCTAGGTCATTGGGAGCCTGAGTAAAGAAGAGGCCTATTCCTACCCTCACAGAGCTTCCACTCTAATGAAGGAGATAAAGGTCGAGAAATTGACTTCACAAGTACAAGATAGAGAGAGGCATGGTAAGAAAGCAGCATGTCTGAAAAAGATCCTATGGGCTTAGGCTGATTTTAAGTCCAACAAGATCACTGATGTGACATGGGGACCAAAAAAGATAATGCAGTCTCTGGCTGAATTGAGAAAGACAACATTTTCAGGGATAAGGTGGTGGTCTTACCATCCTCTGCCCTGGTCAGATCACAGATACGTAGTATTATGTCCAGTCCTGGGCACCACACTTTAGGAAGTGGTCAACTGTGATTAAAGGAAGGAAATGGGGATATTTAGCCTGAAGAAGAGAAGAACCAGGGAGGTTGGGCATAGCATCTGTCGTCGGGCAAGAATTTGAAAGGCTACCATGTGGATACAGAACCAGATTTGTTCTGTTTGGCTATAAAGAACAGAACTAGGGGCAGCTAAGTGGTGCAGTGGATAGAGCACCTGGTGTCAGGAAGACCAGAGTTCAAATGTGACCTCAGACACTAGCTGTGTAACCCTAGACAAGTCACTTAACCCTGATTGCCTAAAAAAAATGCAGAACTAGAATCATTGGATGGAAGTTGCAGAGAGGCATTTAAGCTTGAGGTAATGAGAAATTTTAGAGCTCTTGACGAATGGAATGGACTCCCCTTCATTGGAGATCTTCAAGTGAGCAATGGATACACACTTGCCAGATAGATCCTTTTGAGGGGAGTGGATTGGCCTATATTGGCCACTGAGGTCCTTTCCAACCCTGCAATTCTGTGATATGTGGAGAGATGCCTCAGCATAAATTGTTTACAAACTCATTTCAGTTGTGTCCAACTCTGTGTGACCCCATGGATGAGTCTGTGGGGTTTTCTTGGCAAAGATACAAGAGTGGTTTGCCATTTCCTTATCCATGTGCCCTTGAATTTTACAGATGAGTAACTGAGGCAAATAGGGGTTAAGTGACTTTCCCAGGGTCACACAGCTAGTAAGTAAGGCTAGATTGGACCTCAAATCTCCCTTACCCTGACTCTAAGTCCAGTGGTCTGTCCAGTGGTCTATCCACTGTGCCACAGAGACACCTCAAGCAACCATCCTAGGTCACTAATTTTGTTCAGCAACACCACCCGAAGAGGTCACTTGGATCTAACCACCAAGCAGCTGCCTGGTTCCAGCATCTCCAGAAGGAACAGGGGAAACGAGAGACACAGAACTTGGGATTTCACATCAGAAAATCTGGATTCGAGTCTCACTTCTACCACCAGCTCTTTAAGGTGGGCCCTTGAACTCCTCTGGACCTGCAGTTTCCTCATCTCTAAAACAGAACAGGTTCTCTACCCAATTTACCTTACCTGGGTCGAGGATAGAATGAGATCGTTAATGGGAATGAGAGAAAGAAAGAGAAGAGAAGGATGGAAAAGGCAGAAGGAAAGGAGAGAGGAAGGGAGGGAAGGAAAGAAAGGAGGGAGGGAGGGAAGGGTATTTATTAGGGCTTACCATATGCTAAGGGCTATGATCAGTGTTAGGGACACAAATGCAAGAATGAAGGTAGACTATTTCCTCAATGAGCTTCTGCATCACATCACTTTGGAAGTGGTGGCCAGGGCAGGATAGTTTGATTTGAAAAGTTAAAAGCCTGGTGAGTGGAGCCATAGGGGAGTGGGTTGACATGCTCTATCCAGAAATAATGACAAAGGTTATTTGATTATTGTTCCAGAACCAGAAAGGGGAGGGGGATAGGAGAGTGTGATCCTAAGGCATGAAGTGAAGAATGCTGGAACCAGGCATAGATATAATGGGCAACTGAGTCAACCTCAGGAAGGGATTTCCAAATATGAAGGAGTTAAATCCTTTAAGGTTTGGCTTCCAGTCTAAGTGGCATGGTGGTTGATGAAGAAACAGCAAAGAAGAAAAACATTGGGAACCCTGGGGGCAGGAGGAGACACTTAAGGGTGCATCAGGGGGGTGGGGAAGGAAGTAGGAGGAGATAAATAGAGGAAGCACATTCCACTGTATCCTTTTTCCCCATAGCCTGCCCCTCTGGCTCTGGAGGAAGACAGATCCAGACCCCGGTCCTGATCTCAAGATTTTTACCTGAACTTCAAGCCAGGTGACAGCATCCTTCTGAACCCCTAGGGCTTCCTTTCCTACTCATCTGAGGTGCTTCTTCTGCTCTAGGTGCCCACCATTTCCATCCATGGGAAACCAGGAGTTGGAGCAGGGCATCACAATACCAATCCTCTTCTTGCCAGGAGAACCTCCCCCCTAATCTGCTCCCTTTTCCAAAATGGCCCCAGATCTGGGAGGGGGAGGCTTCTCTCCCTGTCATAGCCCAACATTTCCCATTGCAGAAATGCCCAAACATTTCTTCTTAAGGCAAACTATACTCACTCTCTCTTCTCACCTGACACCAAACCAAAGATACTTCATTTACAATCAAGGAAAGGAAGCCCCCCATCTTAAGGAGACCTCTTAGGCTTGTAGAATTTGGGGCTGGAGACTGGAGGGACTGTTCTATTTCAAGGCCCTCATTTTCCAGGAACAACACAGGGTCAGAGAGGGAAACGAACTTGCCCAAAGCCCCTACAAGTACTAGAGAATGGAGCCTGGATTCAAACCCAAGGATCTCAGGCTCCTGAACTCTTTCCACAATACCACACTGCCTCTCCTGGCCAAGGAACCAAGCAGGAAGGTTCTGGATTTGCCAAAGTGACCACAGAAATAAGAATAACATGTGAGTCAGAACAGAGAATAAAGTTATGGTGATAATTTTAAAATTATAATACGCTAAATAACCTTCAGGAAAGAGAAACATAAAAATAAAATTACAACAAATTAATATACCCCCCCAAGAGTCCAGTCACTGAAACTAGAGAAAAGTTCCAAAACTGTGCCCTCTGAATTACCTGCCATCCAAAGGCTTTGAGTTCAATATGTGGGAATTGACATCACAAAATTTTTTTAAAAATTTCTAATGCCATACTTCCCCCTCCTGCCTAACATCCTTGCTACTCTTGTCTCTTCTCTATGGAACCACTAATAATTCAGAATCTTCTTGTCCAAGCCAACCCGAAACCTGGAGCAACTCCAGCTTGCTCTGAATCATGGTGAAGATGCCCCCAGAAATCTAAGACTCTTATAGCTTCTTTCCTTTAGCCTGTAGCTGTACCTTTGCAATATCTCTCAAATATGCCCCCCCTTCTCTCCTCTGATCCTACTACCACTCTAGTGCAGACCCTCACCACCTCCTCCTGAGTTATTACAGTAGCTTGCTGGTGCATCTCTGCCTTCCTCACGCCAAACCATCCTCCATTTATTCACTAATGTGATTTCCTAAAGCACAGGTCAGGTCAGGTCAGGTCATCTTCCTACCCCTTACTCAGTAGGTTCTAGTGCCTCCCTAGTGTCTCCAGGAGCAAGTACAAAGCCCTTCATAACCTTGTTCTCCAACACATACCCTTCAATCCAGTGACACTGGCCTCCAGAATGTTGTGACACAAACAAAACACTCCTTCCTTGGGCTTGGGCGTTTTCTCTGGCTCTTCTGCTCTGATCACTGACCTCACTGGCCTCCTTCCTTTTCTTAGTCCAAGCTAAAAATCCCACCTTCCCCCAGCTCCTCTTTATTTTGTTACCTTCCCCCCATGACTTGCCTATTCATCCTATGTAGAGCTTGCCTTGGATATAGTTGAGTGCTGTCTCTCCTGTTAGAGTGTAAGCTCCTTGAGGGCAGGGAACATCTTTTTTATCCCCAGCACTTAGCACAAGGACTGACAATAAATCTTGACTGACTAATTGCAGCCAAGGCTTAAGACCTTTGTACCTGAGGATCCCTGGCCACATCCTTTAGCTATATTGCCCCTTTCCAGCCTGCTTCAAAGGTATCAGTCCCAGCCTCAGTTCGAGGAGAATCAATGGACTCTCCTAGACTGGACGTGTCAGGTCCTGGCCCCAGTGTTTGTGAGGGGAAGTGGAAGAGGAAGAGGAAGCAGTTAAATGGACTGGCCTAGCCTCATTTTTTTTCTTCCATTTTTTTGGGGGGAGGGGGGGGAGGGAGGCAATCAGGGTTAAGTGATTTGCCCAAGGTCACGTATCTGAGGCTGGATTAGAACTCAAGTCCTTCTGACTCCAGGGCTGCCACTCTATCCACTAGCCGCCCTAAGTCTCATTCTTCTATTTTCCTTGCCTCCCCACTCCTGCTGCCTTGTGCATCTATAGTTAAGCCAAACACCCTTCCTTTGAACATTGCAAATAAATAAGCCTTTTACTTTCAGCGTGGAATGAATAGAGGGAGAGCTGTCCTCAGAGCCAAGAAGACCTGATTTCAAGTCCCATCTGATACATACCAGTTGTATATCATTGTATATGCTGAAATGCTGATATATTATTGTATATGCTGATATATTACCAGACTGGGCAAGTCACTTTACTTCTCAATGCTCCAGACTCAACAGCTCTCCAAGGCTGACCTGCATTGGTAGAGGGAACTTCCTTACCTGGGAGTCCTTTGTACCAATGAAATCAAAGGTCCAATCTTGTTCCCTAGTGCTTTTAGCTTTGGCCTTTTTCAGGGGCGGAGAATCTACAGCCTCTGCAAAGTTTGGATTCAGTCAAAGGATGGCACTTGAGGACCTAGAGAGCCAGATATGGCCTCGAGGTCACAGGTTCCCCCTCCCTCGTCTGATTCCTCTGTGAAGCCCATTTGTGCTTAGCAACATACTCCAACAGTCTGGCTAATTCTTGCCACTTGGCATCCATGGCTTTGACAAGGAATAGGGAATATAGGGGGAGGAAGGCAGCATGTAGAGTTCCTTTTAGCAGGACAAAATAGGTCTAGGAAGCTCAAAGGAGGATATTTGGAAACAACTCCTGGCTGCTCCTAGCCAGAATTAGAAAAGGGTAAACAGGATAGGTTCTCTCCTTCCCTCCTAGAAGGAGGCCAGAGGGCCTCCCCAGGCTCCCGGCCTGAGTCCCAGTGCCCTCCAAAGCAGCCACAACACTCTCTGTACCCCAAACTGATCCCCGTATGTGACCCAAGAGGATACTTCATCTGCAGCCCCCAATTTGCTACAAGCCATGTGCAGGGATTAGCACTAACCCCCCAAACTGACCGGCCGGCTACAGCTGCTACTCCTTGGCCCTACGGCCCTGGCTAATTGATGTGACTTATCGACAGGCATGTTCCTAGGGAAGGCAGGCCAGCCAGCACCCACCATTCCAGCTCAGTATCACCACTGATTAAAAACAAGTTAAGCAGCGATGAAGGCGAAAACCTACATTAACCAAATGACCTTGTCTATGTCCGACCACAGATAGATGGAAGCGATGATGAAGGCGTCACTTAAAATGTCCACAAACATTAATGACTGTTTGAATTTCCACAAGATTTATAGTGAAGCCGGGTTTGCCTCTCCGTTGATTCCTTTGTCTCCTCCATCTGTATCCATGAATTTCTGGGGAGGAAGAAGTTGAGCTAATCAGATCATGGAATTTGAAAGTGCCAGGGCTTTAGAAGACAACCATGAAAGGGCTTCAGCATCTTCTCTGTGTTATGGACCCTTTGGCAGTTAGGTCAAACCAATAGATGTCTCCCCCGCTTCAGGGGCCAGGCTGGAACCAGGGCTGGTGGTCTGGGGTGGGGGCACCTCAGTCCTGGGCTTCTTCAGCTCAGGGGCCTGGGCCGTCTCCATCAAGATCTAAGGGAAGGTGCTAGTCAAGATGGTTTGTCTTCCTGCCTTATCCTCACAAAATAAGATTTTTAAATCATTGCAGGAAATTATTCTTTTCAGTCAGAGGCTAGTGGATATACAGATGCAATTTTTTCTGTCCACGGATGCAGTAATCCCTGCCCATGGTTGTAGAGCCTTAGGATTCTGTGGACCCCAGCAAGGTTAAGATGCTATTGTTCTATGGCCCATACTGGCCATGGGGTTTTCTTGGCAAAGACAATGGGGTGATTTGCCATTTCCTTCTCTAGCTCATTTTACAGATGAGGAAAATGAGGCAGGCAGGGTTAAGTGACTTGCCCAGGGTCACACAGCTAGTAAGTGTCTGAGGTTGGATTTGAATTCAGGTCTTCCTGACTCCAGGCCTACTCTACCACCTAGCAAAAGCTAGATTAAGAAGTCTTGATCTATCCAACTCCCTCATTTTACTCATGAAGAAACAGAGACTCCAAAAGAGGAAGAGACTTTCTTAAAGTCACATAGGCTATAGGATGAATTAATGAAAAAAGTATTTATGAAATACTCACTTGTTAAGGGCAGAGCCACTAGGTGGCACCATAGTGCACAGAGCACCAGGCCTTGAGTCAGGTAGACTCATCTTCCTGAGTTCCAATCCGGCCTCAGACACTTAGTAGCTGTGTGACCCTGGGTAAGTCACTTTACCTTGTTTGCCTCAGTTTCCTCATCTGTAAAATGAGCTGGATAAGGAAATGGCAAACCACTCCAGTATCTCCTCAAAAAAAAAAAAACAACAACCCAACCCAATAGAGTCACCAAGGGTCAGATACAACTGAAACAATTAGACAACAAGACCAAGAGAATCAAATTCAAATAGAAATGGATCCCTGCAGCCATGTATTGACTTAGAAAAACACAGATGAACATCATCTACATTGCTTTGTGTTTTTCCTTTATCTTGTTAAATCTTTCTCAGTCTCATTTTTATCTGGTTGGGGGTGCACTTGGGAGTTTGACACTTCTGGTCTAGATTAGAATTTAAACCTGGGTCTTCCAGCTCTATATCCAGTGTCTTCTTTTCACTACACATCTCTAAGGGTCCTGTCCAGCTTGAATGTGCTATGATATCTCCCTCTCTCTGTATCTATGTAATTAGATTCTAAGATATCCCCATGGCTGGGGAATTGGGTAATCCAATACTCGGTTCATAGACAGCCGCCCCATCTACACATAAACCATAAATGGATCGGCAATTTTCAAAGAGTTGGAACACAAAAAGCCCTGGAACTAGACTGAACGTCCTTTAATCTTTCTTTAATGATTCACGACGCGCTTCAAGCATCTTGCAGGGGACCAGGGTCTTTGTATGAATGTAAATGTTCTCTGTACTGTAACACTTGACAGATGCCCCATCTCATACAAGTGTCTGAAGAACGGAATGCTGAAACGCAAAGTTTATGGCATGGGATAATAGTCAGCCACATTTGCATGGTACAGAGTGCTTACATATCCGTTCTTTTAATTTGACTCTTATGACAGTAACCCACTAGGTCTGGAGGCAGGGGAGAGATTGTCCCCATTTTATACATGAGAATGCTGATGTCTGGAGGGGCAGAGTGATTTGCATAAAGGTGCATGCCTTATAAATGGCAAAGCTAAGACTAGAACTCAGCTTTTCTAGGTCTCTGTCCAATTCCCGTTCCATGACTCCCTTTGCTTCTCAATATGTAATGGTGTGAGGTGCCAAAAACCTTTGTGACATTTAATCTATTATGTCTTGCTTAAAAGTTATTAAGACTGCATTAAGACTTTTGGGACACCCTTTGACACAGAGGGAGTCTGTATATGTGAAGGTGAAAACATACTTGAAGTTGTGATTGGTTCAGGATTGGTTCTGTGATCTCATTGGTATAGGAAAAACCTAATGGGGAAACTCACTAGAAAACTGTCGGTGCATATTGGCACTGCCCTGAAACTCATAGCACCTCATGCTTGTAGTCAGGAAGACCTGAGTTCAACTCCAGCCTCAGACACTTACTAGCTGTGTGACCCTGGGCAAGTCACTAAACCCTTTTGGCCTCATTTTCCTCACCTGTAAAATGATGTAGAGTAGGAAATGGCAAACCACTCCAGTATCTCTGCCATGAAAACCCCAAATGGGGTCAACCGCTGACCCACAACAGCACATCTTTTTACATGGCTACAATCTCAGCAAATGCCTCTGCATCTAATGACAAAGCTGGGCCTAAATCTGGTCAGGCAGTTTCCTGGGAAGGAACATTTCTGTGCCTGCTCATGATAGCAGTGTCCAGAAAGCATTTTCACTGCCCAAACACTTCCCTTACCCCATGTACATCTAGTAGTTGGGAACTATTACAGCCTCAGGATGAGAGAGAAGACAAATCTCAGCCATCCTAGGCTGAAAGCAATCCTCTGAGGCTGGTTGGAGCTGGGTAGGGGTTAATCATGGCAGGGCAGTGCTTGGGCTGACCACAAAGGAGATGTGTACAGTGTGCCCCAGCTATCTCTTGTTCTTTCCTTGTACTGTATGGTTTGGAAAATGGATATTACGCCATCACTATACACTATATGTTGATTCCTTTCTCACTCCTCTCAATAACAGGCTGAAGATGTTTCAAGTGTTGGTCAAATGGGACTACCTTGCTCAAATCTTGTCTCTTTTTTGCAAAAATACAGCTTAGAGCACCAGCCCTGGAGTCAGGAGGACCTGAGTTCAAATCTGACCTCAGACACTTAACACTTACTAGCCATGTGACCTTGGGCAAGTCACTTAACCCCAACTGCCCTTCCAAAAAAAAAAAGAAAAAATGCAGCTATAGGGATGACATTCCAGTGGACACATGGAGAAATGTCTTCACCCTAACTCTGGTGGTCCCACAAGGGCATCTGCTTGAGTGGAGGCAGGGGGAGGTTTGAGTAGGAGCTCCATTAGCTGTGTGACCTTGGGCAAGTTACTCAACCCATCATGGGCCTCAGTTTCCCTCTCTGTAAAAAGGATACAGTAGGGGCAGCTAGGTAGCACAATGGCTAGAGCACTGACCCTGTGTAATAGTAACGAAATTTGAAGATCCCTTTGTATTATTAAGCTAACAGGTACTTAGCACCTCGTTTCAAATTAAGTCTCTGTTAAAGAAACAGAAGGTATGATCCTCTGTTGCTTCTGTAACAGGAAGGGGCTGAACAGGGAGGAGCAATGCCGTATATAAGGAAGAGCACAAGCTGGACAGTCAGAATTTCCTGCGGTAAGCATCGTGGAGGCAGGGCAACTGCTGCTGGACTGAAGACCGAACTGAGAATTGAGAAGAACTGAGAAGAGGAATGAGAATTGAGAAATGAGATGGAATTTCTTGGAGCAAGCCATGTGGAGGCTAGATAAAGTGATCTTGATTTTGAGAATGGAGCTTATGGTGCTGAGGATTTCCGAGGGCCAGCCTGAGCTCCTGAGGACTTCCAAGAGCCAGCTGGAGCTGTAGAAGACTGAGGAAGCATGACTGTGGTAACGGTACTTGGCCTGTCTGTTTTGATGTTACTTTGTCAGATTTGTTTGTTGATAGAGGCCTCCAACCTTGTTGGGCTTAGGTTGATTTCACAGACAGAAAATGAATTGAAGAGGATGCCAGTTATTGTGTCTTTGTTAAGCTTTGTCTTCCCAGGAACAGAAACTGCTGAGAACTTGCTTCAGGTCAAGATGAAGAAAAGACTTCTCCTTGGGTAGTGAATGCTGTGATGATACTGTAACCTGGTTGTGACCCAGGGGTAGCTAGCCCTTGTGTTTTGTGACTGACCAAATGAATGTACTTTGTTTATGACTGGAAACTAATCTCCAATTGAGATCACCCAGGGGTGGAGTACTTTGACTTTTGTACTTTGTGTCCCTTAAGGATGATTGAATGATTGAGTTACTAAATGATTGTACTTTGTTGAAAACTATGTGACCACTTTGGTGAAAACTATGTGGCCATTTTAGTGATAAGTTGTTGAGTTGTGACATGGTGAATGCTGTATTTTGATTTTCTGTGAATGTTTTGCTCTGATTTGTTATAGAACAGAGAGCTCACTATACTATGTAATCAGAATCTTGAAAGCTATTCACAGCAGCAGTCCTCTGGAAAGCTGCTCATGCATGGCTTTACACCCTGGAGTCTCAGACACTTGCTAGCTGTGTGACCCTGGGCAAGTTACTTAACCTTGTTTGCCTCAAAAAAAAAATGGACACAATACTGATGGAGAAACACTTACTATTGAAGAAATTGAAGCTTAGAATGGGTCTTTGGGATTTGCCAAAGATCATACAGGTAATAAATGGCAGAGTTGGAATTTGAACCCAGGTCCTCTGACTCCAACAGCAATATTCTTTCCATTGTATTACAATCACCAATCTCATGTGAGTATCAGCTCCTTGAGAGGTGGGACGATGCTTTGCCTATCTTTGTATCCTCAGCACTTAGCACTGTGCCTGGCACAAAGTAAACCCTTAATAATGAGAGGCAGGGGCAGCTAGGTGGTACAGTGAATAGAGCACTGGAGTCAGTAGGTCCTGAGTTCAAATGTGGCCTCAGGCACTTAACACTTACTAGCCATGTGACCTTGGGCAAGTCACTTAACCCTGTGAGGGATAATTTATAGTGAAGTTTCCCCATTCTGAAAAATCAAATCTAGAATGGCTTCAATATTCAATAGGCTTAGGTTTAGGTCACCTGACCTTCAAGCAGTCTGGGCTTAGAGCAATGGAGACCCTCCCCCAGAGCCAACTCAGTGTAAGATATGCCAAATAAGGTTAAGACTAGTGAAAGTATTTGCAGATCCTATACATGATTGCACGCCACCATGGGGGGGGGGAGGGAAGGGAGGGGAGAAAATCTGAAACTCAAGTGATTGTGGAACTGAATCTTGTAAATTAAAAGTAAATGAGTAAATAAAAAAAAAAATAAGGTTAAGACTGCTTTCACTGGACACCCACATGTTTCCGGGTCCTTTGTCTCAGAGAGATTCCTGCGCTTAGGTTGTGGGACAGGCCCCCTACCGATGAGAGTGAAGGCCAGTTGGGGGGGTTGGGTTTCTGCATTGGAAGATTATATAACCGTGGGCTGGCTTCCACCTGTGGCTCTCTCCCTGCAGATGCCACGTGGGCAACAGGGGCAGAGTCCTTTCTCGTGAGAAAGAACGAAGACCTTTTCTGACCTCAGATTCAGACTCTGAACTCTTCCATCTCACACAACCCCACTTGCTTTGCCTTTCCCCCTCCACCCCCCCCAAAAATAGAAAAAATAAATGAGAGGCAGCTGGGCATCTAGCTAGGACAGTGGGGAGAATGCTGGAAGACCTGAGTCCAAACCTCCCTCAGAAACTTACTGCCTGTGTGACCCTGAGCAAGTCACATAACCCTGCTTGCCTCAGCTCCTCATCTGTAAAATGGGGATAATAACGGCATTTGCCTCCCACAGTTGTTATGAGGACCCAGTGAGATGGCTTTCAGAGGCTTTCGGAGCCTCGCAGTCGCCTGTCTCGTAGCTGCTCTTAATGAATGCTTGTCGACTGACTGGCCGACCAACCCACAAAAATGACAGGGATGGCTCAGGAGCAGGCCTGTCTGGAGACACACTGAGTAGTGGAGGAATCCTCGAACCAAAAGAAGTGGGAAGAGTCTTTGGAGGCAGAGGACCTGAGTTCATAATCCTGGCTCTGCCATTCTCTCCTTGAATAACCTCAAACAGATCAACGTTCCCTTTCTTTGACTCATTTTCCTCATCTGTAAAATGGGGGCATGGGGTTTGGATTTGAGAGCTCCTGTGGTCCTTTCCAGTTCTAAATATGTGATTCCATGATGTGTCTCTCTTTTTTTTTTTTTTGAGGGGGAAAGACAAGGTAATTGGGATTAAGTGACTTGCCCAAGGTCACACAGCTAGTAAGTGCTAAGTGTCTGAGGCCGGATTTGAACTCAGGTCCTCCTGACTCCAGAGCCGGTGCTCTATACACTGTGCCACCTAGCTGCCCCCATGATGTGTCTCTTGCCCGGCCAGTTCCCAGGTCAAGGCCATCAAGTGTTGTCTTTTCCCAGAGATCTTAGGATCCCAAGAACCTAAAGGTGAGCTATGGAAAAGACCTAACTCCTTCACTTTACATTCCTGTGCAAAGGGGAAGCTGGTCTCCCTGACAATGATTTTGATTGGAATAAACTCCACTGGCAGAGGCAGCTTTGACCATGAAGACCAGAGGCACTGAATCTACCTGTCTCTGTCCATAGACAAGGAGACGTGACTTCTGTGCCAGGCAGATGCAGCGAAGCGTGGCAAGCCATCAAGGTCCTGGGAACACAGAGGTGCAGACAGGAAGGAGCCTCTGCGGCCAGCTCTAACCTCAAGGTAGACAGGGAATGAGTCATCCTGGGACTTCTGTGACAAGCTCAGGCATCAGCATCTCCCTGAGGCTCCCACTCTAATAAGCTCCCATCTTCCCCAAGCCTCCCCCAAAGAAAGGCAGACTTTTCACTCCAGGGCCTTTGGACTGGTGGCTAACACTGCTCTCCCCTTAACAATCACCTGTGGGGCCCCAGATGCCAGCAAATGCAGGGGAAGGCACGTGGAATCAATAACAGCCGCAGTCTTGCAGCTCTATTCTTCCATTATCTGTTCTCCAACAGAGCGAAACATTCAAAAGCTCAGAAAATCACGAAAGAATGGGTCTGATTTCTGACTTTCTAACACCTTATTTTCCATTCCCCTCTTCCTCTCTGTACAGTGGGTGTAAGGAATGGGGTGAGGGGGTCTGGGTCAAGGAAAGGAAGCATGTCCTATAGAGAGTGCAGAAAGACTGAAGATCAAGTCTTACCTTCATTTTGAGCAGCGGTTCTCAACCTGTGGGTCATGAGCCCTTTGGGGGTCGAATGACCCTTTCACAGGGGTCGCCTAAGAACATTGGAAAACACATATTTCCAATGGTCTTGGGAACCGAGACACCGCTCCTCTATCCGTCTCCAGGCAGGTCCGCCACCATGTAGATACGCCCATATAGAAGTATTAAAGGGTCCCAGCATGAGGAAGGTTGAGAACCACTGATTTAGAGGCTGGGAGGGGCCTCTGAGAACCAGAATCTGCCTAATCATTCTGATTGGTAAGCTGGTTTGGGTTAAAACATAATGCTCAACTCAATGTGCTACAATGCCTCCCCATTCCCCTTATTATTCTGCTTAAGAATGGTCAATTCCCCTTCCCAGATCAGCTCAGGTAAGAACCATGACAACAAAATAAGTCCAATTCTCCCAACTTATCCCTATTTCCCTGCTTTGTTAGGTCCATTGGGAGGCTACAAGCCCTGCTTCAAACCTTTAGCCTGTTTCCATTAGATTGTAAGCTCCCTGATGGCAAGAATCAAAATCTCTTCTAATCAGCTAGAAAGTTAGGTGGTACAGTGGATAGAGCGACTAAGCCTAGAATCAGGAAGACCTGAGTTCAAATTTGGCCTCAGACATTTACTGGTTGTATGACCCTGGGCAAGTCACTTAACCTTGGATTGCCTTGATTTCCTCACCTATATAATAGAGACTGTAATGGCACCTACCTTCCAAGTGTTTTGTGAGGATCAAATTAGATAATATTCATAAATGCTTAGCATAGTGCCTGGAACATGAATGCTTATTCTCTCCCAATCCCATGCAGACAATTCTGACCTTATGCAAATTCGACATTACATAAAGAATTCTGAAAGAAATCCACATTCCAAAAAAATACCCATACTAACTTTACTGTACAGTACTGTGCTCCCTCTCCGCTTCTGCCCCTAAGCTTGGCACTCCTCCCACCCCTCACCCCATCAAAAAAAAAAAATAACCAAAAGTTTAAAAATACCTTCTAAGATGTCAACCAATAGTCATGACTCTGCTGGATTGGGGACTTGACTTGACACCTCTGGCATAGAGAAAGGAGATCTTCATCCCACCCACCTACCAGCATGTTGGGTACTGAACTTCTGTCTCTACCCTGTGTGTTGGTCATTCTCTCCTGTGTCCATTTCTGACCTCAATGTGTCTGCCCATGATGTGTTCTTCCTCTCCGTTCTGGCCATGCCCCCCACAACTGGCCCCCGTCCCAAGTGTTCCTCCCCCTGCTTTCCCTTCTCCATCTTGGGCTCCCACATGTTCTTCAATTGTAAGAGAACCCCTCCCTCCATGGGGCACTGCCCCCTTCCTGCTTCCCTCCCTCAAATTTCATAAAGTTCTGCAGAATGGTCCATTTACATAAAGCAAGAACTGTCTGTATGTACTGAGCATTTATCATGTGCTCAGCTGAGCTACCATGGTAGACCCAGAAAAAATATTGGACCCAATCGCTATTTGAAGCAGTAAATTCTGGTCTAGTTGGGGAGACGTGAAATAATTAGAGATTAATTAGGAATTCAGCTGTGTGGGAATGACAGTGAGTACAGCAGGAATTCAGAGAAGGGAGACATTGTGTGGGCTGGGGGGGTGGGAGGGGAGGTCTGGCATAGCTACATGGAGAAGGTGAGGCATGAGCTAGGCCTTGGGAGAATTTAGATCAGTGGAGAGGAGGGCATGTCAGGCGGGGGCCATAGCAACAATTATAATAGGTTGTATTTATATTATTGCCTTATAAAGCACTTTACATATATTATCTCATCAGCACTAGGAGTAGTGTGGAGGAACTAATGAGCATGGAACATGTGGCCTTCTTGCTTAATATCCCCTCACTATCCCCTGGTACGAGGCCGCGTGCCCCAAAATGGTATCCATTTATCCATCCATCCATCCATCAAGTACTCTGTGTTGGACACTGTGTGTGTGTGTGTGGGCAGTGGGGAGGCACAAATTCTAGTTGACAAATATTTATTAAGCATCTATGATGTCCAAGGAATTGTTCCAGCACTGGGGAAATAAAGACAAAGGTATAAACAAAATGGCCCCTGACCACAAGGAGCTTACGTTCTGTTTGGAGGATTCATTATGTGCACTGAGAAGTAAATACATACCCTCTCAGGGGCCAGGTTCTTCCTCCACTGCTGGCTCCTGGCCTGGAATGATTTTGAAATAACTTTAAAATAGTCTTTTAAAGATCCTCCATGGGGCATGGCCATATTCCAATAGCCAATAGAGTTGCCTTTTCTATTCATTTAGAGAAATATGTTCACACTTAATAAAGGGGTTACTGGTGTTAACACCTTGTCTTCTGTGATTACATCAAGTGAGCTGGGGGACCAGATCCCTCTTCATGTGTATATAAAGTAATTTCAAAGGAAAAGCACTAGCTGGGGGTGGGGTGGGGTGGGGAGCAGTTGAGAAGAAGGGAGGTTAAAGAAAGGCTTCTTGTAGGATTTGGTAGCATCTGGTGTTTTGAAGAAAAAGAGGCACAGAGAGGAAAAGAGAGTCCAGACAAGGGGCACCATCTTTGCAAAGAGACAAGGGGAGGAAGGAAAGTCGAGACCAATTTGAATGGAATGGAGAATATGTAAAGAGAAGTCAAATAATAGTGGTGGGGAGAGCTAAATGGGCATCACCCTTTAAAGTTCGCAAAGCACTTTCTATAGCTTTTTCTGTATTTCCATATAATATGAAAAAATCCTGAAAAGCCAGCTAGGAACTAAGGATTTGGGGTTTTATTCTAGAGGCAAAAGTTCAGTTTTCTTTCGTGTTTGAATCTTTGTGACCCTATTTGGAGTTTTCTTGGCAGAGATACTAGAGTAGTTTGCCATTTCCTTCTCCAGTTCATTTTACAGATGAAGAAACTGAAGCAAACAGGGTTAAGTGACTTGCCCAGGGTCACACAGCTAGTAAGTATCTGAGGCCAGATTTGAACACTGGAGGATGATTCTTCCTGACTCCAGGTCTGGTGCACCACCTAGCTACTCCTGGAGGGAGTATGATACAATGAATAGAGCACTGGATTCAAAGTCAGGAAGATCTGTGTTCAAATCCTGCCTCAGATACTTACTTTCTGTGTGATCCTGGGTAAGTCACTTAACCTCTAAATCCTCAGTTTCTTCATCTGTAAAATGGGAGAGGGGGTACTCAGTGACCTCCAAGATCCTTTCCAGTTTCCAATCTATGATCCTATGATAATAAATATAGAGCTGGTAATGGACTATGTCTGAGGCCTAGCTTTGCCAAGTTAGTAGAGGCTCGTCTCCAGAAGGTAGGCTGCCATTAATAACCATTAACTGGTCCACAGAAACTCATGAAGATGGTCTGGTGAGATGGGGGTTGGGGAAGGAATGGGTGACCTTTGTGGATGGAGGAGAGGGCCACAGGCAGGACACCCAAGTACTTTTTTAGTTTGCTCACCACCCCCACCCTGCCCAGTGATGCTCTGCTGAGGTTAATGGTAGAAGCAGCTGGCATTCCCAGAGTACTCAGGGACAGATGGCAGGGGGCGGGGATGTCAATATGGGCCAGATGGCAGGGGGAAAGCTGGCCTGTGCGTCACCATGAGCCACAGAGCCTCCCACCAGAGGGAACAAAGTAGTCAACAGTAATGGGTGCTGGGACAGGAACTCCATGGCCCAGGGATCACAAGCACCTGACTATGGGACTTAAAATAAATTCCCTGCTGGAGCTCTGTTGCTGTCAGTACAACTCCAAAAATGGGTGCCTCAGACCAACTCAAGTTGTTGGGACTTGAAAGATGTGAATTTGAGTTCCTATCTCTGCCCTCTTAGACGTTACATAACCTTAGGCCTCATTAAACCTCAGCTCCATTGCTTATAACACCAAATCCACAAGTCTGAGGAGCTCTAAGGAAATAAAGGGTATGTGGTGACTTGTATGTAACATAGCTGTAACTCGGGCAAGGAAAGCCAGCGTTTTGTCATGGGATGGAAAGTTCAGAAGGGGACACCTGACCCGTGTTTCCCTGCCCACCAGTTTCTCCCTTATCAGTCTAGAACCTGCTGGCATTTCCTTCTGCTGCCCCTGGAAAATCTTTGTATCTCAATTAGTGTCTGAACAATGTTTGTGAGATGGGTGAAGAATGAATGAATCAGTGAGTGAGTCAATTCATCAATGAATGATGACTATTAAGGGTCACCAAGCCCATCAAGTAGAGTGACTCTATGTGTTAGTGGAGTTGGTAGCAATGTGGTAGGAATTTTTTTCTTTTTGGCTGGGGCCTAGATCTGTAATTTCATCAGTGCATGGAAGGAACTCCTGGTATAGAAACTCTCCCCACCAATACATATCACTGCATGATATGATAGTGTTAGACATTAAGTCAGAAAGACCTGGGTTCAAATCCTTCCCTAGGTACTAGCCAGAGGACCCTTTAGAAGTCTATTCATCTCTGCAACCTCAGTTTCCTCATCTGTAACATGGGGATAAAAATAGCACCTATCTTGAGGGATGAGGAACAACTTACATAATACAGGTAAGGTGGTGGTGCAGTGAGTAGAGCACCAGACCCGGAGTCAGGAGGACCTGAGTTCAAATCCGGCCTCAGACACTTGACACACTTACTAGCCATGTGACTTTGGGCAGGTCACTTAACCCCAATTGCCCTCCAAAAAGCAAAAAAAAAAAAAAAAAAAAGATAATGCAAGTAAAACATTTTGAAACCTTTCAGCCTTGTACAAACGCTAGCTATTATTACCAGTAACCCTAACTTAGTCTTAGGCTTGCAGGAGCTCTTAATATGGGATCCATGAAATTGTTGGTTTTTAAAAAAAAATTTTGATAACTGTATTTCAGGATAACTTATTACCTTTATAACCCTATGCGTTTTATTTAATGCATTTCAAAATAGTACTCTATGTGCTACAAGAAATGATGAGCAGACTGATTTCAGAAAAACTTGGAAAGACTTACATGAACTGATGCAAAGTAAAGTAAGCAGAACCAGGAGAACATTGTCCACAGTAACAGCAATATCGTATGATGATTAGCTATGAATGACTTAGCTGTTCTCAGCAATACAACGATCCAAGACATTTCTGGAGGACTCATGATGAAAAATGCCCTTTACCTCCAGAGAAAGTACTGACAGAGTCTGAATGCACATAGAAGCATACTATTCTTCATTTTCTGTATTCTGTGTGTGTTTTTTCCTTTGGGTCTGTCTCTTCTTTCACACGACTAATATGGTAATATATTTTGCAGGATTGAACATGTATAACCTATATCAAATTGCTTACTGTTTTGGGAAAAGGGGGAGGTGAGGGAGAGAGAGAGAAAATTTGCAACTCAAATTTTTAAAAAATGAACGTTAAAAATTATCTTTACATGTAACCAGGGGAAAAATAAACTATTAGTTAAAAATAAAAAATGTTATTCTCAAAAGGGGTCCACAGACTTCCCTAGACTATTAGAAGGGTACATAACACAAAAAATGTTTAGAGAGTTCTCTGGACCACTGAGAAGGTAAGTCATTTGCCCAGGGTCCCCAGCTTAGATTGTGATTTAAAGGATGACAAAAGATTTATATGCTACCCCTCCCACCCATATACCCATATACCCATATACCCATATACCCTTTCCCCCATCAGTCATACTGCAGAATTTAAAATTTCTCCCACTGTTTATTCTCTCCTGCAAGTTGGGTCATTGTCTCCAGAAGACCCCAGTTAAAAGGTGACATGTTGTTTACCTGATAGAAGAGAATAGAATAGGAAGTCACCAGGCTTTAGAACAAATAAGTGCTGGATAGCCAGCCTATCAGGTCACAATTTGGTAACTTAGGCTGGGTGAAGGGAAGAAGCAGAAAGAACCTAATTCACGGATGGGGAACTTTGAGGCCACATGTGCCCACTTCAGTCAAAGAGCCACATTTGAGGACCTAGAGGGCCACATGTGGCCTTGAGACCACAGGTTCTCCACCCCTGGTCTAGATGGTGCTTGGGACAAGAGAAGGTGGGCAGAGGAAGGAGAAGTGATATAACAGGATGCCCTAGGCAGTTCATTGGAAGGTTTTTAGAGTGTCCTAGGTGCCAAGGGCAGGACTAAATAAGGATCATGGCCTTATTTTACTTAGAACCTCACTAAGAGCCAGGACCAGAATGGCCACAGCAACAATACCCTTGGTACCTCCTCATTGTGCCAAAAGAGGCTTGGACACAGTGGGTATATCCATTCCTTCAACAGGCCTTGCCCTTGGGGCCTCTAAGGTTCCTTCCTACTCCGAGATTCAATCATCTCTCCTTACCTCTTGGAGCAAACCTAATTTGAAAATTCAGAAAGCAGATGCCAGATGGCATCACTAGAGGCCAATAGCCCTAAATCCAAGAGGCAAGGGTGGGAGGGGAAAGTGAAAGGATGTGAAGGAGTTTGGCAGAGAAAGAGAGGCCTGTCCCTTTAAGACTGTCATCCTGCCCCTTCATGAAGCCCACCAGACAGCCCTCCATGACCAGTCCCAAGCCACTGAAGGCCCCCTGGGCTGACTGATGATGTGGTATGTTGACGGGCAAGGCATGTTGCTATAATAAGATGTGTTTATTTGAATGGGAAGGTCAGGGAGTTAAGTAGTTGGTATTCCGCTCGTACAGAGCCGTTTGCACAGTGTCACTAATAATTAAAAGGGGTTTTGACTAATCTAGTTGCTCTCCCTAAATATACTCTTCTCAGTGCAAGAAACTCATCAAAGCAGCAAAGTAATCTTCGAGCTTATTAATCTCCTCTGCTTCACAGCTGGGGCAAATTTATTTGCTTGAATTAGCATGTAATAAACTTATAATAAAGCCGCCAGTGCCCCTGCTTTGGAGAGAGGGCCTCCAGTGCCATGGGTGGTTCCATCCAGGAAATGGAGCAATAGTGTGGGGCTGCCCACCACACCCTCTGGAAAGCTGGCTGGACCTAGACACTTTGTGGTCACCAAAGGCTGACTTGAAATGTGCACAAGCAGCTTTGTGAAGTATGGAGGAGAATTAGGACCTTCATGCTTTCAGAACACTTCAGATAGCGAGGTTTTCTCACCAGGATTTCTCACCGATCTCCCTTTTCAATTCTATTTGCCTCCTTTCTGTCTCTTCTCATGTAATCCTACTCTATTTCCTCACCCAACTAAAAAAATGGGTCCCTTAGGGACAATACCCCATGTTCTACGTGCTTTGTGGGTCATATCCCCTAAAATGGGTTCTGAACTTGGGATCCACTGAATTTTTTTCCTATATTTTGAAGAGAATTTTTAGTATAACAGATTTCTTTTGCAATCCTGTGTATTTTATTTTATGCATTTAAAAACATTATTCTGGAGGACAGAGCCAAGATAGCAGAGAAAAGGCAGTGACATGCTTGAACTCTCCCCAAAACTCCTCCAAAAATCTTTAAATAATGCCATAAAACAATTCCTGAAGCAGAAGAACCCAGAAAAGGACAGGGTAAAATAATTTTCCAGCCAAAGACAAATCAGAAGGTCAGCAGGAAAGGTCTGACACACCTGGGTGAGAGTGGAGCACAGTCTAATACACGCCTCACCAGCACAGACCCAACCCCAGCAAACCAAGAGCAGGCCTTGGGAGTGACTGAATCAGCAGTGCAAACAGTTGCTTCTGGAGATCTCAGCCCACAGATGGTAAGGGGATTGAACATGGTCAAAAGGAGATTACAGGGGTCTCTTTGCTAACACTGAGGCAGGACTCTGCTGTTGTGCTCATACTTGGATCCAGGTCACAGTCCTGAGTGGCAATCCCAGGGGTGAGGAGGATAAGTAGAGGATAAGAGAGGATAAGAGAGTTTGTGGCCACAGTGAAACAGGGACCCTCATCACAGTTCCAGGGGAGAAAAGAGTGCTTTTGGTCACACACAGACCAGAAGAGTAGTAAACACACCTCTCCTTATATCATACCATCTTCAAAGGACTGAAAACTGAAAGGTCTCTAGAAGTATCTCTGAAAATAGCTGCACAAAACCCCTGAAGCTTGGTACAGTGCACCCTCCATCCTGAAAGCAAAGTCCTACTTTAAAAATGAGTTAAAAGTCAAGAAACAGCCTGCGAAAATGAGGAAACAACAGAAAAAAAATTCTGACCACAGAAAGTTACTATGGTGATGAGGAAGATCAAAACGCAATTAGAAGATAACAAAGTCAAAGCTCCTATATCCAAAGACTCCAAGAAAAAATATGAATTGGTCTCAAGTGATGGAAGTGCTCAAAAAAGATTTTAAAAATCAAGTGAGAGAGGTAGAAGGAAAATTGGGAAGAGAAATGAAATGATGCAAGAAAATCATGAGAAACAAATCAACAGCTTGATAAAGGAGACGACCAAAAAATGCTGAAAAAATAGCACCTTAAAAAACAGACTAAGTCAAATAGTAAAAGATGAACAAAAACACATACAAAAACAATGAGGAGAAGAATGCCTTAAAAAACAGAATTGGCCAAATGGAAAAAGAAGCATAAAAATTCACTGAAGGAAAAAAAAAAACCTCCTTAAAAAGTAGAATTGACCAAATGGAAAAGGAAGTTCAAAAGCTCGCTGAAGAAAATGATTCCTTAGAAATTAGAATTGAGCAAATGAAAGCTAATGACTCTATAAGAAATCAAGAAACAATAAAACAAAACCAATAGACAAAAAAAATGGAAGACAATGTGAAATATCTCATTGGAAAAACAACTAACCTGGAAAATAGATGCAGGAGAAATAATTTAAGAATTATTGGACTACCTGAAAGCCTAGACATCATCTTTCAAGAAATTATTAAGGAAAACTTTCCTGATAATCTAGAACGAGAGTGTAAAATAGAAATTGAAAGAATCCACGGATCACCTCCCAAAAGAGACCCCAAAATGTAAACTGCCAGGGCTATTATAGTCAAATTACAGAGCTCCCAGGTCAAGGAGAAAATATTACAAGCAACCAGAAAGAAAAAATTCAAGTATTGTGGAACCCCAGTTAGGCTAACACAAGAATTTAGTGGCTTCTACATTAAAGGATCAGAGAGCTTAAAATATGATATTCAGGAGGACAAAGGAGTTAGAATTACAACCAAAAATCACCTACCCAGCAAAACTGAGTATAATCCTTCAGGGAAAAAAAATGGATATTCAATGAGATGGAGGACTTTCAAGCATTCTTAGTTTGTTTTTGTTTTTTTAGGAGCAGGGAAGTTGCGCAAGGCAGTTGGGGTTAAATGACTTGCCCAAGGTCACACAGCTAGTAAGTGTGTCAAATGTCCGAGGCCAGGTTTGAACTCAGGTCCTCTTGACTCCAGGGTCAGTGTTCTATTCACTGTGCCACCTAGCTTCCCCCTACTTTCAAGCATTTTTGATGAAAGACCAGAGCTGAGTAGAAAATTTGACTTTCAAATACAAGGCTCAAGAGAGGCATGAAAAGGGAAATAGTAAAGGGAAATCCTAAGGGACTTAATAAGTTTAAACTGTTTACATTCCTACATGGGAAGATGATATTTGTAACTTATAAGACATTTCTCATTATTAGAATTGTAGAAAGCCAAAGTATTTGATTTTGGGGGGGTCAGTTCTTATGCAGATGTCTTTGAGAATGTGACTTTGGCCTGGGGCTTGGAAGCCAGCTCTCGGAGATGTGTATTGCATTTGAAAAAAAGGCTGACTTCCCAAAGACTTGTTGGCTTTCCCAAGACATTTTGGTGCCTAAAATTAAAGAGCCTGATTTTATTTGGGCTGCTTCCAGGATGTGACAGACTATTGTAATGATGAAACGATGATAATGACAATAATATTGCAGGATGTGACAAACTAAGCTTATTGATGAGAATATTTGAATCTTTGTTGAATCTTTAAAAACCTTGTTCAAAGAATCATTAAACGGAGCTCATAGTTCTTCTTTGAACTACCCACATGGCCCGGTCATTTCTTATTCACCTCTCTGATCATGCTAGTGCTGGACACTGAGCAGCCCACAACATAGAATAGCTAAAAGAAGCATATATAGACAGAGGGCACAGGTGTGAGTTGAATATGAAGGGATGATATCTAAAAAATAAAATTAAGGGAAGAGAGAGATGAATGTACTGGGAGAAAGAGAAAGAGAGAAGAGAATAGGATAAATTATCTCACACAAAAGAGGCAAGAAAAAGCTTTTGAGAGGAGGGTAACGGAGGGGGAACATGACAGGGAGTCAGTGAATCTTACTTCAATCAGAATTAGCTCAAAGAGGGAATAAAATAAACACTCCATTGGATATAGAAACCTATCTTACAGGAAGGGAATAAGAGAAAGGGGGTGGGGATAATAGAATGGAGGGCAGATTGGGAGCAGAGTAGGCAGAAACAAAACACTTTTAAGGAGGGACAGGGTGAAAGGAGAGATAAAATAGAATGAATGGTTGGGACAGGGGAGATAGGATAGAGGGAAATACAGTTAGCAATAGTAACTGTGAAAAAGATTTGAAGCAAGTTTCTTTGATAAAGGTCTCAGTTATCAAACATATAGAGTAAAATTTCTAAAAATAAGAGCCATTCCCCAATTGACAAAAGATCAGACAATCAAATGATCAAAAAATATGATCAGATGAAGTAATGAAAGCTATCTATAGCCATATGAAAAAATACTCTAACTCACTGCTGACTAGAGAAATGCAAATTAAAACAATTCTGAGGTACTTCCCTCATATCTATTAGATTGGCTAACAGAACAGAAAAGATAAATGCTAAATGTTGGAAGGAACATGAGAAAAATGACACTTTAATGCACTGTTGGAGTTATGAACTGATTCAACCATTCTGTAAAGCAATTTGGAACTATGCCCAAAGGGCTTTAAAACCATGCATACCCTTTGATCTAGCAATACCACGACTAGGTCCATATCCCAAAAGAGATGAACAACAAAAAGGAAGAGAACCTATGTGTATAAAAATATTTATAGCAGCTCTTTTCTGGGGGTAAAGAATTAGAAGTTGAGGGGATGCCCATCAATTAGGGAATGGCTGAACAAGTTGCAGTATGTTATTATGATGGTATATTATTGTATTATAAAAATGATGAGCAGGATGCTCCCAGAACCTGGAAAGACCTGCATGAGCTGATGCAAAGTGACATGTACTGTGCACAAAGTAACAGCAATATTGTAGGATGATCAGCTGTGAAGACTTAGCTATTCTCAGCAATACAGTGATCCAAGACAACCCTGAAGGACTTATGATGAAAAATGCTATCCATCCTCAGAGAAAGAATTGATAGTGACTGAATACAGATTGAAGCATACTTTTTTATACTTTATATTTCTTGAGTTTTTTCTTATCTATATTTTCTTTCACAATATGACTGTTACAAATACTGTACTTCACTGCTTAATGGTCACAGATTTTATGTCAAATTTTCTGCAAAAAAAAAGTAGTGTGCAATTGTTATGTGAAGCTTTTTAAAAATTGTGCTGGTATGACTAAAAAATCATTTATTACTAAATTGTCTTTGGTGCAAGATTAAGATGCATGGATTACTCTTGAATATGCATTAAAACTGAATATTGACAATGCACATGCACTAAGAATTCTAGGTTCGTGGCTTGCAATGCTCAAGAGATAAACACGTATCTATATGCCATTGGTGAATACATTGCTTCTCTGTTTACCTGTTAAGCAGCATGAGGAACAGAATTACATCTGGCGACAATTATGTGATGAAAGATTAGAAGTCACTTTTTGGACTAAAAAAACCAAGTGGTGATTATTATGCAGTGGCAACAATTATGTGGTGAAATACGGTATATTTTGCATGAATACATGTGTATAACCTATGTCGAATTGCTTGCCTTCTCAATGGGGAAGAAGAGGGGAGGAAGGGTGAGAATTTGGAACTCAAAGTTTTAAAAAATGAAAGTTAAAAATTGTTTTTGCATGTAACTGGGGGAAAATAAAATACTAAATAAAAGCTAAAAAAGAGAAGCATAAAAATGTAAACAGGAAAAGACAATCATAAAGGACTTCATAAGGTTAAACTGTTTTATGTGAGAAGATGATACTTTAATGCACCGTTGGTGATTTAACCATTCTATAGAGCAATTTCAAACTATGCCCAAAGGGCTATAAAACCATATATATCCTTTGATCCAGCAATACCACTACCAGGTCTGTATCCCAAAAGAGATTTTAAAAAAGGAAAAGCACCTATATGTACAAAAATATTTATAGCAGCTCTTTTCTTGTGGCAGAGAACTGGAAATTGAAGGGATGTCCATCAGTTGGGGAAGGGCTGAGTAAGTCGTGGTATATAATTATGATGGAATACTATTGTGCTATAGTCAAGATGCTCTCAGAAAAATCTAGACTTATGTGAGCTGAACCAAAGTGACATGCACTGTGTACAAAGTAACAGCAATATTGTAGGATGATCAGCTGTGAAGACTTAGCTATTCTCAGCAATACAATGGTCCAAGACAATTCTGAAGGACTTAGGATGACAAAGCTCTCCATCCCCAGAGAAAGAACTAATGGTGTCTGAATACAGACTGGAACATACTTTTTTTACTCTATTTTTTCTTGAGGTTTTAAAAAAAGTTTTTAATCTCTTTTCTTTTACATGACTAATATGAAAATGTTTCACATGAGTATGCATGTATAACATATAGCAAATTGCTTGCCTTCTCAATGGGGGCAGGGAGGTGAGAAGGGAGGAAAGGAAAGAATTTGAAACTCAAAGTTTTTAAAAGAAAGTTAAAAATTGTTTTTGGAGGCGGCTAGGTGGCGCAGTGAATGAAGCACCAGCTCTGGAGTCAAGAGGACCTGAGTTGAAATCCAGCCTCAGACACTTAACACTTACTAGCAGTGTAACCAAGTTAATCACTTAACCTTAATTGCCCTACCTCCCCCTCTCCAAAAAGCAAAAACAAAAAGAAATTGTTTTTGCATGTAACTGGAAAAAATAAAATACTAAATAAACTTTAAAAAACAAAAACATTATTCTGAGAAGGGGCCCATAGGCTTCACCAAGACTTCCAAAGAGTTCCACAGTACAATAATGTTAAGAGTTCTTGGCCTAAAATCATGAACCACTCCCTTTAATAGTTAGCCAGAGGACACGATTAATTCAAAGCAAAAGCATTGAATACTATGGCACGGCAAGAAAATTACTAACAAAATTTTTCTACCATAAAACTGGGGCACGCACTCCCACAAAGACATGCAGCATCAATAGGCAGAGTAGACACACGTGAAGAACACATATACAGAGGCACACTCATAAGGAACATGTATGTCCAAGGCATGATCAGAGGGGTATATACTTGATAACACATGGCAAGCACATGTGGACAGATGGGTACAAACGTGGCCAGGGCACATATGTGAAGTGGCACAGCTATAAGGAACGTATGTAGCCTGAGTACCCTCATGGAGGGGTAACCCACACCTCCAACATTGCAGAGGTGCAGGTAAGTCTTCTAGTGATGGCACAGCCCTATGTCCACTAAGGTATTTTGGCCAGTAGTTGACTTAAAGTCTCTGCTAGATACTTTTTCACCATATCCTTCACTGGATATTGCTTGGCTTCAGTCTCTGCCACTCCCAGTTTCTGGCTCAAATGAAATCTCTGGCTAGCTCTTCCTCAATGAAGAATAAGCGCTATGATGTTTTCTTAGATGAAAGCCTTTATATCTTTTTCCAGCCCTTTCAGAAAAGGCAGGAAAAAATCATGAATGCAATTTAGGACTATGTCCCAAAAGTCAGATGGTGCATACCTTGACCTAGCATTACAACCATTAGCCTATACCCCAAAGAGCAAAGAAAGAGGAAAAGGACTCATATGTACAAAAATACTTATAGCAGCTTTCTTTGTAGTGGCAAAGACCTAGAAACCAAGGGGAATCAACTGGGGATGGCTGAACAATTTGTGGTACTGCAAGCTGGAGAAGCAAAGTGAGACAAAAGGCAATGCTTCCTCTCAAGGAGCTTATCCTCTAATGGGGGAGACAGTAAGCAATAACTATGTACAAACAAGCTGTATACGAGATAAATTGGAAGTAATCAACATTTCTAATTAGAAATGGGAATTTTCTAGAATTAAGGGCATCAGGAAAAGCTTTTCATGGAAGGTGGGATTTCCATTAGGACTTAAAGCCATCCAAAGGTAGATGAAGCAAGCCAATTGATTTTGGGGGTCAGTTCATATGCAGATGTCTTGAGAAGCAGCTTTGGCCTAGGTTTGTGTTAAATGAACCCAGACGCTTGGAAACCTGTTCTCACTTGCATCATCTTTGTTTATACCTTTAAAATGTTAACTGACTTCCAAAGATCTGTTGGATTTCCCAAGACTGTTGGTGCCTAGAATTCAAAAACTTGATTCTGAGTTTACTTCCAGGATGTAGCAGACCATTGTAAGGAGAGAACTATGATATCCCAGGATATGACAAACTAAGCATATTGATGAGAATACTTGAATCTTTGTCCTTTGGATCTTTAAAAATCTTGTTCAAATCATCATTAAATGGAATTCATAGTTCTTCCCAGAACTACCCACATGGCCTGGTCATTTCTTTTTATTCACATCTCTGATCATGTTTAATGCTGGACATTAAGCAGGCCTCAACAGGTAGAGATGATGAGGGAGGACATTCAGGCATGGGAGACAGCCCTGGAAAATGCCCAGTCAGGAGATGGACTGTCTTGTATAGGGGGTGAGATAAAGGGAGGTGGGGTGTAAGGCATGAGAACACTGGAAAGGTAGAAAGGAGGCTTTGACCACCAAACAAGATTTTATTACCTGATCCTTGAAGTGATAGGAGTCACTGGAGTTTTTAGAGTAGGAAAGTAAAAGAAAAGTTTTTTAAAAAGTAAAAGGAAAGTAGGAAAGATCAGACCTGTGCTTTGGGAAGGTCACTTTGACAGCTGAGCAGAGGATGGATTGAAGTGAGGGAAGGGAAGGATATTTTGGTCTGGAAAGTTACAGGGATGGTGACTGGCATCACAGTGGGGAGGGTGTAGATTGATACACCCTTTCAAAAAGCAATGACAGCACATATATAACCTATATCAAATTGCTTACCATCTAGAGAAGGGGAAGGTAAAGAAGGGAGGGAGAAAATTCAGAACTCAAAATTTTTTTAAAAAAATGAATGTTTAAAAAAAAGCAATGACAGCATTAATTTAATTATGAATTGTAAAGGGGAGTAAGTCCTCTTCTGATGAGAAGATAGTCGGGGACTAAGGTGAAGCTTGGCTAAAACAGCCAATCTGATATATTGTGTGCCAACACTGAAACATTTACTGAACATGATCTGGGAAATTACCCTCTAGAGCAGTGGTTCTCAACCTGTGGGTCGCGACCCCTTTGAGGGTCACCTAAGACCATTGGAAAACACATATTTCTGATGGTCTTGGGAACTGTGACACTGCTCCTCTATCCATCTCCAGGTGGGTCCACCCACATGCAGATACGCCCACATACAAGTATTAAAGGGTCACAGCATTAGGAAGGCTGAGAACCACTGCTCTAGAGTAAAGAGTTCCAGACTAGAGAGGGTTAAGTCCTCCAAGTCCTAGAGGTCCTCCAGTCTAATACCTTCATTTTACAGAGAAGGCAAATAACTTGTTCAAGAATAGCCAAGAATTTGAAGTACAGTGATCAAAGGAGACTCCCAGCCCCCCTAGTCAGGATAGCCTCCACCTTGTCCCCATCTTGTTTCATTCTGTCTAGCCTGGAGGTATTGGGAGGGTGACTGCACAGAAAATGGGACTCTTGTCTATCCCATGCTGTCATGGGGGCAAGGGGATGAGAGCGGAGTGTCAGATCCCTTCAGGATTGAGGGTTCTTGTTGTAAAAGTCCAAGGGAGCAGGACTCCCAAGTCATGTTCCTCTCTGGGTCCCCTAAGCCCTGGTGGATAAGCTCCCAGGTATCCACCCTGGACTCAGGTTTAAAAATAACCTTGGAAGAAGAGGTCAGTTTATGCTGTGCTACGTTGGCCCCTCACCCACATACATATCTTGGAGCCAATGGACCCTAGTCAAAAGCTGTGACTTCCTGGTCTGTATCCTCACTTAGGGTTGGGTTAATTATGTTCTCACTTTACCCTGCAGAGAAGGAGTTAAACTAGGGCTGGGAAAAGTGGAGTTGGAACCTGTTCCCCACTAATGTTCAGTTTTTTGTTCTTCTAAAATAAATGGGACTTGAACATGAAAAAAAAAACACACACACACATACACACATACACTGACGTACACATTCCATCTCCCCTTTGAGTCAGTGGCCAAAGAGTCCATCCAATGTCTCTCTTGCTCCCATTCAGATAAATAGCAAGCCATCTAGGATCTATACTTCATCCCCTTGTGTGATAAAAATTGTCTAAGGATCTGTTGATGGGTACTGCTGCCAATTATATAATAAACAATGCAGAGATATGGAAAAATTGTTTATTATGCTCAAAGTATAGAGTAGCGAGGTGGTGCGGTAGATAGAATGCTGGACCTTCCTGACCTGGAGTTAGGAAGGCTCACCTTTTTGAGTTCAAATCTAACCTCAGACATCTACTAACTGTGTAATGCTGGGCGTGTAACTTAACACTTTTTGCCTCAAGTTTCCTCATCTGTAAAATGAGCTGGAGAAGAAAATGGCAAACCATTTCAGTATCTCTACCAAGAAAACCCAAAATAGGGTCACAAAGAGTCAGACCATGACTGAAATGACTCAACAACAAAAATGCTCAAAGCATAGGTAACACTACACACACACACACACACACACACACACACTAAATAAATGAGTGAATGAAAATCAATGAACCCAGAGCATAAGTTTCAGAAGCCTTGTATAGATTTTGCTTAATATAGGCATGATCAGTAACAAGGGAATTTTGTTGAAAGCGGAAGGAGAACATAATGATTTATACATTGAAGAACAGATGGCAGAAGGGAAAGTTCTATATCAGATAAAATAGAATATTAGCCAGTAAACATAGGAGCTATAGCTGATATCTCAAGCTGGAATTTTGCAGACAGAGCAGGAACTAACCAGATAATACTGGGGCCAGAGCTGATGTTTCAGGCTTGGTTTTTCAAACTCTAAATAGTTATATGACCTTCTCATCTAAAGTAAATGACAGTAAGAAAGTTAACTCAAAAATTCTCTTACAATATCCACAATCCCAACAAGTCTATTGATCCCTGGGGAGTCTTAGGTTTATAATACTAGAGTTCAAAAGGATCTAAAGATTATTTTGTAGTCCAGCCTTCTTCATCTTCTCATTGCACAGATGAGGAAGCAAATTCAAAGAAGGGAAATTCTATTGTTGGTTAATGGCAGAACTGGCTATAATCAAGGTCTCCTGATTTCCAGTCCAGTGCTCTTTATGGCTTCACTATACATCCTTTTAGGGAAACTAAGTAGTGCCATAGTACACAGAAAGTCTGGCTTGGAGTAAGGAAGATTCATCTTCTTCAATTCAAATCTGACCTCAGACACTTACTGTGTGACCCTGAGCAAGTCACTTAAACCTGTCTGCCTCAGTTTCTCATCTGTAAAATGAACTGGAGAAGGAATTGGCAAACTACTCCAGTACCTTTGTCAAGAAAACCGTAGGGGCGGCTAGGTGGTGCAGTGAATAGAGCACCAGCCCTGGAGTCAGGAGGACCTGAGTTCAAATCTGACCTCGGACACTTAACACACTTACTAGCTGTGTGACCTTGGACAAGTCACTTAACCTCAATTGCCCTTCCTTCCACCCTCAAAAAAAAAAACCCAACTCTAAATGGTATGATGGAGAGCCAGGATATGATTCAACTGAAACAATTAAACAACAACAAATACATCCTTTCTCTGAAGACAGCCAAATTTTTCCACTGCCTCATGTCTGGGAAAAGCTACATAATTCCCTTCTTCCCCAGGGGATGCATTCTCCGAAGAATTCCTTTCCCAAATGGACTTCATAGACTTAGATCTAGAAGGGACCTAATCTAACCTCCTTCTTTTGAAGACCAGGTAACTGGAGCCAAAAGAAATTGCATGTTGTCCAAGGATATTTAAGTAGTAAATAGCAGAGATTCAGGATTCAATCCCAGATCTCGTAATTCCTAATGCAGAGCTTTTAATAGTGTAATGGGACTGGCCAATGAGCTCCATTGATCAGTCCCATTACAATATACAGTCACTTTTAGCACTCAGGAAAATCTCAGATACAAAGAAGGGGGTAAGCAAGGTATTAAATAGAAGGGGCTAGAGTGGTTCTCAACCTTCCTAATACTGCGACCCTTTAATACTCATATGTGGGCATATCTGCATGTGGGTGGACCCGCCTGGAGACGGATAGAGGAGCGGTATCTGGGTTCCTAAGACCATCAGAAATATGTGTTTTCTGACGGTCTTAGGCGACCCCTGTGACCCCTGTAAAAGGGTCGTTTGACCCCCAAAGGGGTCGCGACCCACAGATTGAGAACCACTGGGCTAAATGGATATTTTGGATTAAGATCAACTGTCAGGCAAGTTGGGAAAGAGATATAGGACAAGTAGGTTTGTGATGATAACAGCTTTAACCAGGCCATCAGAAAGAGTGTCCATTTGACTTTGATATGTCTATATCCTGGGTAGATCAATGGACAGAACACTGGGTCTGGAGTCAGAGTCTAGCCTCAAATACCTAAGAGCTATGGAGTCCTGGGCAAGTCACTTAACTTCTGCCTGCCTCAGCTCCCTCATCTGTAAAAAGGAGTTAAAAATAACATTCACATTCCAAGGCTGTGGTGAAGAACAAATGAAACAGTATTTGTTAAGTGTTTGGTAAAACTTAAAGCACTATATAAATTCTGGCTATTATGATTATTTCTTTTTTTTAAAAAAGTATGCATTTAGATTTGGGCAGGGTAAGAGAATGGGTACCCCCTCCACATCTATATGTTCCATCCTATCCTTGCTTTCCAGCAAGCACAAGCATGAAAACATACACCCTGAAAGAAGTTGCATCTTGTCCAAGGATATTTAGGTAGTAAATAGCAGAGAATCAGGATTCTCTGGAGTCAGTAGGGACCAGCATACCTAGGGACGCTGTGAGGTCAAATTAGATAATGGACATCTTAAAGCCACCTATAAATGCTCATTATTATTATTACTATTCATTATTACTGCCATTGTTAGCGTTGTCATTCATTTACGATTTCATATCTGGGCCTTCTGTCGCTCTCCTACAGAGTTCAGGCAATATTTACAGAGTGATAGAGGCATGTGCTGGTAAATGTATAATATTGGAAAAGTAAAAATGAATGCATATACACACACGTTTTAAAGTTTTAACCACATTATTAAAACTTTCTTAAATCTAGACAAATCAACAAAACACCAAATCAAGTCCTTATTGGCAGGGATTGCCAATTTCGGAGATATCAATGCTTTCACTGAAAATTTAACATTCTGTTCTGCAAGGCCAGTTAGACGTGGCTCCCACCTCACCCCCTCCGCCTGATACTTCAGGGCTGTATTCAGGACATGGACCCCCTTTTCTCCCCCCCATTAGAGCATTTAGAGTTGGAGTAATCTTCAAGATAATTTAGTCCAAACCTCTCATTTTATGCATGAGGAAAATGAAGGTTTGAGAAATGGAGAAATATTCAAGGTCAATCAGCATAATAGCCAAATAAGTCTTTCTGGTTCCCAAACCATCACCCTACGACACTTCTCACTGCGTTATACCCTGCCCTTCTCCCACTCCCCCAAGCAACCTCCGCACTAGGTCTTGGGAAATGATCGCCCTAGTCAGAAGAACACATTAATTTGCAGTTGTTCTCTTCCCATCAGTTCCTTAGCAGGTGACTGGAGCTTGGCCTCCATGAAGCCCTTCTCTTCACCTTTCCAAAAGAGAACCCAGCAGCAAAAGGATGACTGAAATGGTGATCTGGCAGGGAGAACACGGTTGAGGAGAGGTTCTCATGCAGCCTCTCAGACCTTGTTATTCACAGGGGTTGGAGTAAATAATTTGGCTCTTTTCTAGAGAACTCTGGACCCTAACAGTAAAAGGACTGAAGACTTCTTAAAAGTGTCTGAGATGTTAGACAAGGCATTAAGGAGGTATCAATGGTGAAATATAAAGATATCAGATATCTTTATAGATATAGATATAAAATAAAATCAAAAGTAATAAAGTCAATGATTCAAAATAAATAAATTGTTAATTAATCTAATAAGTATTAATTAATTTAATAAATAAATAAAATAATAAACCTCAGGATTTAAATAAGAAAACCATTAGGTTTCATCAAGTAGAGACTTCTTTTGAAAATTCAACTGGGAATTTTGGCTTGTTTTGGCAGAGACTTTGGGGAAATAAAGAAAAGAGGTAAGGAATGTGCCCTGGTACTCCCCTTCATGCTCCCTAGGGAGCTCCCAACTGGCCTTCCTTCTTTTCCTCCTGCATGACCTTCCATCCCCAGTCTTGGTGCCTTTGTATACACTGTGCTCCATGCCTAAATGCACTCCCTCCTCACCTCTATCTCCTGGAATCTGACATCTCTCTCAAGACTCAATTCAAATGCCAACTATCCTGAGACACTTGCTTTCACTGGTCTCTTCAGATACTAGCATCCTGCCCCATGCCCATCACCTTATATTTACGTTGTATATGTAAATGTATGTGTCCCCATGCATAAGATATGCACGTCCACATGGCTTGTCTAAATGCAACTTGCCTGGAACATTTACATATTTTATATATGCTTCCATACATACATGTTATCTCCTCTTATAGAATAAAGACTCCTTGGGGGCAGAAACTTTTGCCTTTGAATCCAGAGTGCCTAATAGAATGCCTAGAACAATGCTTTAAAAAAATGTTCATTGATTAATTGATTTACATAGCTCAAAAGGCTTTTTACAGTTGAACAACAGTCTAAAATCCAAATTAACGACACTTTAAGGTCTACAGAACACGTTACCTGTGAGATATAGTACCTATCTTATTACACCCATTTCACAGGTAAGGAAAGGAAGACTCAAAAAAGGAAAGTACCTCATGAGAGTCAGTGTCCAAGCAGAGATTTGAACCTAAGTCTCCCGACTCCAAGTTCAGAACTCTTTCCATTATAACATGTTGTCTTTGTATATAAATAATCTTGATCAAAGCCCTAATCTAACTAATGTTGGATGTGTCTTCTTTCACAATAAAATATAGGTGAGCAAGAGCAGGTAGCTCCACCTTCATGGATGTGTCCAAAATCTTTGGTTGCCATGGAATTGTTTTTATTAGTTAGGGAGGTTCAGGAGAGGGAAAGGATTGAGAGAGAAAAATCATGAACTGTGTTTTGTATATTAGCTCCACTTTTTCATCCAGTGCCTTACATCTGGCTTCTCATCAAATCATTCAACTGAAACTGCTTTCTTCTTCAGGAGTGCCAATTGTCAAATCCACTGGTTTTTTCTCAGTCCTCATCCTTCTTGAACTCTGTACATTATTTGACACTGTTGAGCAGCCCCACCTCTCTAAGGCTTCCTCCTCCCAGAGTTTTCATAACACAGTTCTCCTTTGGGTCTTCTCTTCCTTGTCTGACTGTCAGTCTCATTTGCTGAGCCATCATCTGTGTCCCACCATTTATTCAGGGGTATACCCCACCCAACAGTCCATCTTGGACTCTCTTCTTCCTTTATACTCTCTTGATATTCTCATCAATTCTTATGTATTCAACTATCATCTCTATGTAGTTCCCAGATCTGCATATCTATCCCAGATCTATATATCCAGTGCTAACCTTTCTCCTGAGCTCCAGTCCTACAACATCAACTACCTATTGGACATCTCTACTTAGATGTCCTATAGGCATCTCAAATTCAACTTGGCCAAAATAGAAGTCATTGTCCCTCTACCTCCTTCCTAATCTCCCTTTTTTGTTTGAGAGTACCACCATCATTCCATTCCCCCCAGTTTACAACTTTAGACCCACTCTCAAAACATCACTCTTACCTTCCTATCTAATCAGTTGCTAAGTCTTATCAATGGTATAGCTCCATAATAACTCTTCCATCTGTCTCCTTCTCTTCATCCCATAACCCTTATTCAGGCCCTCATCACCTAGACTATTGCCATAGTCTCATATTTGATCTCTCTGCCTCCAGTGTTTCCTTACTCCAGTACAATCTCTGCATAGCCACCATAGTGATATTCCTAAAGAACAGGTCTTATTTTCATTCCTCTGATCAAGAAGTCCCAGGGACTCCCCCTTGCCTCTACTTACCACTTGCTCTTTTTGGCATGGAAATCTCTCTGCAAGATGACTCTTGCCTAAATTTCCAAGCATTTATATATGATTCACCTTCACCATTCTACGCTCCAGACAAACTGGCCTATTTGGCATTTACTGTACAGGCGAGTCTCTCTCTCATCTCCATGGCTTTAAATAGGCTGTCCCCCTTTCCTAGAAGCCACTCACTACTCTCCTCTGCCTCCTAGAATACCTAGTCTTCCACAAAACTCATATTAGTAAGGAGGCGCAGTCAACAGAGCACTGAACTTGGAATCAGATAAGACCTAATTTCTTTTTTTTAAAGAAAATATTTATTTCTTAATTTTTTGTTTTCAACGTTCACTTTTTATAAGATTTTAGGTTTTAAATTTTCTCTCCTTCTTTTCCTTCCCCAAGACTGCATGCAATCTGATATAGACCATACATGTACAATCATATTAAACATACTTCCACATTAGTCATGTTATAAAGAATTGTCACCAAAGGGAAAAACCGTGAGAAAGAAAAAACCAAACCCCCCAAAAGGAAAAATAGTAAGCTTTAATCTACATTCAGACTCCATGGTACTTTTTCTGGATGTGTAGCATTTTTCAGCATAGGTCTTTTGGAGTTGTCTTAGATCCTCACATTGCTGAAAAGAGCTAAGTCTATCAAAATCTGTCATTGCACAATATTGCTGTCACTATGTACAGTGTTTTCCTGGTTCTACTCACAGGAAAGACCTAATTTCAAATCTGACCTCAGACTTTTTTTGTCCAGTTAGTACTGGACTGCTGCTATCTGCTTCAGTTTCCTTATCTGTAAATTAGGGATAATAATAGTTGTTAGTCAGTTGTATCTGATTCTTTGAGACCCCATTTGAAGTTTTCTTGGCAGAGATACTGGAGTGGTTTGCCATTTCCTTCTCCAACTCACTTTACAGGTGAGGAAACTGAGGCAAACAGGGGTAAGTGACTTATCCAGGGTCACACAACTAATAAGGGTGTGAGGTCACATTTGAACTCAAAGTCTTCCTGATTTAAAGCCCTGTGCTCCATTGCACCACCTAGCTGTGCAGAATAATAATACTTATTATAAAAATATTTTTTATCATCACTAATTATAAAAATTATTATAAAAATACTTGAAGGTGATTGTGAGGATCGAATGAGATAATATTTGTAAAGGGCTTTGCAAATCTTAAAATGCTATATAAATGCTAGCTCCTGTTAGTCCCCCAGTTGCTAGAGTCTGTCTCCCAGACTCCAAATTACTTCATATATACCTTGTATTTACTTGTCCCAGCATAAGTTGTCCCACCTCCTACCACCACCAACAGAATGCCCTGCAGGGTGGGGACTATCACATTGTCATCTTTGTATGGCACCCTTTGCCTAGAACACAGTAAGCATTTAATTAAAAGCTTTTTGAATGAAGGACTGAAATATTTCACAACACTGCTGCCAAGGGCACTTGGGCTATGTCCTCCCGACAAAGAGGCATCAGTCAGGAAATCTACTTTTGAATTCTACTCTGAAGCTTACTAGCTGTGTAGCACTGAGCAAGTCGCTTCTCTTCCCTAAGACTCAGTTTACTCATCTGGAAAGTGGAGCTTATAGTAATAAGAAAGAGATAGTTGACATCTAGAAGAGTAAGTATGCTTGCAAAGAACCAACATGGGTTCACAAGATGAGATCATGCCAAATGAACCCTATTTCCTCTTCTGAAAGGGTTGCTGTGCTGTTAAATAAGGAGAATGCTGTAAAATAGTTTACCTAAATTTTAGTAAAGCATTTTATAAAGTAGTTCCTACTACTACGGAAAGTACAGAGATTTGGGTTTTGCTGTGGGCACAGAAATACTCTTTTGTGAGGTAAGTATGAAAAAAAGGAAATCCAAAAAGAAAGGGTAAATAGGAAGTGATTTGGGCTAGACAAGAGTGCATTTAGGCAGATTCGGGATGTGCTTTGGCTGACAGAAGTGGCTGAAAGGCTGTGTTTTAATTAATGGTTCGACATCAGCTTGATGGGAGGTGTCCAGTGGAGGGCCACAGGGACTGTACTCTGTCCTAGGTTGTTTAAAATTTTTATCAATGATCAATAAAGGGATAAATGGCATGTTTATCAAGCTTGCAGATGACACAAAGCTAGAAGATCTGGCTAACAAGCTGGATGACAAAGTTAGGATGGAGAAGATAGCTAGGTTACACAGTGGATAGAACATTGGACCTGGAATTAGGAAGGACCTGAGATCAAATCTGACCTTGGACATTCACTAGCTGTGTGACCCTGGGCAAGTCACTTAACCTTTGTTTCAGCTTCCTCAAGTACGAAATGGAGATATTAATAGCACCTACCTCCCAGGGTTATCATGGGAAGCAAGTAATGATATTTGTAAAGTGTTTTGCAAACTTCAAAAAGCTAGTAATTAAGAAGTCACTCAGGAGCATGATATTTAAGTGCTGAACTCCAAAGAAAGGAGCACTTAGCACAGTACTTGGTACATAGTGGGTATTTAATAAATGCTACTTTCCTTCTGTCCTTCCTTCCTTCCAAAAAGATCTTGATGCAACCAAGATTAGAAGGGAAGCAGAAAGCTTAGAAACAATGTTTACAGCCAATGTCTGTGATAAAGGCCTAATTTCTAAAATATAGAGAGAACTGAGTCACATTTATAAGAATACAAGTAATTCTCCAATTGATAAATGATCAAAGGATAGGAATAGGAAATTTTCAGATGAAGAAATTAAAGCAATCTATAGTCATATGAAAATGCTCTAAATCACTATTGATTAGAAAAATGCAAATTAAAACAACTCTGATATACCACCTTACACACATCAGATCGGGTAATATAACAAAAAAAAAAGGAGAATGAGAAATGTCAGAGAAGATGTGGGAAAATTGGAACACCAATGCACTGTTGGTAGAGTTGTGAATTGATCCAATCATTCTAGAGAGCAATTTGGAACCATGCCCAAAGGGCTATACAACTGTGTATACCCCTTGATCCAGCAATACCACTGCTAGGACTATATCCCAAAGAGATCATTAAAAAGGGAAAAGGACCCACATGTATAAAAATATTTATAGCAGCTCTTTTCATGGGGGCAAAGAGTTGGAAAGTGAGCAAATGCCCATCAGTTGGGAAATGACTGAACAAGTTATGGTATATGAATGTAATGGAATACTATTATTCTATAAGAAATGATTAGCAAGCAGATTTCAGAAAAACCTGGAAAGACATAAACGGATGCTGAGTGAAGTGAGCAGAACTAAGAGAATACTGTACACAGTAACAGCAACACTATTGGATGACCAACTTTGATTGACTTAGCTCTTCTCAGCAAAACAATGATCTAAGACAACTCCAAGACTCATGGTGGAAAATGCTGTTCATATCTAGAGAAAGAACTGTGGAGTTTGAATGCAGATCAAAGCATGCTATTTTCTCTTTTTTTTCCTTTCTAATGGTTTTTTCCTCTTTGTTCTGATTCTTCTTTCATAACATGACTAATGTGAAAACACATCTAATAGATTGTACATGTATAATCTGTATTAGATTGCATACCATCTTGGGGAGGGGGAATGGGAGAGAGAGAGAAAAAAATTTGGAATTCAAAATCTTATAAAAATGCATGTTGATGTTCAGCCTGTATTTGATTGCTTGTCCTTCCAGTGGGGATGGGAGGTGAGGGAGGAAGAGAAAGAATCTGGAATCTGGAGTTCCATAATCAAATGTTATGAATATGTATCTACGTATAT
>CM053586.1:232422836-232441687 GCA_028646515.1 Pseudochirops corinnae
TCATTTTTATTGTGTTTTCTGAAAGCAACATATTGTTGAATTTAGAATTTTAATCTGCTTTCTGTTTTATGGGTAAATTCATCCCTTTTACATTCTTAACTATAATTATTCATGCATTTCCTTCCTTCTTATCTTTCTCACTATCCTTCTCACCCTATGTGCCATATCCCTCTGTGCTCCTCCAATTTACTTCTACCCACTACCTTGCCCTCCTCTTCCTCAATCTACCTAGTTCTTCCCTTACCCTTTCCTCCCCCCCCCCATAATCTTTTGCCCTCTTATGTCTTTCTGAATTGAGAAGATTTTTATACCCTTCTAGATATATATGTTGTTCTTTTTTTTTTTTAACAGTTCTGGAGGAGAATCAGATTTCAGACTACCTGCCTTCTCCCCACTCCTCACCCTGAGTTACTTCTTCTGCATCCGTTGTTCCTTTCATGCCTCATTTGTATGAGATAATTACTCCATTTTATCTCTCCCTACAGTTTTATTTTTTTAGAATCATCCCATCCTATACAGCCTCGCCCAAGCGTTTCTTTCAAACTACCAGAAGAATGACAGTCATAAGCATACTGATAACATTTCCACATGTAAGAAGTAAACAAATTTGACCTTACTGAGTCCCTTATAATTGGTCTTTAATATTTACCTTATATTTCTCCTGGATATTATATGTTGAATTTTCCATTAAGTTCTGATGTTTTTGTCACAAATACCTGAAAATCTTTCCATTTGTTAAATGTCCATTTTTTTCCCCCATTCAAGATTATACTTAACTTTTCTGGGTAAGTTACCTTTGGTTGTAATCCCAGCTCTTTTGCTCTACAAAATTTAGTATTCCAAGACCTATGGTCCTTCAATGTAGTAGCTGCTAGGTCTTGTGTATACTTACTGTAGCTCCATGATATTTAAATTGTTTTTTCTTGTTGCTTGCAATATTTTATCCTGAACTTAGGAGCTTTGGAACTTGGCTATAATATTCCTGTAAGTTTTCCTCCTGGGAACTCTTTCAGGTGGTGATCCATGGATTTTTTTTTCTATATCTGCTTTGCCTTCTTGTTCTAGAACTTCAGGACAATTTTCCTTGAAGATTTATTGTAATATTGTCTCAAATTTTTTTTTAAATTGTAATTTCTGCGTAGTCCAACTATTTTTATATGATTTCTTCTTGGTCTAGTCTCCAGATCATTGTTTTTCTGATAAAAACTTTCACATTCTCTTCTATTTTTTAATTCTTTTGATTTTGTTTTATTTCTTGGTGTCTGATAATATCAATAGCTTCCTTTTGCCCAATCTTAGTTTTCAAGAAATTATTTTCTGAAGTTTTTAATTATTTCAAATTGGCTGACTTTCTTTTCACAATTTTCTTGATTTTCTTGGATTGCTCTTATTTTTTCCCTAACTTTTCTTTAATCTCTCTCATATGATTTTTAAAGTCATTTTTAAGTTGTTCCAATAACTCTTTTTGTGATTGGAACCATTTGACGTTTCTCATTAGAAAAGGAGTGGGTTTTTTTTTTTGCTCCACTATCTTCCTCTGAATATCTGGGATCTCCTCTATCCCCATAGTACCTATGATCGGATTCTTTCTCCTTTGCTTACTTATTTTTATTTTTAGCAGCTATTAATATAATCAAGTTCGTCCCAAGGCGTGTAAAATAATGCTTTAAGCCTCAGGTTCTTCTAACTGTTATTTTCTGAGGTCTGTCCAGGGGCCTAATCTTAGTAGGGCCCCAAGCCATGCTGTCCCACAGACTCTCTAGGTCCCTGTCCTCCCTCCAGTGGCTACAAACTATAACTGCCTTCTGCCTGGGGAACTGAAACCAGGGACTCTACTCTCCCGCAAATGCCCACATCCAGCGGGGTCCCCACCCCTCTGCTACCATACTCACCACGCAGGTGCTAGCTCCTTCTCTCCAGCAGCCGCAGCTGAGGCCCAGGTTGCTTCTGGTCAGCACAGCTTTTCTTGAGTTCCTCGATAGAGATAGCGGAAGGTCTTTCAATGTTTTCTTTCCTACACCCACACTGTCTATGAAGTGAAAGTTCCTCAGGCTGAGACTGCCTCCCAACCCAGTTTCCCCAGGGCTTGTTGTTTGTGGATTCCAACAGTCAGCCTGGAGGTGTTTGCACTTCACTCGGGCCAGATCTCCACCCCAGTCGGGTCTTCCCTGGGGTCTTCTCTTGTTGTCTTTTGGAGATCTACTGCTTTACCCAGACTCCTGTTTGTTTCTGCTGATCTACAGTCACTCTGAGGTGATATTCTGTCTTTTGTGTGTGTGTGCAGGAACTTTGGAGAGCTAACCTTTTTGACCTACTTTGCCATCTTCCCAGAATCCTCTCCTACATATTTTTTTTAAATAAAAAAATGACCGAGTTAGTGTGGGATGGTAGAGTTTTAACTTTAGTAGGAGAAAGGACCCATGTTCAAATCCCAGCTTTGTACTTTACTACCTGTCTAACCTTGGGTCTTCCCCTCCCAGGTTGATTTTTTTTCCCGACTAGGTGAAAGAAGCCATTCTCTGCCTTATTTTTTACCTAGTCTTACTCACTGCATGGGCATTGCTTCAGTCAAACTGAGACCTGTTTGATCTAGGTTGAAAAGGTCAAGGTCCCCCAATGCAACCTGGGCCATCTCTGGTTGTCCTGATCTATTTTTGGCCACTGGACCTAGATGACTTTGGAGGAGAAAGTGAAGCTGGTAACTTTGCACAGCCCTCCCTCACTTAAATCCAGTTCACTTGCAAATCATGGCATCTTCTTTAGTGTCATGGTTGTCTTCCAGAACGAAGGACAAATCACAACCTTGGGTAAGTCTAAGTTACTTTGTCTCTCTGGGTCTCAGTTTTCCTATCTGCAAAATGAAGGGGGCACTAGATGAACTCTAAGGTCCTTCCTGGTTCTAAATCTATGGTCTTGTCACTTTATTATTCATGCTGGAAACAACTGTTTTCTATGGAAGTCCCTGGTCTACTAGTACCTTAATTTATGGTCTTGGGCAAGTTTCTTTGGGCTTTTGTTTCTTAATTTCCAAAATGAGAACAATATGGGTTAACCTCCCATAAAGACAATGTGGTAGAGTAGATAGAGAGTCAACCTTGGAGTCACAAAGACCTAGGTTCAAATCCTGCCACTGACGGACTGGTTTTGTAATGACAATTAAGTCACCCAACTTTTCAGTGCCCCCAGGCAGCTTTCCAAGAAAATGGAAGAAAAGCTACTGGTCTTTGTTTGTCTAGGGAATTCTCTCATCTGAAAGCTATTTCTTTTGATTGCCTCACCACCCCCACCCCTCAAATTCTACTCTCCCTTTCTCCAAGGCTTGTTTTGAGGATTAAATAAGATAATGGATTTGAAAGTGCCCCAAGAGGTTTTTTTTGGAGGTGATTGAGGTTAAGTGATTTCCCCAGGATCATACAGCTATTAAGTGTTTGAGGTAAAATTTGAACTCAGCTCCTCCTGACCAATACTCTATCCACCGCACCATCTAGCTGCCCCTCCAAGTATTTTAAAACACTAATTGGAAGCAAGGATCATTACTACGAGTAAGAGTGATAGGAGCCAGTTCATTTTGAAGGGACTTGGCTTTACTGGCACAGAGTACAATTTCCCACCTAATTCAATGCTAGGGTAACGATTAGGGGGTCCCCAAGGTACAAGTTAAGGTTTCCAAACCTGAGGAACAGAGCAAGGCTAGGACAGGATGCATCAGGTGAATCATATAGAGCGACGGGTCAGTTACTAAGAAGCAGGGCTGGACGAAGAAGATGATGTCTTGATCAGAAGTATGAGTCAATATACCAGACAACCACAGTATTTGAAGGACAGGCAAAAAGATGTGAGCTAGGTCAGGCAGAAGTTTCAGATGTTGGAAGAATGAAGAAACTTTGATCTTCCCAAAGAGTCTGAGAATTTACAGCACTCAGGGGCTTGTGGGTTGTAGGCATGTTTCCATTCCTGAGAGCAAGAGGTCAGCCTGGCTTTCCAGCATCTCCTAAATTAGCTTCAGCTGGACAGCTCCACATTCCCTAAGCATTACCCTTGGAGAGAAGAGTACTTTCTAAGTGTTGGAGGATATGGGGTTGCCTTAGTTTTGGAATGCTGTGGAAAAAAAGGTTGTTATTCTTGAAATACTTGGGTTTCCCCACCTCTCTGAACTGTCAGATTTAGAACAACCCTGGTTTCTGAGACTAAAGACTGGAAACTTGGGGAGCAGTAGTCTTCAAGTACTTTAACCTTTAAAATGTCTCCTTACCTGGATTCCATTTGTGGGCATAGTATTTATGCCACTACTACCCTGTCTATATTGTTATCTGACTCTATAATATTCATCACATTTATATAGCCTCCCCTAAGGATATATTTTTATTTTATTGCTTACTCTGCGAGTGACATTTGGTTATTGAATATCTAGAGAATTGTACCTGGGGTTTTTTTTTCATAAGTACTTGCACTGATATATTAATCTTTACAAAGAGAATGAGACAGGGATGCATAAGTATTCACACACACACATCACAGTGCTATTTTATCTCGCTTTGCTCCTGTGTGGCTACATTTATAAGAGCTGACAGATCTGAAATAACCAGTCTGAACTGATTCAGGTGGGGAACACCACAATCAGCAGCATCCCTAGGGCTCCAGGTTAAGAGGGGAGAACCTTTTGTCTTGAGTTGATAAAGGATATTACCTGAGCCAGGCAAAGTACCTGGATCTGGGGAAGGGGGGTGGGTGGAAAGAAGGCAAGAAAATGAGAGGGAATGAAAGTCTCAGAGAGAACTCCTAGGGAGGGAGAGCCTTCCTAACCTCTGTCTTTGTAATCAAAGCCAGTAAACCAGCCCACTTTTCCCCAAACAAAAATCTTGCTTTGGCACCGAGCAGCCCTGATAAGGGCTGTGATGGTAGCTCTGGTCTTCAATTTGTTTTTCAAGTCTGATTTCTGGAGCTTTCAATCTGTTCATCACAAGGTCACAAATTCGGGCAGCATGACTGCAGCAATTTAGCTCACTGTGTAGAAATCAGAATAGCTTGTGCCTACAAGATTTCCTCTCTTCCAACAAGTTTCCCAGGCATTTTCATTGGTTCTCACAATATTTGGGGGAAGTAGAGAGAAGCTTTGGTGATGGTGGGTTAGACTCAGTAAGTATCGCGTAGTATAGGGGAAAGACTACATTTGGAGTGGAAAAATAACTACAACTGGGGTTAGAATCCCGATTCTTCTTTTTATTCCACGTATAACCTTAGGGCAACCAGGTGGTGCAGTGGTTATAGCACTGGGTCTGGAGTCAGGAAGACCTGCGTTCAAATCCAGCCTCAGATACTTCCTAGCTGTGTGACCCTGGCCAAGTCACTTAACCCCTATTTTTCTCAATTTCCTCATCTATAAAATGAGCCAGAAAAGGAAATGGCAAACCACTCCAGTATCATTGCCAAGTAAACCCCAAATTGGGTCACAAAGAGTAGGATATAACTGAAACAAGTCAGTAACAACAAATACTTGGATTGGGCTCCTATTTGATCCTGGAAGCAGTAAGTAGAAAGTCAATAAAGTTTATTGAGTGTGTGTGGGTGGGGAGGTGGAAGGGGGTGACATGGTCTGACCTTCAATTTAGGAAAACCCCTTTGGTGGTTTAATGGAGGATGGATTAGCACAGGGAAGGACATGAGGCAGGTAGACCACCAGCAGGTTATTGCAATAATTTAGGTGTGAGGTAACAAGAGCCTTCCCTAGAGTGGTAGCAGTGTCAGAAGAGAGAAGGGGATGTATCTGAGAGATGTTGCAAAGGTGATATCAATAGGCCTTGGCCACAGCTTGGATATGAGGGGTGAGAGATAATAAGGAATCCAGGATGATTCCAAGGTTGTGAGCCTATGGTACTGGGAGGATGGTGTTGCCCTCTACAGTAATAGGGAAGGTAGGAGGAGAAGAGGGTTTAGGGCAGGGGGTGGGGAACCTACAGCCTCGAGGTCACATATGGCCCTCTAGGTCCTCAAGTGAGGCCCTTTGACTGAATCCAAACTTCACAGAACAAATCCCCTTCATAAAAGGATTTGTTCTGGAAAACTTGGCCTCGATTGAGGATGTAGAGGGCCACAAGTGGCCTCAAGGCTGCAGGTTCTCCACCCCTGGTTTAGGGGGAAAGACAATGAGTCCATCCTATCCTTTGGGCCACATTGCTTTCCATGAAATTCTGTTTTGTCATTATACAACTTCCCACCCCCACTGTCCACTTTCTTTTAAAGTCATTTAATAGAAATTGTTTCTCATTTTCAAACCAGAATAAAGGCAATTGTGCCAGAGGTATATGGATTTGGTGGTGAAGGATAGGGTTTCATTTCACCATCTAGGAGTATTCGACCTGTGGGGCCACACTGCAATCCCCCTGAAGTCTGCTGGTCCAGACCGCGCTTTCTGTAGCCACTGAGTGCTTCAAGCTGTATTCGGACCCTCGAGCCCCAGGACCCTTTGGGATATATGGGGAAATGAACCACGGCATCACAATGAGTCTATTTTCACAGCCCAGATGCTAAATACAGAAATAGATTCTGGGTACATTGTATATAAACAAACGTGCTTTTCCATTGTAATTACCCCATCAGCCCCCAAGGTTCTGGGGGCTGCTTGCCCCCTCCCCCTCATCAACAAATGTAATTAGAGCTGGCTACTGGGTGGTGGATTTGAGCGTTGAAACCACACCTTCCTGAGAGGTGGCCAAGGGAAATTAAGCCTTGACAATCATAAATCACCAGGGTTGATTTGGCAGATAATAGTGATAATGACAATAGTAACTCATTTATATGGGAGTAAGCACACATTCTGAAGTTAATCTTCCAATTCCTATTCACACTAGGATGGCCGGTAGTTTGTGAGGGGTTTGTTTTGTTTTGTTTTAAGTGGGGTAGGGGGATTGATTGCCTCCTTCAGCCCCCTCCCACTCTCACACAAGACTTTCAGGTTGACACATTTAACTGGGGACACCAGAGACAATATCAGCTGGTGGAAAAAAGAAACCCCCAGGGTCCTGTTACACAAGGTTTTTTTCATTTTCATAACCTAGTGAGGAAGGTAACATAAATCTTATCACCCCATTTTGCTGGAGGAAAACTGAGTTGGTTTGGCTGGTAAAGATAGGCAGTGCTCTCCTCCCTCAGTATTCCCCATGCATCTTTCCTACAGTTAAAGAAGATCCCCTTTCCCACCACATTGAGGAGAGGAAATGTGCTGATCCCTTCACTGCTAACAGCCCACACTCCTCCCTGTTGGCATTTTACCATTACTTTCCTTGGTGTCGAGTGGAGCATGTTTTCCTACTAGATTCCACCTTTTCCCCTTGATCACAGCTAGAATAACACAAACAACAGTAATGATTATGAGCCTTCATATTTGTATAGGAGGTAGTTTAAGAAACATTTCTGTCCCTGTTATTTCATTTGGGTTAGTAACAAAACAAACCAAGTTTGGGGGCAGTGTTGCCTTCGTGGATAGCTTGCTGAACTTGTTGTTAGTAAGATTTGGGTTCAAATCCTGCCTTAGACACTTAACTAGCTAATCGACCATGAAAGCACTGGACCTCTTTGAAACTCAGTTTCATCATTGGTGGAATGAGGGGTTTGGAATAGATGATATTTCAGGTTCCTTCCAGCTTGATCCTATGATCCCGTAAACAACCCTGCTTAGATAGGTGAGTCAGGTATACTTGTGCCCATTTTATAGGTGAAAACTGAGGCTCAGATAGGTTTGGTGCCAGAATTGGACAAGATGATCGCTAGTGTCTGAGATCCTATTGGTTGCCTGAAGTTGCAGCTGGAAATGACAGCAATAATAATAGTGGATATTTGTGTGGCACTTTAAACTTTTGTCTGCTACCTTACATACCTATCTCATCTGTGCCTCACCAACATACTGTGAAATAGATGGAGTGGCCATGGAACTTGACCTGTGATTTCATGGGGACCCCAAGAAATTCTCAAGGAAGAAACTCTTTCTACCAATGCAGTTATTATCCCCAAGTTGCAGGTGGAAAAACTAAGGCCCAGAGGGTTAAATGATTTGCCTGTAATCACACAGCTGGAAAGTCCCAGAGGTAGAATTTGAAAAAAGGTCTTCTCTTCCTGCCTCCAAATCCTGTGCTCTCTGTACCACTGTCTCACAGATACCATTCTCTAAGATCAAGGAAGATGCCACAGCACTGACCAATGCCAGTATCAAGAATGTGGCTCTGGTCCCATTGCTATACTGATAATAATAGCTAATTTTTGTGTAGTACTTGATATATGCCAAGCACAATACAATTAGCACTTCGCTTGATCCTTACAACAACCTCATTATTATCCTCATTTTTACAGATGGGGAAACTGAAGCCAATGGAAGTTAAATGACTTGCCCAGGGTCACACAACACATATCTAAGGCTGAATTTGAACTCAGGTCCTCCTTATTTAAGGCCTGGTGCTCTATCCACTGCACCACCTAACTGCCTGTTCATGAATCTGCATCTAAGTTAGCTTCAGGTAAATCTAGGGTCAATTCTGATTCTTGGTTGGGGCAGGGGAGACTAGGTTTATGCCCAAACTACTGGTCAGAGGGTGTTCCGGGGCTTAGGATGAGTCTGTTTGCTTTCTCCAATTGCTTTAAAGGAAAGGGCAAACAGGACAGATTTCTGCACTTGGCACATGCCCTATTGTCCTCTTGGGGGTACCACTCTGGACCAAGTTCCCCCACCCCAGGCTAGAATAGAGAAGGCTTGTTCCCTTTCCATCAACCCTGGGAGCACAGGAGTTGATGCTTACTGGCTGAATCCAAAGGAAACCTTCCCTACACACCGAATAATCGCAAAACTTTCTAAGGCTCATGTGTCTACGAGGGGGTGGGAGGTGAGAGGGTCACTGTTGATTTGTCACCAATCCAATCTCTTCAAACATATTCTGGGCTCTTTTGCTTGTCACCCTTTGACAGCTGATCATGACAGGTGCATTCATCTTTTTGAGACACCAGACAATAAGTTTTCCACTTCTCTCTCATATCATCTCCCTCCCACCACCCTGCCTGCTGCCTCATCTTTCCCTGGGTTCAGTTCTCATTAGTTACTGGTTACCTTGGTCCTGTCATGGGACAAAGTAAAGACAAGTGGGTGGGCTTCTCCCAAGTGCACACAAGTCCCTGTTAGCCTTGTGTTCTACCTCTTTTTTAAGAAAAAATCTCTTCCTATAACTAACCAGCCTGTGTGATCCTTTCCTGCTCCTGGATTCTCCACACTTCAATCTAGAGCAAAAGAAGGCCACTCATTAAAAAAATACTGTTTCAGTTTTGTGGATTCCTCAGCAACCTGACTCCCCCAGTTGGTTCACCCTCCAATTAGGCTACAAATTAAGTAGGCCCACTTTTAACCCCCCCCTTGCCCTGACTGCAGACAGAACTAGGCACTCCACAGGCTGTCCTGAGGGTTCTTTGACTCTTCTCAGCAGGGAATCAATAAGTCCTTCTTGAGGCTCTGCAGACCACCCAGGGTACAGGGGATAGGATCTGGGATCGGGGCAGGAAGGAGCCAAGTTGACTGGGACAGTCCAAGGACCAGTAGACCTAAGTTCTTGGTCTGCCTCTGCCCACTAATTTTACTGTATGACCTCAGCCAAGCTACTAAATAAACTTCTCTGGGACTCGGTTTCCTTCTCTGTAAAATGTTGTTATTGTTTGTCCAATTTTGTCTGACTCTTCCTGACTCCCTTTTGGGGTTTTCTTGACAAAGATACTGGAGTGGTTTTGTCATTTCTTTCTCCTACTCATTTTATAGATGAGGAAACTGAGGCAAACAAGTTAAGTGACTTGCCCAGGGTCACACAACTAGTAAGTGTCTGAGGCTGGATTTGAACTCAGGAAGAAGAATCTTCCTGATTCCCAGCCCACTGCTCTACCCACTGCACCACCTAGCTGGCCCTGTAAAAATGTATGTACATATAATATTCTGATAACTTTATTTCAGTATTATTGATTTGTAACCCTGTGTATTTCATTTTATTGCTTTTTAAAACATTCTGAGAAGGGCTCCATAGGTTTGAACTGCAGAGGGGGCCATCTCTCTCTCTCTCTCTCTCTCTCTCTCTCTCTCTCTCTCTCTTTCTCTCTCTCTTTCTCTCTGTCTCTCTGTCTCTCTCTCTCTCTCACACACACACACACACACAGAACCCCTGACCCAGAGTTAGAAGGAACGTCAGAAGCCATCTTCTCTGACCTCACTTTATAGATGAAGAAACTGAGGCCCAGGGAATTGAATGTCTGGCTCAAGGTCATACCAGTAACAGGCATCAGAGGCAGAATTTCAGCCCAGGTCCTCTGAGTCTAGAGGCAGAGTCCTTTCCTTCACTGCTGGAAGTGAGGTCGTCTCTAAGGACCAAGAACCAATGCATCCTGGGCCTTTCTCCTTTTCTGGTCTGCCTCCTTCAGCTCACACCAGCAGATTCCTAAACAAGACCCCCCTTCCATCCCAGAGAATCCTTGATTACCCATGCAAATGAGTAGTAAGAGGTAGGGGAAGAGAAGGGATACACTTCATAGGAGCAAAAAAATGCAAAAGCTATTGCATTTTGGGGTTTGGGAAGCCTCTGTGGATCAGGTGGAATCTTCATAACAAGTCACCCCGCAGGCCTCTGAGGGCCTACTTCCCTGACCTCTGGAGTAGTCCCACCTTCACGTTCCCCAGACCCTTTCTTTAAAGCAGTGGTTCTCAACCTGTGGGTTGCGACCCCTTTGGGAGTTGATCGACCCTGTCACAGGGGTTGCCTAAGACTATCAGAAAACATATATTTCCCATGATCTTAGAAACCTCCTCTATCTTTCTCCAGGTGGGTCTGCTCACATGCAGATACACCCACATCAGAGTATTAAAGGGTCGCAGCATTAGGAAGGTTGAGAACTACCACTTTAAAGGCTGGGTAGTTCTCCAACCATCACCCACCCCCTGCAAAAAAAAAAATCGAAATAACCCATTGGGAACTTGCCAGCTAGGAAAGAACATCTCCAGGTGACAAAGGCAACTTGTTTCCTTGGCTGAGCACTGCTGAGCTGCTGTTCCCCAGCACCAGAGAGCCAGGCCCACCAGTAGCGGCCCCTCTGGACAGCCTCTAGGTGGTAGATCTGCCTTGAAGACCTCCCTCCTCTGCCTCCTCGGCTAATGGACTCCTCCAACAGCTCATCTTTGACCTAACCAAGGGCTGGGCTGGTGAATGAGTCAGAAGCAATTGGTCTTTGGAGTACACTGGCCTCCACTGGGGGTGTGTTGGAGTCAGCTGGAATAGGCTTGAATGTTAAATTTCAGTGTGAACATTGACAATTCAGAAAACTGGCAACTACTACAAAACAGGGGCTTGATTTATTGTTTTGTTGATTGTTTAGACTTAAGAAAGTGATAGAGAAAATAACAGATTAAACTTAAAGTGCTTCTTGTATACATTACCCCCTCCTTCCTGAAGTGAGCTGGTTGTTAAATTTTTATTAGCACATCCCCTCTGGGGTCTACTAGTAATAAATGGAGGAGACTCCCAACTCTCAAGCACTCAAAAGATCTCTCTGAGTTCTCTATGGTGTAAGTAGTTAGCGAGCCTAATGGGAAGAAAGGATACTATTGACTGACTTTATCCATAGAAAGAGTAATAGATCTGTAATCAGGAGACTTGCCAGCAAACCTTGCTTCTGCTACTTGGAGAGGTGGAAAAAGTAGAACCAGGAGATTTGGGTTCAAATCCTCACCCAGCTGCTTACTACCTGTGTGGCTCTGGGCCTCAGTTGCCTCAGTTATAAAACGATGTTAGGGTAGGACTGGGTGAGCTCTAAGGTGAGCTTAAAAACAATAACGTTCTATTTGCACAGACTCCTCAGCCGGCTGAAAAGGAGAAGAAAGGAGCAGCCTTAGTCCTCTTTCTAATTAAGCTGCAAAGTGGAGAGGCTCATTTTTAACCACTTCATTTGGAGGTATCAGAGCTAGGACTGAGAGGGACCTAAGAGGCCACGTCCTTCAATCCTTCATTTTACAGATGAGGAAACTGAGGCCCACTGAGGGGAAAAGCCTCGCTCAAGGCCACACAGGTGGTAAGTGGCAGAGCCAGTTTTTGAATCTCAGTCAAAATCCTATGAAAGACTACAGTTGTCTTGGTGAGTGGCTCCTTCCCCAGGGTCAGCTCTCCAGATGGTTAGGGGAGGCATTGAAGATGCAGCAACTGCCTGGATTATCACTGCCTTGCTGCTGCATCTGGCAACACTGCTTGCTGCTCGACCTTGAGCCTCTTGTCCCATTCCCTGTCCCCCTCTCTGGCTCTCCCCCTCCTTCCCCAGGCCCTCTGGGTTTTTCCTTCTCCAGCTGCAGCAGAGGACTGACTGCCTGCCATGCCTGGTCCACACCCCTGCCTGGTGACCGGAGATGGTGGGAGGTGGGGGCTTTAAGCCCTCAGGATGACTGTCCAGCAGGGATTCAAGATATTATTACTGGAGGGCTTGAAATTTCCTGACAACAGAATGAGTCTGGTGAAGGAAGAGTTTCATTTCCTTTGCTATCCTTCCACCACAGTCTCCTGGGAAGGTGCTTGAGTGACAAGCTCTAATTAAAGCTTCGATGTAAGTCCTTGTACCAAGAGGATGCTCCAGAGCTAAATACATTGGCCCTAAACCTTACCCCTGTGATGGCTACAGAAGCTTCCTCCCCAGGTCCACCCCTCTGATGAAAGAGGACTCTGGCCTTCCACGGCCTTTGGTCTGGATCTTGTTTTCTCACTCTGGGATTCAACCCCATCTCCTCCCCCTGCCCCCAGTTTGCCAGTTTACTATTCCTGATCTTTGTTACTCAATCAATCATCAAGCATCATTAAATGATTGATTGACTATTAAGGCTTCCTATGAGCCAGGCACTGAGTTAAGCACTGGTAATACTAATAAAAGAAAAAAAAGTCCCTGACCTCAAGGAGCTTACATTCTAAGGGGAGACAATGTGAAAGGAAGCTGAAAAGGGGAGGGGGGGGAAGAGAAAGCACTTGGTTCTAGGTCGTGGTGTGTAAATCCAGTTGAGTGAGGTCTGGTGGGAAATGAGATGGCTGGCCTGGGCACCCTCTTTAAATGGAGGGTCTACCTAGGAGAAGCTCTCTACCCTCCAGTCAGAGGAAGAAACTCCAGGGCAGAGGGTTCTTCCAAGGTGTGAGTTCCAGGGCTGAAGTGATCTTTCACAATGAAGAGGGTTTTGGGGTATGATGGAAAAATCCAGAGGCATGTAACCTGTTCCCCTGCCCCCATCTTCTTCAAAGCACCTTCCTAGCAAGCACAATGACAGCTAGGTAGTGCAGTGGATAGAACACTGAGCTTGGAATCAGGGACACTTCATCTTCATGAGTTCAAATTTGGCCGCAGACGCTTACTATACGTGCGATCCTGGATAAGTCACTTAACCCTGCTTGTCTCAGTTTCCTCACCTGTAAAATGAGCTAGAGAAGGAAATGGCAAACCCACCCAATTCCTTTACCAAGAAAACCCAAAAATGGGGTCATGGATAGTAGGACATGACTGAACAACAACAATAGACTTAATCCCCCTTTCACAGATGTACATGCTAAGGCAAGGTTGGAAAGTGAATGGCGGCTTCCCAGATTAGCTCCACCTGGTTCTCAGCAGGCTGTGCAGTTCTCTAGCACAGAGGAGCCCACAGGTTTGTTATTTCATCAGTCACACCGTGAAGGGTTCTACTTATTTAATTTAACTTAATTTTTTGTATGTTTCATTTATCCTCTAAATGTTAAACCCTTCAAGCACAGCGACTGTGTCTTTCCCTCCTCTGGTGTCCACCCCATATGCCCAGCAGAGGGTGCTGCCCAGCTGGTCCTCTTGTGTTTCTGTTCAGATGACTTTTCACCCCATTAGTTTTCAAGATGTTAGGATCATAGGACCACACATATAGGGCTGGAAGGAACTTTTCAAGTCAGCTCGTTCATCTTCCTCAATTTATAGTTAAGGAAAACTGACACCCAGAATGATTGAGATACTTGTCCAAGGTCATACAAATAGTAAGTGTCTGAGTCAGCATTTGAATCCAGGTCCCCCGACTCTAAACCTAGCACTTGTCCTAAATCGTGCTGCAGGGGCCTGAGAAGGGGTTGGACCCAAATGTAATGATTTATTTGTAAAATACAGGGGAGCCAGGCGGATGGTGCCTAGGATCTTTTTCTTGTGATTCTCCATGCTAAATCTGTGGGGTTTTGGAGGCAGTGATGGTGATGGTGATGATGAAGATGAAGGCAGCTATGACAGCAGTGATGACCTTCTCAAATCCGAAAGCTGGCTTGGATTCCATGAGACACCATATATTTTGGGTGAGTGTCTTAACAGCTTTTTCTCTTCAACCTCTGGAGACCCCGGGGAGCGGGGCTCCTCTATCATAAATCCTCCCAGAAGCCGGCATCCCCTCGAGCAGAGCCCTTACCTTTAGCGTGACAGCCATTTTATCTAGGCCCCTGGGAAAAAGAGAGATTTGAAGATGAGTATGTCAGCCGGGGTCAGTTTCCACTTGGCTATCACTCCAAGCTGTCAGGAGGAGAGAAGTTTCCTCTGTCCAGCGGGAGACTATCAATCACTCCTGACAGCCCCTAATCAGACAAAGAGAGCCTATGCTGGGGTGCTGCTGAGAGGGATGAAGTGGTGGGGATTATATTATTGTGCAAGCTGGACAAATAATTTCAGATGGGAGTTCTAAATCCACAAACAAAGCCTTATGCAACTTGCTCTTAAGGTCTTGCCTGAAGCATTTCATCTCCGGAACTCTCCCTATTTCTATATTGGTCCTTCCTTCAGTATTTAAAGCATTTTCAGTGTTCTGAGGTCCATGGCAGAGGAAGTAAGTACTGACAGAGCTTCAGTTAGTTCCACTAAGAGTCATAACTAGGTCAAGGCCAACAGATCTTTGCCTTAGGGTGGAAAATTTAGAGGGTGCCAACAGCAGCATTTTGGGTAAGCTTCCTCCCTTATCTGTCTCTCTTCCTGATGTGGGCTCCTGCTCCTGGCTTGTGACTGAATCAGGTGGCAAAGCTGATCAGTGTGACACTTGGAGTCAGACTTGAGTTCAAGTCTGGCCTTAGACACTGTACTGGTTCTATGATCCAATCTCTCCCAGCCTCAGATGCCTGATCTGTAAAATGGAGATAATATAAAATGGAGTACCCACCTCACAGGGTCTCTGGGAGGATCAAATGAGATGACTGATGTAAGTAAAGTGCTTTGCAAACCTTAAAGCACTGTGTAAATGCTAGTTATCATTGTTATTATTAATTTCTCCCCCACAATAGCTTAGAAACTGTGGGTATTTGGGGCTTGGCTTCCTTTCTGTCCTTCTTTTCCCTCCTACATGCCAAGTAAACCTTCCTCTTCTCTCACTTTCCAAAATCTACTTTCCCAGAAGCAAAAATCCCTAGTTGTGAGGACCCACAAAAAGGTAGGAGATACATGGAAAAGATTTCATCCCAGGGCTCTCCCACTATTGTATTTACTTATATAGCATCTCATCTGGACTATTTCCCCAAATTGCTTTTGGGTTGGGTTGTTTCTGCTTCAGGTTTTAGAGCAGGCCTATATAACATACAGCCCACAGGCTGCTTGCAGTCTGCCAAAGCAGCCTGAGGGTGGTATGTTGTGCAGGCCCGCTTTATGCAAGTCCCTTAGCAAAACTGACTAAGAGAAGTTCCCTTAGCACAGGCCTGCACACCATGCAGCCTGAAGGCTGCTTTCAGCCTGCCGAAGGATTTTGGGCAGCTTCAAAAAATGTAGAGAATGTAAAACAGGCCTACACAACACATGGCCCATGCAGACCTGTTCTAGAGGTATCAGTGTGAGTCCACACTTCTAACACTACAGCTTTAGAGCCCCCACCAGTGTGTCCCATTAACAGTTAGCAAGTAGACACAATTAAACTCTTAACAAAGTCATTTACTAAGATGTCACAGTAAAACAATAGCAATAAAACATTTTCTCTGTGAACCTGGGATGCACTCTTCCACCAAAACACACAGCATTCATGGGAAAAGTGGGATCAGACTTAGAATATAATGATAGTGAGACTCTATGTTATGGATACTTGTTTGTTAAAGACAACTTCTAACTCCTGTTACTGTTGGACCTAGAAATCCTTCTTTTCTTTTTAAAGTTATCTAGAAGCTCCTTTTGGGCACAGCATCTCTTTGGGGCTGGCTATTCAGCTGAATTCCCTGGTCTCTTCCTTTATAAAGTCCAATGTTCTCCTCCACTGCCAGGGGTCATACTCCTAAGTGCTCAGTGGTTAAACTTTTGGATGCAACAGTCATTCTGACTGTTTTTGTCTGTATTTCTCCCCTTCCACTTCTAGGGAGGAGAGGAATGACAAAATATCCTGACTAGACTCTCTCAGGTGAAAAATTAAAATATAGCACATACCCTTTACCCAGATATAGCACTTTTACAATTCCTGTAGTGCTCATCCTTCTTGGTTCCCAAGTTCATAGACTCATTGGACCATAGATGTAGAGCTAAAAGAGACACCAGCCATAAATCCCTTCATTTTACAGAAGGGGAAACTGAGGCTCAGGAATGGTAAGTGACTTGCCCAAGGTCACAGAAGTAATAAATGTAAGTGGTAAGATTTCAGTTCCAGATCTCTGATTCCAGGCTAAGTGATCTTCCTACTTTGCTAAGCTATGATCCCTCAGTACTTTTAGAAATGACGAAATGCCTTCCTTAGGTACTCGTTAGTCTTTGGGAGGGAAGATGAGGTTGAGGAAGGGGTAAACTTGGTAATTCAGGAACTCTGTTGAAAGCTGCTTTTAAGCCTACCTGCCCATTTTCTTCTTTCTAACTTCTGTTAAATGTTAATAATTAACACTGATTTATACCATCTAGCTGTCAAATCCAGCCTCTTTTAGCAAATACAGTAAATTACTATATCTTAAATAGTAATAGGGCAGCTAAGTGGTACAGTGGATAGAGTTCCAGGCTTGGGGTCAGGAAGACTCCTCTTCCTGAGTTCAAATCTGGCCTCACACACTTAACTAGCTATATGACCCTGGGCAAATCACTTAACCCTGTTTGCCTCAGTTTCATCATCTGTAAAATCAACTGGGAAAGGAAATGGCAAAGTATACCAGTATCTTTGCCAAGAAAACTCCGAGTGAGGTCTTGAAGGGTCAGACACAACTGAAAATGACTGAACAGAAACAAATTATAATAGTGTTTATATATATATATATATATGTATACACACATATATACACATATGTACATATATACACATACATATGCGTGTGTGTATATATGTGTGTTTGTACACACACACATATATACACACATATTCTCATGGTAGGCATGAGCAGGCTTAACATATTACCAAAAAAAAATTATGGTTATAACTTTTCTTTACAATTTGACTCATGTCAAAGCAAGTGAAGTCAATGGGCATTTATTAATCACCTACTGTTTGTCAGGCACTGTGCTAAGCACTGAAGATGCAAAGAATGACTTAAAACAGTCCCTACCCTCAGAGAACTCACCATCTAATGGGGGAGATAGCATGAAAATTATTATGTACAAACAAGATATCCAAACCACAACCCTGTCAGGAGATATTACAAATATTTTCACAGAATTAAGAGTTGCAAGAGATCTCAGTGATCTAACCTATCCCCCTTTTGCATTTGGATCCTGAGGACCAAGCTCTGCCATTTTACTAGCTGTGTGATCTTGGATAAATCATTTCCTATGTCTGAGGTCACTCAGCCTTTCCTTGAAGACCTTCAAGGAAGGAGAACTCACAATCTCTCTCTCTCTCTCTCTCTCTCTCTCTTTCTCTCTCTCTCTCTCTCTCTCTCTCTCTCTCTCTCTCTCTCTCTTTATTTTGGGATGAAAGGCAGGGCAATTGGGGTTAAGTGAATTGCCCAAGGTCATATGGTTAGTAAGTGTTAAGTGTCTGAGGCCAAATTTGAACTCAGGTCCTCCTGACTCCAGGGCTGGTGCTCTATTCACTGTGCCACCTAGCTGCCCCAAACTTACAATCTCTTGAGGCAGCCTATTCCTCTCTGGGGCAGCTCTAATTCATCCAAAAATCTCCCTTATGAAAAGCCTGGATTTTTCTCTTTACAACATCTATCCATTGCTGCTGATCTGTCCTCTGGGAAGAAAGAAAACATGTTTCCTCTGCATGACATCCTTCCAATGTGTGAAAACAACTGAGATGTCCTTTCTAAGCTTTCTTTCTGGTAAACATCCCAGGTTGCTTTGAGTAATCCACAAATGACATAGACTCAAGGTCTTCACCACCCTCATTATCCCCCTCTGGACATTCTCCAGTCTGTCACCTGTCTCTTAAATTACAATGCCCAGAAGTGGTCTGAACAGGTTAGAGGACAGAGGAACAATCACTCCCTTATTTGTGAAATAAGGAATTTCCTTACTGGACTGCATTAAGGGAATATGAGGTCATATGAATTTTCTTGGTTACCATATCATACTCTTCACATTGAACTTGTGGACCATTTTAAATATCTTTTAAAAATTGTCTGTGTTTGCCTTCCAAATCTTGTCCATGTAAAGTTGATTTTTTGAACCCATGTGGGACTTTACATTTATCCCTATTGAACTTGATCTTATTTGGTTCAGACCAATGCTTGAGCCTGTCAAGATCTTTTTGGTTTTTTTTTTTCCCATTTAATAGTATTTTATTTCTTTTTCCAATTACATGTGAAGATAGTTTTCAACATGCATTTTTATTTTTTTATTTTTATTTTATTTTATTTTATTTTTTAAATTTTATTATAGTTTGCATCATTCATTTCCACAAGATTTTGAGTTACATATTTTCTCCCCCT
>CM053586.1:232442187-232460521 GCA_028646515.1 Pseudochirops corinnae
ACCGGATGAATTCCTTAGTCATCGGGCCAACAGGAAGTGCTAAGAAGGTATCTTTATCTGCTCTGAGGTATGGGAGGTAGGGCTGAGGGAGGTGGGAGGAAGGGCTCTTTCATTGCACTCCTGCACTTTTCCTGAGTGAGCATTTTCGGAGGGGCAGGGAGACCAAGGGGCATGACATCTGCCCTTTGGGGGACTACTCTTCCCACCTTGCCCACCTCGGGAAGTTTCTCTGAGGACTAAATGAGATACGACTTGTGGAAGCAGCATATTGCAATACAAATGTGAATGAATGCTCACATTTCCATAGTAATGCAGTTTTCCAAGCACTTTGTCCACCACACCTCGAGATGGGCAAATATTCTCTGCACTCTACACTGGAGTAAACTGAAGACCCGAGGAGCCCTTGCCTATGGTCAACAAACCAGCAAGGGTCAGAGGTCATACAGGAAGAATGGGGTGGTGCCACTTAGGCCTAATAAAAGGAAGGATTCCTTCACACAATTGGGAATAAATTTTGGAAACTCATTGACCCAAAGAGTAGCCAGGCTGGACATACAAGGAACTTTTATAGATTCATAATTGGAGATTAGGGAGAAATCTGGATGTTTATTTGGGGCGTCATTTCTTACCTTCCAGGTTGCTATCAAGCAGGAAGAATCCCTTTCACAGCCCCACCACTTTTTGTATACATTGCATTGCATTGCTTTCCAATTCCATTAAACAAGCATTAATTAATCACCTATTATATGTCATAAGTCATTCTAGGCTGCTGAGACCTTTGACCCTTGCTGGCTTGGAGACCCTGGGGAAGGCATCTCCCTTGTCTGGGCCACATTTTATTTATATGTATAGTGAAAAGAATACTTGTCCCAAACACTTGGTAAACTTTTCAGTGAATTATTTACATTTGCATTGCAAAGGAAATAGTCTCTTTCCTCAAGAAGCTTAAATTCTATTTAAGAATAGACATAGAAGGATAATTCTATAGAATTCTATAGAATAATTCATAGAATTGATAATTCAATGTGAAATAAATACAAAGTAACTGGGGGAAGGGGGTGGAACCTTAACAACCAGGAAATCAAGAAAGGCCAAGCATGAGGAGGTGCTGGAGCTGAACTTGAAGGGAAGAGAGAGATTCTAAGGGGCAGAAATAAGGAAGGAGGGCATTCCAGACATGGGGAACAGCCTGTCCAAGACTACAGAGATAGGAGTTGGAATGTTGAACATGGCGCAAGCAGGCCAGGTTCACCTATGAACATAGTATGTTAGGGGCATGTAATCAGCCTGGAAAGATAGCTTGGAGCCATACTATAAAGGAAATTTACAGAGAAGAGGAATTTGGATTTTATTTTAGAGTTAATAGGAAACCAAAACTTAGACAGTATCAGAAATATAATGCTGTGTTGAACTGTGGATCTGATCCAGTTTGAGAGCTCTGTTGATGGAGACGTTCTGAACTCCTGACATTGGGAGGCTCCCTTTTAGAATTAGGCAAAATCCCAGTCCTGGATAGGTGGACTGTGAATTACAAGCTATCATCCCTGTCAAAGATGTAGATGGGTTACCACGAAAGCGAAACTGTAGGAGGGCAATCTCATTTTTTCCCTGGGACTGGAGAAAGCATTCTATTGGGGGATGGGGGTAGGAAGGGTGGGGAGGTAGGAGTGAGCCGCTTTGCCTTTTCTCAAAGGGATATATAGCCCATTTTACACGGAGACTTCTAGAGGATGCTTTACATATTTTAATTCAATTGCCTTCCAGGGCTGCCTTAGCATTTGATAGATGGTTTTAACCAGAATTGCAAAGTTGCCCTGGTGGGAAACATGGCACTCTGGTGAGAAATACCTCTGCTCCTATGAATGCTTGAGCATCCTCAATCTCTAGAGGAAATAAAGACCCATGGAGTGGGAAGGGCAGAAAAAGTGGGGAAGAGGGATCTAGAACAACTATGCGTTAGAGCTCTGAAGGGAAACTAGGCCAAGGAAAGGCAGTAGAGTGCTACTAACTGGGATGGTACTGGAGGCTTTGATATGGATATATAAGGTGCCTTGCAGGAACACAGCCCTGTGGAAGCTCTTTATCAGTGTCAAATTATGACAAACGACATTGGCGGAAAGTCACAGGGCTGCACACTGCCACAGCTACAGTACCTCCAAAGCAATGCAGGTATTTTTAGCGCCAGTGCCTTGGGGGGTCCATCTCTACACTAATTAATCACGGGGAAAAGCATCAGTGGCTGGGTCTTCTATATCACCTTCTCTCCACTCATCACTCCATTTTGGAGGCCTGACTTTGAAGGAGGAATTAACAATGCCAAGGATGTGCATGGTGGTCATCGCTGGGGACTCGTCTCACTTGGAGGTCTATCTACACAAGAACTTGGAGATGGGAACCATTGCCAAATCAATGCTCACATTAAGACTGTCCTTATGGGAAGAAGAGTTCACTAGGGAAGGAGGAAGCCAAAGCAACAAAAGCTGCAATCTCACAAGGGCCAGTTTAGCTCCCATGTTTGGGAGCTGCTCTGGAGAGCTCCTGGGGGAGGAGGCTATGACCTGCATCCTTGCCTTGATGACTGTCAAGGTAATGTTTATACCACATGACCACGAGATGTGGCATCAGAGGACTCAGGTTTGGATCCTGGCCCTGTGACCCTGGACAGAACTTGTCTGATTCAATTTTGTCCTTTGTAAAATAGGTAGTTGGAATAAATGACATCTAAGGATCCTAGAGGTGCTTATTTCAGGGCAGTAATAGACTTTGGTCAATGGAAGAATAGATTGTCATCTTCATGATATGACTTTGTAGACTCAATGAACGTTAGAACTGAGAGGAACCTTAGAAATAATTTAATTCAGCCTTTTTGTTTTACAAGGGAGGAAAGCGAGACCCCGAGGGAGAACACAATTTTTTAGGTTACATAGCAGAACTAGGGCTGGAATCTAGATCTGACTTCTAGGACTGTACTTTGATAGCATCATGACTCTCTAGCTTAAACTCTTTCCCCTTGACTCTTCAGTCCCCAATTGTTAATGTGCTCTTTCACTCTCTCTCTCTCTGTCTCTGTCTCTCTGTCTGTCTCTCTCTTTCTCTCTGTCTCTGTCTCTCTGTCTGTCTCCTCTCTCTTCTCTCTTTCTCCCTCTCACCCTCTCTCTCCCTCTCTTTCTCTTCTCTTTCTCCTCTCTCTTCCTCTCTTTTCTCCCTCTCTCTTTCTCATTCTTCTCTTTCTCTTCTCTCCTTTCTCTTTCTTCCCCTCTCCTCTCTCTTCCTTTCTTCTTTTTTCTCTCTCTCTTCTCTTTCTCCCTCTCCTCCTTTCTTTTCCTCTGTTCTCTCTCTCTTTCTCATTCTTCTTTCTCCTCTCTCTTACTCCTTCTCCCTCTCCTCTCCTCTCCTCTCCTCTCCTCTCCTCTCCTCTCCTCTTCTCTTCTCTTCTCTTTCTCTCTTTTCCTCCTTCCCTTTCTCCCTGCCTCTCTCTACTTACTGTTGTATCTCCTTGAGGGCAGGGGCTGGTTTTGGCTTCATTTCTGTAGCCCTACCACTTAACACAGTGCCTGGCACATGGTAAGTCCTAAATAAACATTGGTATTAAGTTCCCCCTATATATTTGAAATTCGATCATTATTATTATCACCATTCCTTGGCACCTGATTTAAAATGTGGATGATAATTCCATGAGGGATAATGCATTAAGTCCCTAACATCTGAGCTGATTTTTTCAGAAGTACCCCCTTCCCCCCGGCCCCCCATAGCAGACCTGGACAGAGTGAGGGAACTGGCAATGAAAAGAGACAGAGTGATCCAGAGGCAAAGTATTGGGGAACACTAAGAACAGTCTTGCTTGTTTCATTCTGTTGAATAAGGTTTGGTAGAATATAGTGAGATTTTATCCTCTCTCATTCTGTACAACTTGCTTTTATCGATTCTTATCTAAGACTGAATTAGACTCTTTGACTACCCACTATTGATTCATATTATAGCTTATATAGCCTGAGATGTGTTAGTAAATATTTAACAACTGACTTTCCAGGAGGGGAAAGAAAAACAACTCATACCCACATTTAGTTTAATCCACATTATTAACACTTTGTTAAATCAAGACCATCAGGAAAATGATAAATCAAGCTCTGATTTGTACTAAATGCTCACAGTGAAATTTTAGCAATCAGCTTCTGAGCTGGTAAGATCTAACTCTGTTTTTAACCCATTAACACCACCCCTCCAGGTATTTCTCCTCAAAATTGTTGTTATGCCTTCCCCCAGTCTTTACTTGTACAGTTGAATTTTCGAATCTATGAATAAGATTTTACATTTATCTCTATTAACTTTATCTTCTTAGGTTAAGTCCACCATTCTCTCCTTTTTAAAATCTTCCTTATTTGGTCATCCAATATAGTAGTTCCTTCCCAGTTTCATGCCAAATGCAAATTGCACAGGAATGCTATCTATGGCATCATCTACAGCATTGACGAAAATATTGACTGGAATAGGATAGATCCCTGGAGAACAACAGGAGGGTTCTCCTGTCTGAAAGGGCTCTGAATCACTGATGTTTCTTTTTGGAAGATTGTAAGACCACTTTCTCTAGAGATTTTAAAGAAAAATGTAGGCAGCCATTTTATTCACCTTAATGAGATTCTGTTTGAAAACAGGAGGTTGGGCTAGTATTGAACTTTCAAAATACATGATTTAAAAATAGCCCCAGATGCCGAGGCTTTTAAGAATAGTGAACAGAAGAGCAGCTAGAGGAGGCACAGTGGATAAAGTACTGGTCCTGGAGTCAGGAGGACCTGAGTTCAAATTTGACCTCAGATACTAACTGTGTGACCCTGGGCAAGTCACTTAACCTCCATTACTTCAAAAAAAAAAAAATTAGTGGCCTGAGCCTTCAAATATTGAGATTTAATTATCAGTTCTGCCACTGAAGAAATCACTGGCTTTCACTGTACATCAGTTTCCCCATTTTTGAAATAGGAATGACCATTGGTAGAAGTGTGGTACATCACAATTGGGTTGGATTTGGAGACAGAGGACATGCATTGAATTCTGTTTTACTACTTATGACTTGTGTAACTACTTATGACTGTGTAACTTTTTTATTTAAACTCTTTGGGACTCATTTTCCTCTGTAAAGTGAGGATGTTGGATGAGATTAGTTCTCAAAGTGTGGTCGGTGGACTCTGGAAGGTTTCTGAGAATGTTTCAGTAGTCAAAACTATTGCCATAATAATACTAAGATGCTTTGGTTTCCAATATGGCAAATACTGATAGATATAATTCACAAACAAAAGTTCGTTGGGGTCGGGGACCTTCAATAACATTGAAGAATATGAAGGAAGACCAGAAAATTGGAGAACCAGTAGACTAGAGGATAGCTATTATGCCTTTTAGCTCTAAATTTGTATTCTGGTTGGCTTTCTAGTCTATTTTGAAGACGCCAGGAATAACAGCTGCTAACTCCTAAAAAGAAAAAAAAGGTTCTTCCTCCGAGCCCCCTCCTTGAGAATTTCCCTCTTCCATTTTTTAATGGCACTTAGCACATCCTGCCATGTTGGTGTGTGTTATTAGTGTCCAAGCCTGATTTTCCTTCTAGACTAGAAACTCCTGGAGGGCAGAAAATGTGCATGTCACTTCTCTTACTCCCCACACTGCCTATCACAGGTACTTTGTAAATGGTTGTTAAATGAATGAATGGGCGAACAGTGTGTAATTGGACTTTAAATTCATTTGTGAATTCTGCAATGAGAGAGATAAAGAAAGCACATTAATTGAGGACACTATCAGCCCATATGCTCTATTGGACGTAATGAGGTAGCTGGACAAACCTCCCAGGCTATGGGACTGAGACAGTTATTTTTTCTTTTACCAGCAGGTGGCACTGCAGTCAGCGAGAAAACAAAGGGATGTAGATAGAATTGATCCAGGTTTATAGTGAGCGGGATTGAACGCGAAGTTGAGATTAGAATTTTAGAGAGAGCTAGAAGGGACCTCAGAGGTCATTTAGTTTAACCTGTTCATCTTACTGATAAGGAAACTGAAACAAAGAAAACCTGAGAGAGTACAATGACTTGCCCAAGGTCACACAACTAGTTTGTGGCAGAGATAGGTCCTAGAACCCACATCAGCCTCCTATGTTAGCATGCCTTTCATTAAATTTGACCCGAGATCCAGCCCTGTTCTCTGATGCTTACTTGTTCTATGAGGATAGGCAAGTCACTTACAGAACCATTGATTTCCTCATCCATGAAATGGGAACATACTAAGGTGGGAAACCAAATATACTGGTGGTACCTACCTAATAGGCTACTGCAAGGATCAAATGAGAACAGTGTAAAGGGCTTTGCAAATTTCTATGAATGTCAGATACTATTCTTAAGCAACTTGCTCAAAGTCATATGCCTAGGCCAGCATACCTCCTGTCCCTTCCCTCTCAGCAAAGGACCTTATAACCTACCTCAATGGAAAACTGAGGCCATCTGTGGTAGGGTCCTACTTTTCTCCCATACTACACTTCAAATGATCTCACCATCATCCCCCATACTCAGCTCCTTTGCTTCAGTCTTAAGTGGATAAAACAAGCAGCTAGACGGCACAGTAGATAGAGTGCCAGCCTTAGAGTCAGGAAGACCCGAGTTCAAATTTGACCTCAGACACTTACTAACTGTATGACCCTGGGAAAGTCACTTAACTCTGTTTGCCTTAGTTTCCTCATAGGTAAAATGATCTGGAGAAGAAAATGGCAAACCACTCCAGCATCTCTGCCAAGAAAACCCCAAATGGGGTCACATCTGGACACAACTGTTTGACTAAATAAGAAGTGATCCTGCTTACCAAGTCTTATCCCTCTGCCTTTGTCCCTTGATCCTATCCTTTCTTTTACTCCTTTCATCAGCCTTCCTCTCTCCTTAATTTTCTTTCTTTCTTTCTTTCTTTCTTTCTTTCTTTCTTTCTTTCTTTCTTTTTGCTGCTTTTTGAAGGGGGAAAAGGCAGGGCAATTGAGGTTAGGTGACTTGCCCAAGGTCACATGGCTAGTAAGTGTTAAGTGTCTGAGGCCGCATTTGAACTCAGGTCCTCCTGACTCCAGGGCTGGTGCTCTAATCACTGTGCCATCTAGCTGCCCCTCTCCTTAATTTTCAAAATCTATTCAGTGGCTCCTTCCCTAATACTTAAAAACATATCCAGATGAAACTTAAAATTGATCCTACCACCCATAAAGTCCTCTTTTTTCCTTTTTCACAGCCAAACACCTAAAAATGCTCATTGCCTTCACTTTCTCACCTCTCACCTCTCACTCCCTCTTCAGCTTCTTGTACTTGCCTTTCCACTTCATCATTCAACTGAAATTCCTTCCAAAGTTACCAATGATCTTTTAATGACTTAATGACTTTTCTCCAGTTTTTATCTTTTTTAACCTCTCTGAAGCATTTGTCCCTGTTGACCACTCTCTCCTCCTAGACCTAGACAATCTCTCCTACTGAGTTTTCATGGTCCTGCTCTCTCATGTTATTCCAATTTACCTGGTTTCTTCTCTTCAGTCTCCATTATGGAGTAATCATCCACTTCCGGACCTTTATAAATGAGTTCTGTCTTAGGCTCTTTTTTCTCTCTATACTTTCACCTGGTGATCTTGCTAATTCCCATGGTTCAGTTATTGATCTCTATGAAGGTGATTCCCAGATTTATAAATCCAGGTTTAGACTCTCAACTGAGCTCCATCACCAACAGTCTACAGGATGTTTCTAACTAGGTATCCATAGGCAACTCAAACTCAACATGTCTGAAACAAAGTCCGTCATATTTTCCCCAAATCCTTTCTTGCTTCCTAACTTTCTTATTTCTGTGTAAGGTACTATCATCCTTTTGTTCACCCAGGTTGCAACCTTAACTTGTCACTCTCACCCCCCCTTGTGTCCACACATCTGCCAAGACTTATGGATTCCACTTCCAAGATATCTCTTAATGTGTGTATGCTGCCACAACATCCCTCACTTCTGACCCCCTTTTCCCATACACACCATCACCGCTTTAGTTCAGGGCCTTTTCATCTCTTCCCTGGACTGTTACAATTGTCTCCTAATTGATTTCCCTGTCTCCAATCTCTCACATCTCTAATCCATCTTTCCAAAGAGCTGCCAAAGTCATTTTCCTAATGCACAGGTTTGACCACATAAGTCCCCTCTTCAAGAGACTCAGGAGGTCCCTGTGGCTGCTATAAAATACGATCTCCTCTGACTTCTAAAGGCCTTCATAATCTTGATTCAAAACATCTTTTCAGATCGACTGCATATTCTCCTTTACACATTCTATGCTCCAGCCACACTGGCCTACTTGCTGTCCCAGGTACAAGTTATTCCATCTTGCAACTCTGTCTTTGCACAGGCTGCTCCCCATGCCTTGGATGCACTCCCTGCTCAGCGTAGCCTCCCAGAATTCTGGGCTTCCCTCAAGGCTTAGCTCCAGGGCTCCCTCTTATATAAGCTCATCCTGGCCCCTGCTTCACAGCTCCAGCTACTGAAGACTCTGAAAGGCAGGTTCTTGCCACTGAAGTCCTTGGCACTGTCAAATGGTGCAACATCAGAAACAAAGAGGATTTTCTCAGTGGAAATTATATTAAAGAAGAGGAATCACCATCTGCTTTGCTGAGGCATCCTAAGGACCATGGGACCTTTCCATTTGACTTGCAGTGTAAAACTTCCATATGTGTTGGCTGTCCCTTTTAGAATATAGACTCCTTGAGATCAGGGACTGCCTTATTTTTCTGTTTGTATCCTCAGTGCTTTAGCACAGTGCTTAGCTTTTTGTACGTGTCAAATATTTTATGATTTTTCCTTCCTTCCTTCCTTGCTCTCTCCTTCACTTCCTCTTCCTTCCTTTCTCTCTCTCTCTCTCTCTCTCTCTCTCCTTCCTTCAGCCATATGATCATGAATGCATGGAGCTCTTGGTTAGCTGTCTGCTTTATTTATTCTTTCCTAATCTTGGCTGAATGAATATTGGAGATGGATAGATCAAGTTATGACCCCTATGAGCATCAAAGTCCAAAGAGCTACCAGCAATCCCCAACTTAATTCCATAGCAAAATCTGCCCATGGCCATGGCAGTCAGTTCTGCTGAGGAGCCAGCCTTAAGGAATGACCCGCTTGATCTAGCCCAGCAATGGGTCAGCTGGGCACCTGAGACACCATGTCCTACAAGCAAGGAAGTGACTCATTTGTCTTCTATGCCATACACAGAAGTGGGGCAAATTCTTTGTAGTAACCATTTTAGTTTCTGGACCTACTCTCCCAGGAACCAAGAGGATATTTAAGGGAGACAGTGTGCCTTGGTTGATGGGACAGGATTTGTTTATACTTTTGTCCTTGCTATATTTATTCAGTAAATATCCTTTTATAAAAGCTAATTTATGTAAATTGGTTAATTGCTATGGAGAATTCATTTAGCCAAAAATGATATTGGGGTGATCAATATCGAGGGAAAATAACAGTCAGGGCTTGTGAACAGCAGTATTAGAACGATACCCACAATCCCTCAGGGTCACCCTAAGAACCTTGAGGGGAGAATTAGAGTAGCTGAGCTCTGGAGATTGACTTGCCAGTGAAAATTGGGGTTAGGAGAGTGAACCTGGAGATAATGTGTTACATGTGAAAAATAACTCAGATTCCGGCTAGTAGTGTCTGTCCTTTGTTATAGCAAAGTCAACTTCCTCATTCTGGGCCTCAGTTTCCTTATCTCAATAAGGGGAGTAGAGTTTCTGTCTCCTTGGGAGGAGTAGTAAAATGACTTCTCTCAAAGCCTTTAGAGATGAGGGTTTTGGCTCCAGGGCACAGTGGAGGCTTTTTTTTTTCAAGACTTTGACCAATGAGACTGGGATATGCAAATAACTTCAAAGTGTAGACCATATCAAGATTGACTGGAATAGGCCCATGTCACAGTTGGCAGGCTTCTCATTCCTCCTGTGTTTCCTTTCATAGTATAGGGCAATGGGACTCAACTAAGGAAGGGGTTCATTCTAACAACTTCTCTTAATTTCCTTTTTTCTCTCAGTTTGTCGCCTTGGTTGTCCTGTCTTGGACCACTTGGGGAAGAAAATAACATGAACCCCTTATACCAGTCAGATCCCATTTACAGCCCCAAATCTTCCCTGGGTTACCCCAAGTCATGGACCAGGTAACGATGAAAACAAGAGACACCCATGAAGGTGGATACCTTGCAAGGAAAGAAAATGATCCAGACCAGCTTACAGAAGTCAGAAGACTTTTCCATACTAGAGACTCTTTCTTCCTTCGCCTTCTCCTATTACCTGACTTGAAGAACCTGTTAGAGAAAACGGACAAGGATGCAAAGGGACCTGCAGTAAGTTTAATTAGTTCTAGTTTCAGAGGTTGATCTCTCAATGTTGCCATTCAAAGCTGCCTTCCAATGTACATTTTATATAGCGAATCCATAGGTTGCTAGGGATCATGGACTCTGCTAATAGACAAGTCATTTCCCCTTTGGGGCCATCTCTACAATGAGGAGAATAGAGCTTCTGGCCACATGAGAAACTTGGTAAAATGACTTACGTGAAAGCCTCTGGAGATGTGCCTTGGCATCCAGGGAGCATCAGAAGCTTCCCTCCCCCTCTCGCCCCCAGGCTTTGACCAATGAGGTTGGAGTACGCAAAAAGAATGAAAGTCTAGACCTTATCAAGATTGGCTGAGGTGACCGTGACGTCACAATTGGTAGACTCTTTCAATCCTCTCCCTTAGAGTATAGAGAATGGATTTGCAGCTGGGGTTCATTCTGACTTGCTTTAATTTTTCTTCTCTCCTAAGTTTGTTTCTTGGTCAGTGTTTAACCGTGGACCGGTTGGTGAAGAAAACAACATGGATCCCTTCTACCAGACAGGACCCATTTATGTGAAGGTGAATACCCTGCAAGGGAGAAAAATGGTCGAGAGCGGTCTGCAGTCGGGAGACTTTTCCCTGCCTGAGTCCCTGTCCCCATGCGGCCCCTTGCAACCTGAAGTGGAGAATCTGCTGCAGAAAGTGACGGGGGTCCAGAGGGACCTGGAGGATTTCAAACAGGAGATGCTGCAAGCCATTCGGCGCCTCGAGGATGCCTACTGCGAGATGAGCAGGAGTCTGGCCCAGCAGGAAGAGCAGGCAGCGAGAGTCAAACAGCGATTGCGGGAGGAGGAGGACCGGGGCATCGTGCGCAATAAGGTCCTCACCTTCCTGCTCCCCAGAGAGAAGCAGCTGCGGGAGCACTGCCGCTGGTTGGAACACGTGTTGCTAAAGAGTGGGAGCCATGAGGGGCAGGGATCTGCATAGAAGATTTCAGGGAACTGACCTGGTCTGGACCGAGCTGCCCTGATGAGATCCGGAGGGGTAAAGCCTAATTACTAAGAACTAAAAGCTGCGCTGGGAAAAACCCAAACCAACCAACCCCAAACAACAACTTTAAACTCCAATCCAGTTTCTTCCCTGCCCCATCTTCCTGGCACAGCGACAGTACCTTGTCTCGTCCAGCTTGAGAGGGGAAGATGAAGAATAATATTAACAGTTAAACTGTGATGTCTCAGTTATCTCATTATTACCAGGGAAGGATGTGTCCATAGTCACAAACTTTTTAAATAACTTACTCCCTTTCCCCTTTAAAATCACCAACACTTATTTTTAAGCGTTTGGAAAGTTCTTTCTTCTCGATTGTGTCACTCACCTCTCTTATATTGACTCTATTTCAGTCCTCCAGGAGGACCTTGGGATCCTCCACTATTGCAGGTAGCAATCTGCTTCGTACCTTGGTAGGCAGGCATTGAAAAGCTGTCATCTCCCTTCAGCCAACTTGGTAATGAACCTGTCCAAACTGTCTCTGATTCCTTCCTTCCTTAGGTCCTCCCATTCCTTAGGTCCTCCACTAATGCAGATAGCAATCCTCAGATACCTTGGTAGATAGTCACTGGAGAGCTGCTGTGGTTGGAAAATTCATCCCCACTTTGGTCAGCGTGGTGAAGAATGTCACTTAACTTATTCTTGGACAGCAAGCATCCAGCTAGTTGCTAACCCCATAGTGAAAACCTTTCTAGTTTGGAGAAAATCTGTCAAGTATTGGCAGAGCCTTCAGACCCTAGGGTCCCCTTCATAACACAAGGAGGCTTAGGAGGAGGACCTTACTCATTGTAATTTAACCTTTTCCTGACAACCCAGGAAGTCAATGTAAGGCTTCTAGGGCCATTAAAATATGTATATCTATGTTTATAGATACATACTGCATACAAACTCATAAAAATAGAAGTGCATATATATATAGAGAGAGAAGTTTACATATATATCCATATATGTATATATAGAAGTATATATACATAAATATGTACATATGTATGTGCATATATCTATATCTATAGATCTTGATCCTTTGTCCCTATACTAAATGGCCCTAGACTACCATGCTTTTTGAGTTCCTAGGTCTGCTTTTACAATTTTTGGTCTCTTTCCTGGCTGTCAATTGCTACCACACAGTCTATGCCCTCTCCCCACGCCCCTCCTTTATACTCTTTGTACTCTGAAATGGGAATCAGATAATCAGCTTATTAGAACTACGTGGAAAGTGAGGGTATTTAGGTTCAAAGTGAGGGCCTGAGGAGCATGCCCATGAGTATACTGTAGTGAGAGGATTAAAGCCATGCAGGTAGCTGAAACAGAGGGGAAAGAGGAGGGGAAGGAATAAACATTTACTAAGTGCTTACTATGTAAAGGGGCACTGTGCTAGGCACTTTTTCCAAATATTATCTCATTTGATCTTTAAAACAGCCCTGTGAGGTAGGTGGTGTTATTGTCCCCATTTTACAGGTGGGGAAACTGAGGCAAAAAGAGATTGACTTGCCCAGGGTTACACAGCTAAGGAAGTACCTCGGGTCATATTCGAACTCAAGTTTTTCTGACTTCAGGCCCAGAGTTCCATCCACCAGCTGCCTCTGAACTGAAACCAGTGGATTTCAATTTCAAATCTTAGCTCTGTTACTTATGACCTTGGGCAATTCACTTAACTTCCCTGGGCCTTGGCTTCCTTTTCTGTCAAATGATGAGATTTGACTAGATGACTTCAAAGGATCCTTCTAGAACGGGGTCCTACGATCCTCCTTTGTCCCCTCTTTGGGGTAGAGGATAATTAAATTCTCTCACTCCCTTTTTGCAGAGACCATTGCATGACTTTACACTCACAGCCTGTGTTTTGGTGACTCAGCGGCCTCTTTGACCTCAGGGGTAGCAGTAGATTGTGTGGATGGTTCTGGTTATGTGGAGGGTAGTACCTTGGATTTCCAGTTTGCCTGTGTGGAAGAAATGGTGGGTATCTGATGTAGCTGTATATTTCTTTGTGCTCACAACCTTGCTGGAAAGAAGGGATTTTTCTCACATCACAGGGAGGGAGCCAATGGTCTGAAAACTAGATGTAGAAGGTCCACAATCACTGAAAGTTGGGGCCAGAGAAGAGAGACCAGGTCATAGGCTTGCTAGACATCCTGGCCCATTGTAACAGACATTACTTATTAAAATTTCACCCCTTCCTGATATCTCAGGGAGTCATCATTGTCTACCTGGCTGTAATGCTTCCAGTGCCCATTAATACACATTTATTTGCAAACATATATGTACATATAGATGTTGTATACATACATACATACATATATATCTAAAACTCTTTGCAAAACCTTAAAACCTTATATTAGTGCAAGCTACCATTATTGATTGTTATTGTTGTTTCAGTCATGTCTGACTCTTTGTGACTCCATTTTGGGGTTTTCTTGGCAAAGACACTGGAACCGTTTGCCATTGCCGCCTTCAGTTCATTGAGGAAACTGAGGCCAACAGGGTTAAGTGATTTGTCCAGGGTCACATAGCTAGTAAGCATCTGAGACCAGATTTGAACTCAGTAAGATGAATCTTTCTTTTTTTTTCTTTTTGCTTTTTAAAGGGGGGAAGACAGGAGAACTGGGGTTAAGTGACTTGCCCAAGGTCACATGGCTAGTAAGTGTTAAGTGTCTGAGGTCAGATTTGAACTCAGGTCCTCCTGACTCTAGGACCTGTGCTCTATTCACTGAGCCACCTAGCTGCCTGAATCTTTCTGACTACAGCTCTATCATCACCCTATCTGCTGAGCCACCTAACTGCCCTATTATTATTATTGATAGCTATATTGCAATTAATAGGAATTGGGTAGAGACTTGGTCAGTTAAGACTTTCAGTCTTTGTGTCCTAAAACATTATAGGGTCTGCTTTGGCAGTAGCCACATCTATATTTCATGTCTTAGAATTTCATGCATGTGTGAGGAGCATACCTGAGAGGGTGAAACCAGTAAGATGAAATTTAATGGTTTTCTTTTTATATAAAGTCCTACAGATAATCCCAAAAAATCAACTACACAAATACAGGGGGTGTGGGGTGAAGAGGGAAGGAAGAAATGATTCAATAACAGCTTATGTGAAAAAGATCTGGGGGCTCTATGTGATCACGAGCACCTCACTGTGAGCTAACCTGACTTCCAAAAATGCTGAGTTTTCAAAAAACAAAGGCTTAATAGAAGAATGGTATCCAAATCAAATATGGACTTAATCTTATTGTACCCTATTGAATGAGCAGCTAGGTGACACAGTGGATAGAGAGACGGGCCTAGGGTTATGAAGACCTGAGTTCAAATCCAGCATTAGATTCTTACCAGCTGTATGACTCTGGGCTAGTCACTCAATCCTGCTTGCCTCAGTGTCCACATCTGTAAAATGAGCTGGAGAAGGAAATAGCAAACCACTCCAATATCTTTGCCAAGAAAACCCCAAAAGGGATCATGAAGAGTGGGGCACAACTAAACAACACATACTGTGAACACTTTGAGAGCACTGTGTTCTAGTTCTAGTTCTAGGCATAACATTTTAAGAAGAATATTAATGAACCAGAGCACATCCAGAGGATAGAGCAATGCAAAGATGGAAGGAGCGGTTTGAATGAAGAAGAATGATTCCACACTGGGATAGCAGTTAAGAAAACTTTATTGCTACCAATAAGGAGAGGACGAGAACAGATGACCATGAGGGACAGTCCCAGTGTGTGGTCTTCATTGCCCTTAATCCAAAGGCAGTACACAGTGGGGGCAGCTTCAGACAAGCAACCATGTAACCGTGTTCACACTATGTGAAGGTCTAAAACCCTTTAGGGTTCAGACTTATATAGAGGTTTAGATAAAGAGACAGCATGGTGCTAATAGAAAACTGCCCCATCATCCAGAGGGAAAGGTACTGGGATAATGTGGGCCATTGAGATGAGAGTATGTTCTGAATTGCCTAATAAGAAATGACGAGTGATGGGTCCCGAACTCAGGAAACTTAACTCAGTAACTGGACCATGCAAGAAAGAAGCTGGGATGTAGAGTAATGCCCAGTCTCTAGGTTTATTAGCTTTAACATGCGTGCATCCTTGGAGGTTGGGGCCTCACACGTCAAATTGTTTGGGTTTTTTGTTTTTTTCCAGCTCATAGATAGTTATCAGAATGAGCAAATGGTCTATTTAGAAACTGTATCTTACTAACCCCAGCCAAAAGAGCACGATATTTAGCCTATAGGAGATGAGCAAGGAGGGAAGCAGCAGGGCTTATGATGTTCAGCTTATAATTTTTGGTTGAGTCCAACTCTTTGTAACCAAATTTGGGGCTTTCTTTTTTTTTTTAAATAATATTTTATTTTCCCCCCTCAATTACATGTAAAAACATTTTTGACATTTTTAAAAAAAGTTTTGAGTTCCAAATTTTTTCTCCCCTTCTACCTTTTTATCCTTGAGACAATATGATATCTGATTTGTTATATGTGTGCAGTCATATAAAACATATCTCCACATTAGTCATTTTGTGGAAGAAAACTTGAACTGAAAAAAAATGAAAGAAGGAAAGAAAGGGAAAAATAGTATGCTTTGGTGTATTTCAGAGACCATCAGTTCTTTCTCTGAAGACATATAGTATTTTTCATCATCAGTCTTTTGGGATCATCTTGAATCATTAGGTTGCTGTTACCAATCAACATTCATTGTTGATCGTCATACAACATTGCTGTTACTTAGTACAACATTCTCCTGGTTCTGCTCACTTCACTTTGCATTAGTTCATATAAGTTTTTCCAGGTTTTTCTGAAATCATCCTGCTTGTCATTTCTTATAGTATAATAATATTACATTACAATAACATGCCACAATTAGTTCAGCCATTTCCCATTTGATAGATATTCCATTTGGTATTTTCTTGGCAAAGACACGGCAGTGGTTTGCTATTTCCTTCTCCAGCTCATTTTATAGATGAGGAAACTGAGACAAATAGGATTAAGTTATTTACCCAGGGTCACACAGCTAGTGAGTTTCTGAGACTGGATTTGAATTTGTGAAGATGAATCTTCCTGACTCTAGGCCCAGAGCTCTATGCACTGTGCAACTGTCTTTAATTATTTGAAGGGCTGACATATTGAACATGGAGTCGACCATCAATGAATGGAAATTCTACAGAGGTAAATTTTAGATATAAGGTTATAGAGCTAGAGATTGAAGGGGTCTTGGAGGTCATCTAGCCCAACCCCCTCATTTCACAGTGAAGTTAAGTGAATTGCCCAAGGTCATATAGGTAGTAAGTGATAGAGCAGAGATTTATGCAAAGTTCTTCCACTTTAGGGCAGCTAGATGGCATAGTGGATAGAACACTGAGCTTGGAATCCGCAGAACTCATCTTCCTGAGTTCAAATCTGGCCTGAGACACTAGCTGTGTGACCCTGGGCAAGTCACTTAACCCTGTTTGCTTCAATTTCCTCATATGTAAAATGAGCTGGAAAAGGAACTGATAAACTATTTCAGTATCTTTGCCAAGAAAAACCCAAATGGGGTCACAGAGTCGAACGTGACTGTAACTACTTAACAACAAACTTCCACCTTCAAATCCATTGCTCTTCCTTTTAAAAAAAATATTTCATTTATTTTTAGTTTTCAACATTCACTTTTTTAAGATTTTGAGTTCTAAAATTGTCCCTCCTTCCCCTCTTCTCCCCCAAGAGGGTATGCAATCTGATACAGGCTATACATGTACAATCATATTAAACATATTTCTGCTAGTCATGTTTTGAAAGAAGAAACAACAAAAAGGAAACACCACGAGAAAGAAAAAACAAAAAAAAAATAGAGAAAATAGTATGCTTTGATCTGCATTCAGCCTCTATAGTTCTTTCTCTGGATGTGGACAGCATTTTTCAGCATGAGTCTTTTGGAATTGTCTTAGATCCTTGCATTGCTGAGAAAAGCTAAGTCTATCAAAGTCAGTCATCGCACAATGTTGCTGTTACTGTGTACAATGTTCTCCTGGTTCTGCTCACTTCACTCAGCTCTTTTTTCCTTTTTAACATTTTCTTTTTTATTGTGAACTTATCATCAAGAAACATGAACATTTCCCTAACAAGAACAAAGCAGAAGATTGTATATGAAACATGAATTTCATTAAGTACAGTTGTTTAAAACTGCATATCAAACTTAACGTGGTAGTAACAAACTTGCCCTGTCTGTTTGTCTCCCTTGTGGACTGGCTGGCTGCCTGTGGCTTCAAGATCAGAATTAGAATGAAATAAGCTACTAGTTCAATTAATGGTTAACAGAAGGAGGTTTATTTAGCTATAGTTTTAAAAGGATTCTTCATAGAGATACAGCTAAGTCAAGGGACATCATCCAAGTCTGAAGGGTTCAGAGTTCATATAGCCAACCTCTGTTGGGCCCTTAGGTGGCCAGGAAGCCAGGCTTACTCCCTTGAGCTAACTAAATCCTGTAAATAGCCTTTTAAGGAAAAACTCCACCTTCAGGGGGCAGAGTCTTGGGAAAAACTAGTCTTCGTCCCAGTGTGGGATCTCTACCACAATCTTCTTCTAAATGTTTTCCCCCTTGCTGGAGAATTTAAAAAAAAAATTGTATTGATGTTCCTCTAAAAAAAAAAAATCTCTATTACTACTTCTTGTCAGCCCACCTCCCACCATTCACCCTTCAAATAGAATTGCTCCTTTATAAGTTTAGTCAAGCAAAACAATTTGGCACATTGGCCATGTTTCATTCTGCACTTCTAGTCCATCATCTTTCTTTCTGGAGGTGTAGTCACACTTCCCTGACAGTCTCCTTAAGTCACATTTATAGTTACATTTATAAAAATTCTGAAGTCTTTCCTTCCTTCCTTCTTTCCTTCCTTCCTTCCTTCTTTCCTTCCTTCCTCCCTCCCTCCCTTCCTGCCTTCCTTCCTTCTTTCCTTCCTCTTTCCTTCCTCCCTCTCTCCCTCCTTCCCTCCCTCCCTTCTTTCCTT
>CM053586.1:232461021-232485098 GCA_028646515.1 Pseudochirops corinnae
CTGGGGGAGGGGGGACACATTGGGATGGCTGTTTTGGGGTGGTGGGGGAGGGAAAGAGGGGGAGAAAATATGTAACTCAAAATCTTGTGGAAATGAATGATGCAATAAAAAAAAAACAAACAAATTAATTCCAATGTAAGACATCTAAAATCCTGAATCACACTATTATGGTACCCCACCTCACTTTTGAGGAGGCTGTATTTGTTGATGACCCCCTTAAACATGTGGCCTCTATAATTAACCATAAAATTCCAGGTGTTTACGACTTAAGCTACCCTCTGTGATTATAAGCCACTGAGGATGGCTCAGAGCACACTATAGTTCTGGTTGGAGAGATGTCATCCTAGAAGCAGAATCAGACCAAAGAGATCCAGTGAGGGGAAGATGGGAAGAGCACATCTTTGACAGGAAGGAAGTCCAGGGTACTGACTCCCAGCAACAATCAGCATTTAAATGCTTCTAGGTGCCAGCCACTGTCCTAGGTGCTGGTGATACAAAGACAAAACCAAAATAGTCCCTGACGTCAAGGGACATGCATCCACATAACTAAATAACACATTGTGCATAAAGTAGACAAGGAATAATTCCTGGGGAATAGGCACTAGCAACTGGAGAGGATCAAGACAAACTTATTGTAGGAGGTGTACTTTGAGGCAAGCTTTGAAGGGAGCTAAGGATTCTGTAAGGTGAGGGAGGAAAGCATTCCATGTACGGAGGATGGTCTGTTCAAAGGCATGGAAATAAGAGGTGGAATGCTGAGTATGGAGAAGCATAAACAGACCATCAATAAGACAGAACAAGATCCAGGAATTATTATTGCTAGGGGACTGAATTTGCATGCCTAGAGTTCTATGACTTAGAGACTGTTCTCTAACCCTGTCCAACATTTACTATAATAGTCCCAACGTAGACTGTATTTCCCTCCCCCCAGCCCCTGAACCCTTATTCCCACACAAATCTCACTTGTATAAAATCTAACTGTGGCTCATAATTAGTGTTATTTTTCTGGGTATGCCTGGATATCATATTTCTTTTCAAAGAGAACTCTTTTTAGGGATATGGTATCTATTTCAGGGGAGCCTATATTCAGACCAATATGACATATATCAGTGATTTGGATGCAGCTGTAGAATGAATGCAAGCTAATCTAATTTGTGGATGGTACAAAACTGGGAGGAATTGCTGATATCATGACTGACAACCAAGATTGAAAATAACCTCAATAAATTGAAACAACGGGCTAAAACCAAGAATATGGGCATTTAAGAGGTGTAGATGTTCAATCTTTTAATTGTACAAGACTCATGATAAGGGTGACCTAGATTGACAGCAATTCACATGAAAAATAATTGATGTTTTTACTCATAAAATCATAATGTAATAAAGGGGTCTCCTCCCTTCCCAGTTTCAATCCATGGGTGAACCATTTCAGCTTTACACTATTTCCTTTTCTCAAATCCCTTTTCCCCTTGTCCTATCCCCAATTATATTTAACATAAACCCTAAATTATTCCTATTATCCACATCTTTTGCTCCAATTCACACGCTACTGAACTAAACTCGAGGAAGTCATAAAACTGTTCTGATTGAGTTCACTATAAATTTATTTATTTGTTTGTTTGGGGTTTTTTTGGAGGAGAGAAGGGCAGGGCAATTGGGGTTAAGTGATTTGCCCAAGGTCTCGTGGCTAGTAAGTGTTAAGTGTCTGAGGTCACATTTGAACTCAGGTCCTCCTGACTCCAGGCCTGGTACTCTATTCACTACACCACCTAGCTGCCCCTCACTATAAATTTATGTTATTTAATCTCAACTAGGATCTCACAGTAGCAAGACAATAATTTTATTCCTTTCTTCTCCCCTATCACTCATGACAGAAGCTGCTCCAAACCTTCTCATTTCTCTTCAGACCTCTCATGACAATCTTTCCTCTCAGCTGAGGAACTTGCTCTCATACTTCACCAAAAACACCTATCCACCTTTTCTATTCACATCACATCCTTTTGACATCATTCCCCTTTCTCCCTTCCATCTCTTCCTTCACTTTAATCTCAGATGAAGAAGTAGCCCTGCTTGTTGCCAAGATCAATTTTTATATGTACCCTTGACCCCATCCCTTTATGACTTCTCCCTCAGATTGACTCCAGAGGCATCCCTCTCCCTTCTCTAACCCTTAACCTCTTCTTCTTGACTGGGCCCTATTGCCTTAAAACATGTTCATTTGTTGTCCTCCTTCCTTCAAAAAAACCTTTCAATCCTACTATTCCTGTTAGCTGGCTAAGAAAAATGACAGATTTCTGGACAGGGATTTAATTTACATTTACATAGAATTGTTGTATCTTAAAATCCTACTTCCCTTCTCTACTAAACTCCTTGAAAAAGCCACCCATCCTCAGTGCCTCCATTTCCTCTCCTCTTGTCATCTAAAGCCTCTGAAATTTGGCTTCTGAATCTCATCATTCCACCAACATTGCTCTCTCCTGAGTTACCAATGCTTTCTTAATTGGCAAATCCAATGACCTTTTTCTGGACTCATCCTTCTAAACTTCTCTGTAGTCTTTGACATTGTTGACTACCCTCTTTTCCTCATGAATACTCTTTTGTCTCTGGGTTTCTTTTCGATATTGTTCTCTCCTGATTTTTCTCTTATCTATTTGATTTTTCCTTAGTTTCCTTTGCTGGATCTTCATCCTCATGGCTACCCTCCACCTTCTTATTGAGGGTGTTCCCCAAGGCTCTGCCCTGGACCTTCTCTTTTCTCTCTACACTTTGTTGCTTTGAGAGCACATTAATTCACATAGGTTCAATATCATCTCTATGTAGATGCTTCTCAGATCTATATCTCCAATCTCTCTTCTGAGCTCTCTTGCATCTCCAACTGCCTATTTGAAAATAGAAAATAGTATAGAGTTGAATTGGTTCACCAAGGGATTGAGATTGGGAAGGGAGGAGACCCCTTTATCACATTATGATTTTATGAGTAAAAACACCAATTATTTTTCACATGAATTGCTGTCAATCTAGGTCACCCTATCATGAGTCTTGTACAATTAAAGGATTGAACATCTATGCCTCTTAAATGTCCATATTCTTGGTTTTAGCCCATTGTTTCCGTTTATTGAGGTTATTTTCAATTTCGGATGTCAGTCATGATATCAGCAATTCCTTCCAGTTTTGTACCATCCACAAATTAGATTAGCTTGCATTCATTCTACAGCTGCATCCAAATCACTGATATATGTCATATTGGTCTGAATATAGGCTACCTTGAAAAAGAAAGACAATTCCGACTAGATTTTCACAGACATCTCAAACTCAACGTGTCCAAAACAGGATTCATCATCGTTCCTCCCTTCCTCCCCCCAAACTGTTCCCTCTTATATAAAATTTCTGATTATCATTGAGGAAACACCCATCCTCTTAGTCTCCCCGATTCACAACCTTGCCATCTTCCTTGATTCCTCGCTTTTAATCCTCAGATATATCCCATCAGTTGCCAAATCTTGTCATGTCTACCTTCATAGCATCTCTTGCATGTGTCCTCTTCTCTCTGCTCATGCAACCACTATCCTTCTGTAATGCTTCATCACCTCTTAACGGACTATTCCAATAGCCTCCTGGTTTTTCCCTACCTCAAGTCTCTCCCCACTTCTGTTTTCCTTTCATGCAGCTGCCAGAGACATTCCTAAAGAACGGGTATGATCATGTCACTTCCTTCTCCCATTTCCTGGCTCAACAAACCTTAGTGCATCTCTGTTACCTCCAGGATAAAGTATAAAGTCCTCTGCCTGGCATTCAAGGCTCTTAGTAACCTTACCTTTTCCTACCTTTCTAGTCTTCTTAGGCTTTACTCCCCTTCCCTAGTCTCCTTGATTTTTGGTCAAGTAGGACCAACTTACTTGCTCTCCCTTCCATGTGACACTCCTCTCCTCCTTGCAGGTGCCATACTTCCCACCTGAAAGGCTCTGCTTCTTCACTTTCATCTCTCGGCATTCCTGGATTTTTTTTTTTCAAGATTCAATTCAAACACATGCTGCAACAGCCCCTACTAGTTCTCTAACCACTTGAACTTTTCCCTTGAAGATTTCTTTCCATCTACTCTGTATGCATCTTGTATGTGCCTATTTATTTAAGAGTGGTCTCTCTCATTAGAAAAAAACTGTCCTGGCAATGGCAGGAGCCATTTCACATTTCTTTGTATCCTCATTGGTTGTCAGTGGCCTCAGTGGCCCATAGGAAGCATTTAATACTTAGTTGGTAGTGGGCATCTAGGTGGTACAGTGGATAGAGTGCCAAGCCTGGAGTCAGGAAGACCTGAGTTCAAATCTGACCTCCGACACTTATTAGCTATGTGATCCTGTGAAAGTCCCTTAATCCTGTTTGCCTCAGTTTCCTCATCTGTAAAATGAATTAGAGAAGGAAATGGCAAACCACTTCAGTATGTTTGCCAAGAAAATCCTAAATGGGATAATGAAGAGTCAAACATGCCTCAAATGACTGAAAAAACACCACCAACAACCTTTTCTCCCCTCATGCAGACTCTAGTCCAGCAACCTGGACTGTTATGATAGTCCAATGATTAGTCTCCTGCTTTCAATTTCTCCTTTCTTCAATCTATCCTCCACACAGTTATGAAATTGATATTTCCAAAACATAGTTCTGATCTTGTAACCCTCCCCCTACCTCCAAGTCAGAAATATTCAATAGCTCCCTATTACCTCTAGGATTAAACAAAACAAAACTTCAACCTTACATTTAGCAGCATCTGCTTTTCACCTACCTTTTTAGTCTTATTTTATATTACTCTCCACTTTATATGTGTGTGTGTGTATATATATATATATATAAATTTTAAATCACTTCTTTCCAGTCAACTGGTCTGCTGACTGTTTCCTATACATCATAGTCCTTCTCCCCACCTTGAGATTTTTCCATAGAGGGACTCTCATATCTGGAATGCCCTCCTCCTCAACTACACCTCTTAGAATCCCTAGCTTGCTGCAGGACCCAGCTCAGAGACTAATTCCTATATGAGCCCTTTTTCCCAGCTACCTTGGGTTGTTAATGCTCTCTTCCTCTTGAAAATACCTCCTATCAATTTGTATCTACTTCAATATTTACTTATCAATGTACATACTGTTTTCTTCCAGGAGAAGGTAAACTCCTTGAGGGCATAGGTCATTTCCTTCTAGGGTTTGTAATAGAGCAGAAGAACTTTGGTCAGAGTCTGACCTGTACTTGAGATTTGGGTGAAATCAGATTTAAAGGAGTCTGAAGGTGAGGTTAGGATCCCAAGAACTAAAATGCTCCAGGAAAAGTCAGCCTACCATCCCAATCAATAGGAAAAGTGGGATTTTCTAAAGAGAACAATGTGGCTGCATAGGGAACTCACTAGTTAACTTAAATTTTAAAAAAAGGAAATTTTGAAGATGGAAGCAAAGTTAGAGAAGAGAAGATAAAAAGTATGGTCCATACCTGTAAAAATCTGGTCGAGTTCAAAAGCTTAGAACCAACTGAGGATGGTGAATAAAGCTGAGGAGGGGAAAGACAAGGGAACACAGCTGTATTAAGCACCTACTATGTGCTAAGTGCTTTAAAAATATTCTCTTATTTGATCCTCACAACAACCTATTATTGTTGAAGCTAGATGGCACATTGGATAGAACACTGGGCTTGGAATCAGGAAGACTCACCTTCAAGAATTTAAATATGGCCTTAGTAGCTGTGTGACCCTGGGCAAGTCACTTAACCCTGTTTGCCTCAGTTTCCTCATCTGCAAAATGACCTGGAAAAGGAAAGGGCAAACCCCTTCAGTATCTTTGCCAAGCAAACCCCAAATGGGTCTTATTTGATCCTCACAACAATCTTATGAGGTAGCAGTCATTATTATCTCATTTTTTAATAGCTGAAGAAATTGAGTCAGATGAGATTTTTAGTAACTCACTCAGTGTCACATAGCTAGTAAATATCTCAGGCTGAATTTGAATGCAGGTCTTCCTGACTATCTATTATGCCACCTAAGAACAACAATAAGGATTTTTTGGGGAGAAAAAGCTATATGAGGTAAAAAAAGGATCAGAGAAGGAATAGGAGCCATGTCAGGGATAGATGGGAGGATAGCTGACAAAGAGAGAAGTTGGAGCTGTTTGATTCTTGTTTTAGTTTTGTTTTATCTTCCAAGGAAACCAGTGACCTTTGGACTGGAAATGTAAGAACAAAAATGACTAACAGGGAGTTGTTACCCAAGATAGGAAGGAGATAAGTTAGAGAGCACCTGGCTGCCCTTGATGAATGCCAGTCACCTGGCTGGGATGAAATACACTGTTATATACTTAATGAACTGACAGATAGGATCTGCTGAGCCATTGACAGTGATGTTTGAAAGATCATGGAAAATGAGAGAGGCCCCACAGGTTGGAGAAGGGCAAAAGTCCCTATTTTCAATAAAGGGAAGAGAACAAAGTCTGCAAACCAAAGGCCAGTGAGCTTGATTTCAATTCTGGGAAAATTCTCCAAAGGGTCATTAAAGAGTTTGTTGCTGAACGTCCAAAAGGGGAAGTGGTGATCACAAAGAGCCGGCACGGCTTCCACAAGCACGGGTTATGCCAGGCTAACTTCATTTCCTTTGTTGACAGGATTACTAAACCAGTAGATGAGGGAAATGCTATGAACATAGCTTACCTTGATTTTTGCAAACCTTATGAAAAAGATCTTCTACAATTCTTGGGGAAAACGTGGACAATTAGAGGGATTCACAACTGGCTGCATAGTCAGATCCAGAGTAGTTGTTAATGGTTCGATGTTAACATAGCAGGAGGTCTCCAGTGGTGTTCCTCAGGGATCTGCATTTAGCTCTGAGCTATTGTTTATTTTTGTTTTTAACATTAGCTGCATAGGAAGTTAGGTGGCACAGAAGATAGAGTGCTGGGCCTGAAGTTCGGAAGACCTGAGTTCAAATTCAGTCTCAGATACTTATTAACTATGTGATCCTGGGAAAGTAATTTAATCTCTATCTGCCTCAATTTCCTCAACTGTAAACTGGAGATAATAATAGTACTTATTTCACAAGGTTACTGTGAGGATCAAAGGTGATAATATTTGTAAAATGCTTAATAAATGCTTGTTTTCTTCTTTCCTTCCCTATCAGTGACTTGAATATAGGTAGAGCTGGCTTACTGATCAACTCTGCAGATGATACAAAGCTGGGAGGGACAGTTAACACGCTGGATGACAGAGTAGGGACCGAAAAGCTCTTGACAGGCTAGACAGTATTGGCTGAATCCAATAAGCTGAAATTTACTATGAATATACTAAATTATATAGAGAGAGTAAATATAATGTCTTAAACTTGAGTACAAAAAACTTTACCAACACAAGATGAAGGTTGCATGATTAAACGTTCGTTTTTCTGAAAAAGATCAGGGCTTTAGTGGACCACAAACTCAATGTAAGTCAGTGGTGTGAGGTGGCGGCAATAAAAGCATGTATGATTTTGTGCTGCAGTAAGAAAAATGTGGCTTTCAGACACAGGAAGCTGATCATTCCATTGTACTCAGCTTTCTTCAGACCTCATCTGCGTATTGGGTCCAGTACTGGGCACCACAGTTGAGAAGGATATTGATAAGGTAGAGATGTTCAGAAGAAGACAATGAGGATGATGAAGGGTCTTAAGTCCATGGCATGAGAATTAGATGAAGAAACTGGACATATTTAGCTTGAAAGGAGAGACAAGGGGAACAGGATAGCTATCTATCTCCAAGTGTTCCAAGGCTCTCATGGGGAGAAGAAATTAGATGTGTTCTATTTAGTCCTGGAAACAAAACTTGGAACAATGAGTGAAAAAGTGGCAGATTTAAACTTGGTGTTAAGATTTCTGAACAATGAGAGCTGTCAAAAGTGGAACGGGCTACCTTGAGAGGTGGTGGCTGCCCCCTCCTCTGAAGTCTGAGGTTGGATAACCACTAGTTGGGTATGTTATCATGAGCATTTCTTTTGTATAAGGGTTGGATGAGGTCCAGTCTATGATTCTGTGACTATCTCCCTTTGGTCTTTGTATTTCCAGTGCCTGGCACATAGTAGGTGCTTACCAAATCCTTGTCAAATCAATCTGAATTGGTATAAGGAGAAGGAATGACTATTTCTCTTCCTGTGGGTGAATTAGAATATAGGAGACAGCTTAATTAATAAATGTTTATTGAAATGAATTGAATCGAAACCACTATATTGCTCTCAGAGGGAATTTAAATAGACTAAATTACAGGGCGGGGGGAGGGGGGAATCTGTGGCATTCTTCTGGCTGCTCTGTTTCATTATTCCTTATGTCTTTAAAAGTCTCTTTAAGTTAAATAAACAACAGCAAAAAAAAAAAAAAAAAAGCAACAAAAAACCATCCCAGAAGCATCTCAGATTATACATGGGAACGAGGGCTTCTTGTGGCACATACATAAATCTGCAGTGAATTATTGACTCTGAAATTTCTTGTTTGACCTCAGTTTTTTCATCTGTCAAATGGAGATAATAATCCTTATCTCATTCAGACTTCTACCTTTATTAATGTTGACCTAGATCTCATTAACTTTTTTGATTGCAATGTCACACTCTGGGATCAAATCGAATTTGCAGTTCACTAAAGCCTTCAAAACTTTCTCATGGAAACAGACCATTGTCTCACTCTGACCTGCATTTATGGAGTTGGTTGTATTTTTGTTTTTCAATCTAAGGATTTGAACTTTAAGTTTTCTTATTAAATATAAGTAAAATATATTTATATTTTCCTATTAAGCTTAATTAGATTTGGCCATCATTTTAGCACATCAGATCTTTTGGGATCCTTTTCTGCTGTCCAACGTGATAGCTGTCCTTCCCAGTTTTGTGTCCCTGGAAGTCTGATAAACACATTCTCTTTGTCTTCTTCCAAGCCACTGATTTTAAAAAAATATAGAATAGAACAGTCATCTCGTATATGCTATGAGAGATGTCCTTTTAAGTTGATTTTGCTCTTTAAGTCTTTCAAACCAGTGCCAAATCTGTCTGATTTTATGTTCATCTAACCTACATCTCTCCACAAAGATATGACACTTTATCAAATACAATGCCCAAATCCTGATATACTTTGTCTATGGCATTCTCCTTAGCATGGCACAACTGTTCTTGATGGACCTTTGTTGGAAGTTAGTGATTATTTCTTAACCTTACTGATTGCTCAAAAACAATTCTTACTAAAATATATTTGAGAATTGTGTAAGAAATTGGAGTCAGGTTAACCAGCCTATAGCTTAAAGAATTGACTTTTTCCTCTGCCCATCTTCCTCATCACCTTAAAAAAAATTAAGATGGCATTTTCCCAGTTCCAGTCCTTCAGCACTGCTCCCATTTCCTCCTTCCTTCTATCCTCACTCCATGCTTCCTTCATGTCCATTCATCCATCTATCCATCTATCCATCTGTCCTTCCTTCCCTCCTTCCTTTTCTTTCTCTACTTGTGTCTGATACTAATACTCATTGGTACATAAGCTTTAATAGGCTCCATTTTTCCTGCCTGGGCCATTTTAGTCCTCAGCTCTTGGGGCTCACTATATTAGTGCCAGACTTAGTGAAGACACCATATAAGCTTTAACCCATTGTAGCTCAGAACCTGCAGACTACAAGTAATCCACCAGCCTCATCCTTCCCCAGTAGCAAGAATTTTAAGTGAAGGCCAACACATTCAGCAGAATAATAGAGATTCAGTATTTTCCATGCATTGAGTAAAGCTCTGTGTTTGTTTTCGCCCCACTAATTTGGGATTTCAAATCCCATTTTAGCCATTTATATTTTATCCTTTCTAGTCTAAATATTGTTCTTCTTGGCAGAGAAGACAGAAATAAAATATGAGTTAAGTAGTTCTACATTTTTTCTTCCATCTGTTATCATCATCCCATCCACCCCAAGCAGTGGTTTTATTTCTTCTTGAATCTTCTTCTTGTCCCCAGTTATGGCTTAAAAAAAAAAAACAACCCAAGGACAGCTAGGTGGTGCGGTGAACAGAGCACCAGCCCTGTTGTCAGGAGGACCTGAGTTCAAATCCAGCCTCTGATGCTTGACACACTTACTAGCTGTATGACCTTGGGCAAGTCACTTAACCTCAATTGCTTTGCCTTCCTCCTTCCAAAAAAAGAAAAAAGCCACACAAATACCCCCCCCCCTTTTTTTTTTTTTTTTTTTTGCTGTCCTTAGTGATTAGAACAAGCCTCAGCTTTTGCTAAGCTTTGGCCCTCTTGGCACTATTTTCACAGAACACTCTTGTGCACACTTAACTGTTATTTGTAACTAACAGACACAATACAATGTATTTTCTTTGCTGTTGTTGAGTCATTTCAGTTATGTCTGATTCTTTGTGACTCCATTTAGGGTTTTCTTGGCAAAGACTCTGGAGTGGTTTGCTGTTTCTATTTCTAGTTCATTTTACAGATGAGGAAACTGAGGCAAACTGGATTAAGTGCCCAGGGTCACACAGCTAAGACATGTCTGAGGCTGGATTTGAACTTAGGGAGATGAGTCTTCCTAACTCCAGGATTAGCACTCTCTCCACTGTGCCACCTAGCTCCCAACATTATTCTTTTTAGGTCACTGAAAAATTTCCTTTGCCCTCTATATTTTCTGCAACCACTATCTTCTTCTTCTTCTTTTTTTTTTTTTTGCTAGCTTTTATGGCAAACTACTCTGGCCAACTACGCACTCATTGTGCCCAGGGTTAGTGATCCGGGGCTCCTGAGTAAAGTGCAGCAGGCTCTGTGGTAGTAGCCTTTCTAGAGTTGGAGGAGGGAGGTCCTTACGTATCCGTTCCTGTGACAGGAGGCTATTTGCTCAGGTGCATCGGGTCCTTTGTGATCTACTTCCTGCCAAGGCCCTATTAGAAATGGTAGCAGCAAGGTAGTGCCATGGAGAGAGTGTTCTGGGGCTCGGGTCAGGAAGACTTGAGTTCAAATTCAGCCTCAGGCATTTACCAGGTAGGTGACCCTGGCCAAGGTATTCAGTTTTCTCATCTGTAAACGGAGATAATAATAGCATCTAACTCTCAGCATAGGTGCAAAGATCAAGTGAAATAATATTTGTATGTGCATGACACACAGAAGGCACTTAATAAATGCTTGTCCCTCCCCCTATGAACATTTTCTCCATCGTTTTCTTAAATCTAGACAAGCAACAAAATAAGAAATCAGCCCCTGATTTGTAACCAGCACAGATTTCTGAGGTATAAATGCTCACAATGAAAATATAACAATTTGATTTCCAAAGCTGCACACCTCTGCTCCATTTCTTCCTTTTTTGGGGGGCAGGCAAATTGGGGTTAAGTGACTTGCCAAGGTCACACAGCTAGTAAGTGTTAAGTGTCTGAAGTTGGATTTGAACTCAGGTCCTCCTGACTCCAGGGCCAGCGCTCTATTCACTGCACCACCTAGCTGCCTCAAGCCCCCTTTCTCCTTGTGAATAGAAAGGGAGAAAAGGCTGGGGTTTAGAGGAGGTATGCTAGAGGCACATCTGCCTTCACTCCTTCTCAAGAGCTTCCCAAGTAAAGGAATGGGAAACCAAAACTTTCTCATGAGGTGTTAAGAGCCGAAGTTAAGTCAGCTGAGAACAGAAAGCAGAGAATTCCTCCTTGACCAATGACAACGACCCAATATGGTGATTTTCAATTAGGCCTTTAATGGGAGTCTCTGGGCTTTAAACATTTAAGGGAATTTTTCTTGTGACAGCGTCTCTTATTTTATGTCCCTACTCAGATTTAAATTTTAGAAGTCTAGACCCATAAAACAATAGTATTCCCTTTTAACAGCCTTCTGGTTCTCCTTGGAAAATATTATAAAGCAATCTCTTCCCTCAGGGTCAAAGACTTAACAGAACCTTGAACAGTCTCTCGTCCAGGCTCTGACTTTTACAAATGAGGAAACTGAGGCCCAGAGAGGTTAAATTATTTGCCTAAGGTCGTGCAGCTGGTAAGCAGCAGTACCAGGATTTGAATCCAGATCTTCTGACTACAAATCCACTATTCCAGGCTATAGTTCCTTTCGCTGCCTTACTCTTCTCTATTTCTGTTTGTTTGATCTAACACAAAGTTCACTAAGTAAGCCCAAGGTGTGTACTGAATTATGTCAGGGCACAAAGGAGAAAGCATTGAACTTGGAGTCAGGAAGACCTGAGTTCAAATCCAGTCTCAGACACTTACCATCTGTGTGACCTTGGGCAAGTCACTTAATCTGTCTGCCTCAGTTTTCTCATCTGTCAAATGGGGAAAATAATATCACATACCTCTCAGGGTTGTTATGAGGATCAAAGGAGATTGTATTTGTAAAGTGCTTTGTAAATCTTAGAACGCTATATAAGTGCTAACTATTACTATTATTGTCACACTATAATATATTGTATAGTATGGTATCATATAGTATTTATTATATTAGTATATCAGGAGGATACTATATCTTATAATAAGATACTGTGCTACACAGGAGCATCCCAGAATGAAATAAGGTGCCGCTGTTGCCCTCAAGGAGTTTATAGTCTAGTAGGAGAGACAAAGCATATGCACAAAAAGGTATGATACAAGCCAGAGGTGATAAGAGCCAGGGAAAGAGCCAGACAAAATGCTATGAGAAAATTTATGGATGGGGAGATCCTTGCGAGCTGGAGGTATCAGGGAAGACTCCATGGAGGAGGTGGTACCAGAATTAGGTCTTAAAGGAAGAGAGGATTCTAAATGACTGAGTGAGGTATGAGTGTTGAAGGAATCCCTTCTAGGGAGGATGGAAAGTATAATAAAGATCCAGATATAGAACAGAGATGTGATAGGGCAGGATAATAGAGAATGGTTGAGTTTTACCACTATATAGAGCCATAACTGGGGTCGGGCTACCGAGGCTTTGCTTCAGGAATCTGACATGTTTGGGGAGCACATTTCCTCCCTAAAGGGTAACTACCTGGTGCAGTGGATAGAGCATCAAGCCTGAAGTAAGGAAGAACTTTTCTTCCCGAGTTCGAATTCCGTCTCAGACATTTACTAGCTGTGTGGCCCCGGGCAAGTCACTTAACCCTGTTTGTCTCAATTTCCTCATCTGTAAAAAGAGCTGGAGAAGGAAATGGCAAACCACTCCAGTATCTTTGCCAAGAAAACCCCAAATGGGGTCACAAAGAGTCATACATGACTGAAATGACTGAACAATAACAACAACAACAAATTTTCTCCCCGAGAAAAATCTTTCCAGGATGGATGGGGCATTCTTTCTTCCTTAGGTAGTACAGAGCCTAATGGTCACCCATCATAGTTTGCTATTACCCCACCTGGTATGCTGCTGGCCTGAGTCAGACCATATGACCCTGTTCCCTGCCCAGATCTTTCTGCCCACTTGCCCCAGCCCCAGCTGGTATGCAGTGAGGGCAGAAAGCCCAGTGTTACTCCTGTAGTCCAGGTGGGGCTGGAGGGCATCAGTCCATGATGTGGTTGACCTTTAGAGAAAAAAGTATTGAAGTTTCTGGAAGTATTAGAACTGTGGCTGAAAGGCAGTGAGATGATGGGCACCACATTTTACTGCCAGTCAGTTGGCCAACAAGCATTTATTAAGTGCCTACTATTTGCATCCCCGGTGATGAAGATGCAAAGAAAGACAAAAAATAGTTCTAGTATGCAAAGAGTTCACAGTCTTCCAGGGTACTTGCCTTCCCCTATGTGTCTTCTGGCTGAAGATACATGGAGAGGCTCTCTTGCCTAGAGATAAGGACAAGACCTGGAGTACAGAAACCCATGGAACATTTCAAGATTTTGACTTAGTACTAGTAGGGCTAAGATCTCAGCACCAGGATTAAAGTTGGCACAATGGTATAATGGGAAAGGACCCCCTCCCCTGCCATCAGATTCAAGTCCTAGCCCTACCAGGCACTAGCTGTGTGACCTTGGGCAAGTCACTTCTCTCTCTGAGTATCAATTTCCCCCTCAGTGAAATTAGAGAGTTGGACTAGAGGACCTTGAAGGTCCCTTACAATTGTAACATGCCACATCCTGACAGTGTGTGACTTTGGGCACATTACTTCCCCTTTTGGAGCCTCATTTGTAAAATGAAGAGTGTGGGCTGGGGAAATCTCTGAGTTTTCTTTCAGTCTGACAATACGTGAAAGGTATAACACGATCCCTGTGTCTTCAAAGGGACCAAGGTTTCATATCAAACAATAAATCCCCTTTGCAAAGGTATTATTTTTGCAGATTTGCTTTTGGATTTTTGAGCCATTCTCTTAAAATATACTATGATATAAAGTAGACTATTATACTTGGTGCTAATAGGGTTTGTTTTTCAACGAGACCTGTGTGTAATTTATTGGGATAGAGCTGGACTCAATGAGGAAGAAGCTTACTGAAAGCAACAGGTAGCCAGTTGGTGAGAAGGGTGATCGATCGGAAGCCTGGTTCCAAGGTGGGGATTTTGTGAAGGGGTCCTTACCTCTGCCTGAGTCCCAAGGCAAGAATCACCCCACTGCTTTAGCACTCCAGAAGCCTTGGTCCCAAGCTAGAAACTGTCCTTTCCCCATCTCAACCTGTAACTTTGATGATTTATATTGCCTTTATTCAGGATTGTGATCCCTTTAAATTCTATTGAGAGTTGGAAGGTTAGCACGCTTGTGGGCAGGGCCTAATTTGCCATTCAAATCCTGTGTCAGAGTAAGTATAGGACCCTGGGAGTCACATAACATTTTGGAGTCTCAGTTTCCTCATCTGAAAAATGGGAATAATATTGTAATTAACCTTACAGGTGGGACAGGATCAAATCTGATAAAATATAGGAAGCGCTTTGTAAACGTTAAAGCAATAAACAAGTGCTAGCTTTTATTGCTTTGTTATTATTGCTATCATTTTTTTCTTTTTAATTCTTATGAGGTTAAGGTTGTTCTCAGGTTTTGTCCATTGATGCTCCAACAGGAAGAAAGGAAAATCACTTCCAGAAACCTCCTTTTAATTCTTGTGATTTAAATGGAAGAAATAAAGAGATAGATTAAAATATTCACATGAGTCTGATAGTTTGCCTTGCAATCCTGGAAGACATAAGAGCGGAAAGCAGACAAGCATCTGTAAGTGTTTAGAAGGGTGGAAGAGAAACACTTACATTGCAGCTAGAGTCGGTCCAGGGATTGGTGGGATCCAGAATGATCAGCTTCCGTCCTATTGATGCTGTTATGTTCTGCTGCGGCTTCAAGGGGAAGTGAGTGGCCTTTTGGTTCCTTGATGTTGATCCAACTCTCTTTGATACTGAGTGAAAGTATGTGGCAAAAGGATGGAGAAAAGCCTTTGGGGAATTCTTGGCCTTTACCAGGGTAAATGAACAATAATTATGCTGTAAACACATGAATGGGTAGCCAATGCTTAAGAAAAGATGTTGGCCCAGGTATAAAGTCCTAGCGATAGGAAGGAGAGTAAAGTCTCAGGAGAAGAGATGGTGATGAGAGTGGTGCTGGTGTGATTGAATTGGGAAATCAACGGGGAATGAGAGAACTTTGAAGATAATAAAAGAGGTGAGGAAGAAGCTAGCAGGGTGGGATGGCTCAGATGAGCCCAACTGAGTTCTGAACTGTTGCTGTTCGTCCTTCGTTTCCAAAGAGGACTGATGACATTGCAAGATGATGTCTTGACTCATGTGTGAATTGGATTTAAGTGAGGCAGAGTTGCATAAAGTCATCAGCCTCCCTCTTTCTTCCAGTCATTGAATTCCAGTGGAAAGACGAAAGTTAAGATGACTGGTGATGGCCGGGGATTCAGTGGATGACCTTGTTTGACCAAGCTCCAAGGGCTCCACAGTGCCTGCTTCAGCTACCTTTATGGCCATTGGAACAAATTATTCTTATCTGCCTATTCTGCTGGAGGAAGTCTTCCCATGCATGGGGTACACATCCCCCTAATTCACCAATGGGTTTGAGGCCTGTCAGTTACCGTCAGCCTGGTTTAGCCTGTCTGCTGAGACAGTTTGCTGGAGTGTGGTCACAGTGCATTCTACAGTTTTTTGGAGCCACAAGTGAGAGCTGGGTGATAGGTGGACACCAAATATGAATGAGTAGCCCTGAAAAGGGCTCAGAAGCCCTCACACCAGAGAGGCTAGGTCTCCCTGAACACCCCATGCGCATATACTACTGGAAGGACCTTACCCCAAATTGCTGGGGGGTTTTTGTTTGTTTTTTTGTTTGTTTGTTTTTTTCTGCCTTTTTGTTTACTTTTCTAAGCATAGGTCAGTGATTAGTAATCCCAAGAAATGGTCGTTTCTAGCTTTTGGCGGCCCCCTTCTGTATAGTTCAAGAGTTTCTGAGTTTGAGAGTCAAGCAACTGCTGACTAGTAGGAGAAAATCTCTTTAAAAGCACACTTGTTGGAAGACAAGAATACCACCAACAGTCTCGTCTTATACTCGAAGGACAAAAGGAAGTTGTGCCCTGGCTGAGCAGTAAAGCTGGATTTCGTTCACCATCCATGATAACTGCTGTGAGTTGATCAGACAGTATAGGCTTCAGGAGAATGAAAAATATCTATTGAGCATTCACACAAAGGATCTTTACCTTCATAAGCTGGGTAGTATAATGCATGTCACGGGACACATGAGCATTTTGTGCTTTCTGTATTCGTCCAAAGTATGTCTTTTTCATACTTTAAATCTTATGCATTTTGGGTGGGTTGAAATAAAGTTCCACATTCCCCCAAAAACAAACAAAAGAATGAATTAGAAAAGCTTGAGACCTTGTTGGAATCAAAAGACACTCCTGATGAATCTGGAGTCAGAGAACCTGGGTTTGAATGTGGGCTCTATTACTGACTACTTGTGGTTCTCACTTTCCTCACTCTTAAAATGAAGCCATATGGATCCTAGCGGCCACTCTGTTACTAGCCTTGCTGTGCAATATTAGGTACAACGATTTCCTTTCTTTGGGATTCAGTTTCATTCTCTGGTGGTTGAACTTTTTGATTAAGTTCTCATCCCAGTCTAACGGGGGCAACTAGGTGGCACAGTGGATAGAGCACTAGGACTAGAGTCAGGATAGACCAGAGTTCAAATCCAGCCTCAGATACTTCTTACCTGTGTGACCCAGGACAAGTCACGTAACTCTGTTGGCCTCAGTTTCCTTATCTGTAAAATGAACTGGAGAAGGAAATTGCAAGCCATTCCAGTATTTTTGCCAAGAAAACTCCAAATGGAGTCACAAACAGTTGGGCACAACTGAACAACAAAACCCAGCTGTAACATTCTGATTTGAGTTGTTTACTTTCAAATGGGTATCTGGGGTGTGTGTGTGTGTGTGTGTGTGTGTGTGTGTGTGTGTGTGTGTGTGTGTGTGTGTGTGTGTGTGTATGCACTCAAGGGCTGATCTGCAGTGGATAGGGTTGGGGAGGAGTCATAGAAATGTCAGTCCTAGTGGTGGGTTCCAGAACAATCCCCCCTCTTTGCCCTTCCCTCCTCCCCCTCTCCCCGACATTTTTCCTGGAAAGCAATAGTTCAGGTTACTCAAAGGAGTGCGACAGAGACAGCCAGATGGAGAAACTTTTGTTTGGGGAGGGGCTGGTACCTGGTTTCTCAGAAGGCATAATGGATGGAGGAATGAAATGTGCCAATACCTTATGTCTGGCAAATGGACAAACACTCAGTGAGGGAATATTTTATGGAGAGAAAGATTTCCGAGTCATTCCCTCTTCCGTTCCTAATCATTGGGTTTGTTTATGGGCTTCCTAGTAGTAATTTACAATTCTGCAATTAAGCCATTGAAGGAGATTGAGGGTAGCTACTACCCCCAAGCTATAAAATGCAAAAAAAAAAAAAAAAAAAAAGCAGGGTTCCCCTGTTTTCCCGTATATTTCATACATCTTTCAGATATCTTTTAGTGAGTTATTCACAGCCCTTGAGCCCTGCTCCATCTCTTATTTTTCTTTCATTTTGTTTTGTTTACTAAAAAGAGCCCAGGACTCCATCTCGGCCCCAGCTGGTATTAGCCTAAACATTCATTTTTCTAAATTGTTTACTGCTCCTTGGTAAAAGAACAAGACAGATGACTAGTTATCTTGAGGATGGCTTGGAATGGATGGCTTCCACAGATTCTTCCCCTCACTCCAGTAATTGGCTAACGTGAAATGGAGAGAACCAATACCTGATATGCACCCCCAAATGGAAGAATATGTTTCCCTAGAAACTTAGAGTCTTTCATAAGCTCATCACACTTAATATCTACCAGAGGTAGGGAAGGGGGTGTGACCAACAGACTCTAGTGGAAACCTAATTGTTTCTCTGTCCCCCCTAAATGCTTAGGGTTATTTGTCTTGTTCCTGCAAGTATGTGTCTTTCAGCTTATAGGATCATAGGATTTAAAGCCAGGAGAAACCTTAGAGATCACCTCCTCGTATAGAATCAGAGATTTGGAGCTGGAAGGGACCTTTGTGATAATTTAATCCAACCCTCTTTTTTTTTTTTTTAATGGATGAATATAAAGAGGCCAAAAGAGGTTTCCAATTGGCCCAAGATCATAGAATTCATAAGCAGCAAACCAAGATTTGAACTTCAATGCCCTTACTCCAAGCCCAGGGCTCTTTTCACTAATCCTATTATCATACCCTCCTTTCTTAGGAATAAAAGTGGTAGAATTAGGAAGACTTGCGTTCAAATCCTTCCCCTGACACTAGTTAGTATGGACCCTGAGAAAGTCCCTTAATTTCTTTTGACCTTGGTTTCTTCAACTGTAAAATGGAGATAATTGTGACATTTGAGAAACATAGTTTCTGGATAATTAATAGTTTCATTAATAATGCTATAATTATTAATAAATTTTCATTATAAATTTTACTAATTTAAGTAGTAAAGGAATGGCCATTTAGCCAACTCTCTCTTGGACCAAAGAGGAATTATGGCAGCGGGCTTACAGTTTCTATACCCTTGGAAGAGTGGGTGTACCTGAGGGTGGTGATCAGCTCCTTGGTTGATCATTGGTTGATTGGTTAACAATTAATGAGCAGAAGGAATGTTACAAAGAAAACTGGAGCCATTCTAATGCAAGGCTGATGTACTTTAAAATTATCCAGCCTCGGGCAATCTAATCAAAGAATTTATCCCCACCCAAATCTGTGTAGAGCAAAGTGGGCTTCCCCACCTTCCCTATCTACCTTCCCTACCTTAAATTCTTTGTAAAGTTGGGTGGGGTCTGACCAAGATTGAAGAGAGAGTTAATTCAATATCATTATTAGTAAAGTCCTTCAGAGACTGAATTTTGAAATGAGGACTTTAGAAAAAGGGGAAACTCTGGATCTCTCCAAATTATTGGTTATTAATAATCCATTTCCCTTGGAATAATAGCACTTACCTCACAGAGTCGTGAGGATCAAAAGATAATGCCTATAAAGTGTTTTGCAAACCTTAAATATAATAAACTATATAAATATACCATGTAAAAATGTGATAAACTACATATTTATTGTAACCCTAGTATCAAAGCCCATTGGTATGGGACTCTCCCCTGAATGATGGAGATCAGTGCCCTGCTCCTTTGTCGGGGGGGAAGGGGGGGGGGGGGCAAAGAGCTGACCCGAGTGGGAGAGATTCTCTTCAAGTCTTTTAATTTACTACAGTCTCTTCATGGTGTGGGAACTTCCAGAAGCCAGAAGATTCAGAGATCTAGAGGGGCAGCAGCATCTTTCTATCCTTCCCAGCAGCCAGATACATCTCCAGCTTCTCTCCTCCCAAATTATTTCACTGCATAAGGCAGATCTTCCAAATGCTCTCTATCTCCTTGATTGAATAACTCCGGGAACTGAACTTTTCAGTCCTTACTTTGCTAGGCATGTACGTAAGCACACAAAACCTTCCCACGTGTGTCAGCAGGGGGCGCTGTGTCACCAGCTACTAGGCTGCAAAGGAACCGCATCACCTCCGCAAATGAAAATGATAAGGAAAGACTTTCTCTTCCTCACTCCCGCCCCTTTCCCTTCAATCTCCCCCACCTCCCCCCCCCCCCATCAGATTCTGTTGATGTGGCTACGAGTATTAGCACAGCTGCTTCACAGGCTCAGACCGAGCCTTTCAGAAAGAACAGAGACATTCAAGCATCTGTGCCCCAGCGAGGCAGGGTGGGGATGCTTTCTCCGCTTGACCTTGGGGCTAAACCGGAGAGGGAAAGCAGGAGAACCAAACTCGTGGGGAGGACAAACGGGGCGCAGGCTTTCTTCTGAGATTAAGGCAAATCATTTTCACCTTGATGAGTTTCTTTTCTTGCATAGAAATGAAATTGCAGCAGCCCCGTAAGAGGACCTGAGTTTGAATACCGGCTGTGCTCGCTGGCCACCGCAGATGGCCTTGATCGAGTCACGACGTCGGGGACTCAGTTGCCTTATTGTTGAGTTTCTGACATCTCTACGGACCGGGGATTGGGGCCCTTCTAGATTTGTTTGGAGTGAATGAATAAATGAAATGAAAGAAGGAAGGATGGGAGGAGCAGGAGGAGGGAGGGTGGGAAGAGGAAGGAAGGAAGAAAGAAAAAAAGAGAAAAGGGAAATAAAGAAGGAAAGAGAAGGAAAGAAGAGAGGAAGGAGAAAAGAAAGAAAGGAGAAAAGGAAAAAGAAAAGAAAAAAGGAGAGAGACAAGGAAAGAAGGAAGGAAATAAAGAGAGAAAGGAAAGAAAGAAAAGGAAAGGAAAAAAGAAAAGAAAAAAGAAAGGAGAGAGACAAGGAAGGAAGAGAGAAAGAAAGAAAGAAAGGAAAGGAAAAAGAAAGCAGAGGGAAGAAAGAAAAAAGAGAAAGGAAGAAAGAAAGAGAAAAGGGAAATAAAGAAGGAAAGAAGATCGGAAAGGGGGGAAGAAAGAAAGGAGAAAAGAAAGAAAAAAGAAGAAAGGAGAGAGACAAGGAAAGAAGGAAGGAAGAGAGAAAGGAAGAAATAAAGAGAAAGAAAAAAGAGAAATATGTATTAAGTGGTACTATATGTCAAATGCTGGGGATACCAATGGAAAAAGCAGGGCAGTCTCTGATCCCGAGGAGCTCACACTCCAATTGAGGGAGGCAGGTAGGTGTTACATTGGTTTGGAAGAAAGGAGTTCAAATTCTGTCTCAGATACTTCCTGGCTCTGTGACTGAGGTAAGTCACTAAATATCTCTTAAGCTCAGTTTCCTCATCTGTGAAATGGGATTAATAATAGTACCTCCCTCACCGGGATGTTAGACAACCTATGTAAAGCCACACACAGCATAAACACTAGCCAATTGAGGTACAGACAGGATAGAATAACAGAGCACTGGGCCTGGAGTCAGGAAGATCTGAATTCAAATGTGGCCTTAGACACTCACTAGCTATGTGACCCTGGGCAAGTCCCTCAACCCCTGTTTGCATAATCCACTGGAGAAAGAAATGGCGAGCCACTGCAGCATCTTTGCCAAGAAACCCCATACAGGCTCACAAAGGGTCGAACACCACCCAACAACTGAAGGACACCAACAGCCAAAGCAAAGTTTGGCCACAAGGCAGATGGAAAGGCCTAGAAGCCCTGAGGGTGAAGCAATAGGGAGGAGGGGGAGGCTTACACCAGGGGTGAGGGAACCTGGGGCCTTGAGGCCATATGTGGTCCTTAAGTGCAGCCCTCTGACTGAATCCAAAATTCACAGAACAAATCCTTTTATTAAGAAAATCTAGGCCTAGATTTTCTTAAGTTAAAGAAATGAGAGGAGTGTGATTAGCCCTCTCGGGGGTCAGTCCCCAGCCACTAGCCGTTTGTTCCTTAAGAACATGGAAAGACCATTTCTATAGTAGGGAGATCAAATCGTCCAGAAAATAGAATTCTCCTTGCAATTAGGGGGTACCAGGGCAGTTAGGATGCCCTGGCATAGGGGAGGGCCCGGAAACAAAATCTTTGTGCCATAATAAAAATAAAGCCATGTGGTTGGGAAGGTGCCTGGGCAGCTGTCTGCTGCATGCGACTGCCTGGGCAGCTTAGAGGAATGCCATGTGCTCCAGGGAGAGAGCTCAGGAGGCTACCCTCACGGCACCTTAAGAGAAAGATTGGAGGGGATCCAAGAGGTTGCTGGGTCCTCCCCTTGACATGATATATGAATTCCCACTATGAGGAACCCAGTGGTTATCTGGCAGGTGGTTTGTACCTGAGAAAATCCTTTGGTTTCCCCACCCCCAGCATCCTCAGGTTCTGACTGAATCCTTAACGTAGGAACTATTCACAACACGGGGAGCAACAGACCACTGTCATTCCCACCTGGATCCCCAAAATGCTCCTTACATTTCCTCTCTCAACTTCTGAAGGATCTAAGTGACTGGTCCCATCCCTCTTCATTCTAGGGCCTCCCTTTGTTGATCATTATTTATCCTGAATGGATAGGGTTTATTCACACATAGATGTTTGCATATGTCTCCTCCATTAGATGGTGAGCTCCTCCAAGAGCAAGGATTGTCTTTTGCCTTTCTTTGTATCCCTGGCACTCAGCATAGTGCCTGGTAAATGATAGGCACTTAAAAGACATCTGTTGACTGACTGGCAGATGTTAATTTTAAAGTCACATGTTTCTTTCATGTCAGCCAAGCCAGTTAGAGAGAGGGAGAGAGACAGACAGACAGACAGATAGAGAGAGAGAAACAGAGAGAGACTGAGAGAGAAGAGAGAGAGGAAGAGAGGAAGAAAAGTGAGATGAGAAAGAGAGAGAAAAGAAGAAGAGAGGAGAGAGAGGAAGAGAAGAGAGAGGAAGAAAGAGAGAGAGGGAAGGAGAGAGGAAGAGAGAGAGAGGAGAGAGAGGAAGAGAAGAGAAGAGAAGAGGAGAGAAGAGGAGAGAAGAGAAGAGAAGAGAAGAGAAGAGAAGAGAAGAGAAGAGAAGAGAAGAGAAGAGAAGAGAAGAGGGAATAAGATCATGGTTCCAGAGAGGGAAGGCACCTCAGAGTACATCTAATCCAATCACTTCATTTTATAAGGCCAGGGAGGACAGGTGATTGACCCAAGATTATACTGATAGTTAAGGATTGGAACCCAGATCTGCCGACAGCATAATCAGTGGTTTTTTTCCCACTCTGCCTCCATTCACTTTTGTATCAGCAACAAAATCAAACCCATACCTGATTCCAATGACATCCAGCACTGTTCTATGCACTTGGGGGGTAGGGGTGGGGGTGAGGGATAGGAGATGAGAGCTTCTTCCTAGTAGGCTGAGAGACAAACATATGAAAAGTTAAATAGGGAAATATTTAAATAACAGTTCAAAGGACAATAGAAGAGATGTCACAAGGTGGCACATGATTAATTGCTAAATGAATCGGGCAGACAGTAATTGTACTCAGAAAAGGGAGAGATCACTGCAGGCTGGGGTGGTCAGGGGAGGGTGTGGAGAAAGCAGGATGTGTGCTGGGTCCTGAGGAAAAGAGAGGGTTTTGATCTGGGAAGGGCAGGTTTCTCTGGCTTAGAGCTATGATTTCCCTGGTGTAGAGAACTCAGGACTCCTACCAGTGCAGATCAACAACTATTCTACAACCCCCAGCCTTAGAGAGGTCCCTGAGGCGCTGAGAGTCCCTTACCTAAGGGTGTGAGTCAGAGCTGCCTTGCTGACTCACAGGTCAGCTCTCTATCCACTATGTCAGGGCTTCCTCTCAGGGGGTTAGCATACTATAATCTGTGCCAGCCCTCTCCCTGTCTACATGTGTACATATAAATAACATGTGTATTATGTGTGTGTATATGACATGACATACACACAAACAGATGCACATAGGCCTATACTATATATGTATGTATATGCATGAGAGAGGTGGCTCAGGGGATAGAATGCCAGGCCATAAGTCAGGAAGATCTGAGTTCAAATCTGGCCTCAGACACTTAGCTGTATGACCCTGGGTGAGTCATTTAACCCTGCTTGCCTCCGTTTCCTCATTTGTAAAATGAGCTTGAGAAGGAAATGGCAAACCACCCCAGTATCTTTGCCAAGAAAACCTCAAATGAGGTCACCAAAGAGTTGGGCGTGACTGAAATGAATGAATAACAACAACTATATACATGTATTTGTATATAGGGTGTTCCCAAAGTCTTAGGGAAGACATCCTATATTTGTGTATATACGTGTGTGT
>CM053586.1:232485598-232503059 GCA_028646515.1 Pseudochirops corinnae
AAGGGATGAATTCCACAAATCCAAGTAGAGGGAAAAAAATGTCCTGGCCCAAGCACTATGAAAGCACCTAAAAGAAATGAAAGAAGAGATACAAAACAAGATGTTAAATGTAAGGATAGCTAGAGAGGAAAGACTGGCAAGAAGAAATAAAAGCTTAGATGAGATGATAAAGTCTACCCAAGAACTGGGCTCCCTGAAAATCAGAAGGGGCCGGATAGAAAGCAACAACTCTCTGAGACAAAAAGAAATATGAAAATAAAATCCACTACGTGAAGAGTCCTCAAATGGTGCTTTCTAGACCATTAGTTCATTTCCCTGGCTCAACTACATACCCTAGAAACCTGTGACCTTCACAGCCCAAGCCTCCTGTTGGTCCTCCAGCTGTGGTGACCATCCCCAGAGCAGGGGTCACCTGGGGGCAAGTTTTCTTCCCTTACAATGAAATATGGAGGCCCTGCCGGCATCTGACGATGAATATTTATGGACAACCTGCAGTGTTGGAGGCATACATGGCAACTGAGACCTTTGGAAAGGAAGCATGCAGTGATTTGAAAACCCCAAATTACTTAATAAAAAGCGACAGACCCATCAAATGCCACAGGGGTGCCACTGTTTCCCTGGGTGTCTGTATTTTTCCATCAGAGCAGGTGGGGGTGTCACCCCCTCTGAGAAGCCAGCATTAATAAGGCAGCTGGAATCCTACAGGATGTCTGTGTGGCATAACTGAGCTCATCATTTTTCGATGTATGAGCAATTAGAGTGCACTGGGAGGCCCTGTATCTTTATATCATTCCCTAATGACTGTGAAAGCTTTGTTTCCCGCCCCCCCCCCCCCCAAGTGGGGGGAAGGATGGGATGCGAAATGTCCCCATCTAGAGTTAATTGGCAAAGTTATCACCTCCTATTCTGAGCCCTACCTTATAGCATTCTGGCAAATTTCCAATGCCTATCTCCTCTCCCAGACTAGAAAACAAACGGAGTCACTACCTCTGGAATTAAATGTCATTTGCAAAGCCCATAAATTTCCCTGCCATTGTAAAAAGAGACAGAGTATGTGTATATATTTGCAGCCACTGATACCTTTGACCCTCCCCATTCCCACTCCCTCCTCCTGCCCCCTGGGCTCTTTATTTTCAAATTCCAGCCTCAGGCCTGTCAGATTACATTTTTTATTGCTTCGAAACAAAAAGCCATCTGGAGATGCCAGTCCCTGCTGTCGCTGTTGGGGGGCAGCCACTCTTGCCTTCTCCAAAGCCCTGTTCCCAAGGTCTTCTGCCAGGCCCTGGATTAAGATCCTGCCCCTCCCTTCACCACCTCCCCTCTCCACCGCTGCAGGCTGCCCCACCCCCATTGTTTTGCCCTAGTTCCTTTGCCCTCTCCTTCAGCTCCCAATCTCTTTGTCCCCCTGCCCCATCACCCCATCTCCAGGCAGCGGAGGCCCTAGCTGGGATCTGAACAATACTGGCTGTCAACTCTTATAAAGCATGAGCCAGAGCGCTGTATGATTTCAGGTGGCTGTGTGTGTTCAACCCAACACCTCATTTAGCAAATTCTCCATTTGATTCCATGGGCTCTGTGATCTCTCCCCAGGCCGCCAATATTTTTCTTAGGCCAAAGCAATCCACTGTTTCCTTTTTTCTTGCCCCGGTGCAGCTATCCCCCAACCTTAAATAATTGTTCAGGTAACAGTCTGGTGCAATGGTCTCCCATGTGAAGGCTAGGGGGACTGTGGTCTGGCCCCAAGGGGTACGTTATCAATCAGCTGGAAGATAGGAGGATGGGCCATGTCCTAACCTTCCCATGATGGCCACCACTTACCCATAACTCCATAAACACCTCCACTTTGCCCCCTCCCTTTACTGTGGAGTCTTGAATGGCCCCCATTTTGTATGAGGTAGGTTGTTGGCTCCTTAGGGAAGTTCTAATCTAACAATGATGCCACGGGGCACAATGGCAGCAGGTGTACAGGTGCCACTGGGAAAATTGCCCCACCCCACCCCTCTTCCTTTCTCCAGATCACTTGGTGGTTGTGGTAAATACCCCTGGAAAGTTGCTCTGGAGAAGGAAGATCCTTTGCCAGGGGTGGGAAACCTATGGCCTTGAGAGCACATGTTAGACAGGACAAGAACAGGAAGACATGAATGGATTACGATCTGTACCTTCTATCTCATCAAGTAATCTTTCCCTCCAAACCAACCCCTCTTCCAAACTCCCCTCTTTCTGTCAGGATTCTTCTAGTCTCCTAAGTTCACAACCTCTGCATGATCCCTCTTACTGCTGCTACTTCTTCTTGCTAGGATTTATCTAGCCCCTATTATGTGATGGGGACAGTTACAAAGAGAATTTCATTTGAGACTCACAACCACCCTGAGAGATAAGTTCTGGTTTGATCCACATTCTACCATAAGGAAGCTAAGGCAAACAGAGGTTAAGTGCTTGCTCAAGGTCACCCAGCTAGCGTTGGGTCAGATTTGACCTCAGGTCCTCCTGACTCCAGGTCCGATGCTCTCTTCATTCATAATCATTTGGCTGCTGCTCCTCATTCTCTGTCATCCTGCATATCCAATTGGGTGTCAAATCTAGTCCTTTTTTTTACCTCTACATCTCTCATATCTGTCCTTTCTCTCTACTCACACAGCCTCTGCCCTGGTTCAGGATTCAAGACTATTACTTCGTCACCTTTTTTCCTAGACTATTCCAATTACTTCCAAATTGTTCTCCCTGCCTTGAATTTCACCTCACCCTAGTCTACCCTCAACATGGTTGCCAAGGTGATTTTTCCTAAAGTGTACATTCAATCATGTTACTCCCCTGCCTAATAAACTCCAGTGGCTCCCTATTAGCTCTAGAATCAGATGTTACCCCATATTTATCTCACCTTTAAAAATTTCTATTAATTTCTATTTCTATAATTAAAATTTTTTATTATTTCTATAATACCCACAATTTTTAGTGTAGTTGTTATCTATGTAATCTATATATCTAATTTATAAATAAGTTAATATACATGTGTAACAGGGCTTTGGAGCATGCCCAGATTGCCTAACATGGAAGCACCCTGCATTCTCCTATCATGTGGATGGGAGCCTTTGACTGGATATGTAGTTGAAATAAGCTACATCTTTAAAAACTGCCGGACTGGGACAGTCTCTTTTTTCCTCTGCCTCCGGAAAGTGAAGATCATAGTTGGCCCACAGTACAAGTGCTAAGAGCAGAACCAAGAGGGAAGATACCTTCTCCTCCCCGCTTTCACCCAGATTCCAAGAAATGGATGGAGGGGGGCTCTCTTCTATTTGTCCTTCCCAGCTTCAGGTCCCAGTGATGATCTCTACAAGAATGAGTATTTGATCTATGGCAACTTTGGAGCCAGATAAGATATTGCAACCAGGAAGCCCAGCAGAGAAGCCCAGAGAAACCAGGGTGCCTGGGAGTGGGGGGAATGGTTTGGACTTGTAACTTGAGGCTGTGCTCTACAGGAACTGAGCTGAACTATAAACTTAGTCCCCTTCCCCTCCCCAGAGACTAAATTTGTTTGCTGTGTCTCATCCTGCTGCTCCTTGATGTCTTTCTGATTGTTGTTGTTTAGTCATTTTTCAGTCATGTCTGACATTTTGTGACCCCATTTGGGATTTCTTGGCAGAGATAATGAAGTGGTTTGCCATTTCTTTCTCCAACTAATTTTACAGATGAAGAAACTGAGGCCAACAAGGCTAAGAGAGTTGCCCAGGGTCACCCAGTTAGTAGGTGTCTGAAGTCAGATTTGAATTCAGGAAGATGAGACTTCCTGACTCTAGGCTTGGCACTCTTTCCAGTCCACCCGCAGAATGCTGTCTGATACACTTGTTACTCTGCTGGTATCATGGTAGTTGTTAGGCATTGTTCCTTGCTATCAGCTTCTGATCAGATAAGTTAAGGCATATAAAAGTGCTTTGCAAACCTTAAAGTGCTATATTATTTTTACTACTCTGCATTCTTTGGGGCCATCTGCCAACCATCTCTGAAACAGTTTTCCAGAATGTAATGGTTAGAAAGCCTCTCCATGAATAGGGAAGGCTGATAGAATTTTCTTTGTACCCGGAGGTTACATGTATCACGTCAAGCTAACCAACATCACACAAGATGCCTTTAGGCTAAGATAATGTCTTTTATTTTACCCCAGTGTATGGGACTGATATGTAGTCTGGAGCAACTCTGGGACTTAGATTAAGGATTCCCATATCTTTTCTGAATTGATATGCAAATTAATTTAGCCAGATCAAACTGGTAAGTGAAGAAGGCAACGACTTTATTCTAGACCCACCAGCCTCCATTCTGATCTTTATTAGGCATATCAGTCAGTAACAAAAACCTTCTTAGTTTTTGGTGCTCCATTTTGACCAGGGAAAAACCTCATTGGTCTTCCAATGCTAGAAAGCAATTCTGTGAGCTCCTTGGCTTAGCATTCAGACTACAGAAGGAAATGATGAAGCAGGTCAAATTCCATTAAGTCTTTCATTCCATTCCATTTGACTGAATTCAACTGAACATGCATTTTAAAAAGAGCCAGAATTATATATAAGACAAAAAGAAAATCTCCAAACCTCGAAACAATGAAAATAACTCCTGCCCTTTAGGAGCTTACTTAAGGGAAAGCAATAGTATGCAGATAAGTCGCCTCATGCTTCAAGTGTCTCCTCTCTTCAATTTATCCTCCACAAAACTGTTGTTGTTTATCCTTCTTTCTTGAAGACCAATGACATAGCAAGGGTGATGTATTGACTTGTGCAAGAATTGGATTTAAGTGAGGCAGAGCTGTAGAGTCATCAGCCTCACTCTCTCCTCTAGAGTCACTGAAATCCAGTGGTAAGACGACTGGTGATGGCCCAAGATGCAGTGGGTGACTTTGGCCTTTCTAGATTAAGATCTTTCCCAGGTCTCAGTTTGTTTGAGGCAAAGTCATGACTAAGGGCTAGGTGAGAGCTGAGACAAAAGATGGCCTAATTTACTATCATAAACATATCATTTTGGGAGAGGAAGAAGTGATATTTCTGAAGCATGGGTCTGAGTATGACATAACCCTATTTGAAAAGTTCCAATAGCTTGTTCCCAATAACCTCCAGAATAAAATATTTATTAACTCTTCCAACATTAAAAAAAGAAAAATCTTCACGATCTGTCTCCATCTTATCTTTGCAAATTTATTTATCCAAGGCTGCATTCCCAAGGGTGTTCTGATAAATGTTTAACAACTGGCTCTTTAAAAAAAAGTACTCTCCACACACTTTTCAGTTTAATTTGCATTATTAATGTCTTTCTGTCACTTTCTTAAGTCTAGACAATCAACATACGAATAAATCAAGCCCTGATTGGTAGTGTTTGCTGATTTGCAAGGCATAAATGCTTACACTGAAAATTTAACAATCTGCTCAATTGGAGCTGGCTTTATCACACCCCTGATTACTCCCCCTCCAAGCACTCTCTATTCCAGCCAAACTGGCTTCCATGTTACTGTTTATATAGCACAATCCATCCCCCATCTCTGTGTCTTTGCCAAGTTGTCCCTTAGGCCTAGAAAGCACTCATCCTCAACTCCTCAAAATTCCCTCTTCAACTCTCCAGCTCCTTAGAAATCCTAGCTCTTTTCAAAGCCCAATTCAAAGGCCACTCCCTAGATGAACCAGGTCTTTTCTGTTCCCTTGGGGCTAGTGCTCTCCTCTCTCCCAATTACTTTGTATTCATTGATATATGCACATGTTATTTTCCATGATAGAATGTAAGCCCTTTTGAAGGTGTAGATTCTGTTTTTGTCGCCAGGATCTCCAGTTTTATATCTCTAGTGCCTACCTAATATAGTGCCTGGTACATAATAGGTACTTAATGCTTGTTGTCCTATTGGTAAGGAACCTCAAAATTTCTCATCTTGTGTAAGATATCCTACATCTCAAATACATGCTATGTCTAAACTATAAATCCTTCTCTTTGGCATTTAAAGTCCTTCACCGCTTGGCCTCAACATACCTTTGCATTTTTATCTTTATTATTACTATTGTCCCTCTTTTTGCACGCTAACATTCTAACCAAACTAACTTTCTTGCTATTCTTTGCATAGGATACTCCATCTCCTATCTCTGTATCATCTATTGCATGTTCCCCCATTCTTCATCTCTGCCTCTCAGATGCAAGCCTTTCCTGATCTCCTATACTTCCCTCCCCTGAGTTAGTACCCTCCTCCACACAATTACCTGATATTTTATTTGGCTTACATTTTGTATATGCTTATACAGGATATCCCCAAAGTCTCAGTGCTGTTTTAAGCTTTAATAGCCATTTAGTTAAGTCTCGATAGCTTAGAACTGTGCTAAGACTTTGGGGATATCCTGTGTATGCACTTGTTTTCTTCTCTAGTAGAATGTAAATTTACTGAGGGCAGGGACTAATTCATTTTTATCTTTGTATTCCCAGTGATTGCCACCTTTTTTTAAAAAGCAGACCTATGACTGCTTTGGCACAGGGAATTCTTTTTTAAAAATATATTTTATTTTTTCAATTACATGTAAAAACAATTTTTAACTTTTTAAAAAATTTTGAGTTCAAAATTCTCTCCCTCACTTCTTCCTCCCTCTCTCTCCCTTATTGAGAAGGCAAGCAATTTGATAAAGATTATATATGCTCAGTCACAAAACATATATTTCCATATTAGTCATGTTAAGAAAGAAAACACAGACCACAAAAACTCCAACCCCACAAAAAATAAAGAAAGTAAAAAATGTTATGCTTTGATCTTCATTTAGACTCCATCAGTTCTTTTTTTTGTAGGTGGATAGCATTTTTTATCATGAGTCCTTCAGAATTACCCTGTGTCTTTGTGTTGCTCAGAACAGCTTAGTCATTCACAGTTAATTATCAGACAATATTGCTGTTTCTGTGTACAATGTTCTCCTGGTTCTGCTTACTTCACTTTGCATCAGTTCATGTAAGTCTTTCCAGGTTTTTCTAAAAACATCCTGCTCATCATTTCTTATAGTACAATAATATTCCATCACAATCATATACCATAACTTTTTTAGTCATTCCCCAATTGATGGGCATCCCTTCAATTTCCAATTCTTTGTCACCTCAAAAAGAGCTACCATAACTATGCACGTATGGGTCCTTTTCCTTTTTGATTGATCTCTTTGGGGTATAGACCTAGTAGTAATGGTATTGCTAGGTAAAAGAGGATGAGCAGTTTGATAGGTCTTTAAGCATAGTTCCAAATTACTCTCTAGAATGGCTGGATCAGTTCACAACTCCACCAATGAAATGCATTAGGATCCCAATTTTTCTACATCCCCTCTAACACTTGTCACTTTCCTTTTCTGTCATATTAGCCAATCTGATAGGTGTGAGGTGGTATCTTAGAGTCATTTTAATTTGCATTTCTCTAATCAATAATGATTTAGAACATTTTTCCATGTAACTATGGATAAGTTTGATTTCTTCTGAAAACAGCCTATTTATCACCTGAATCATATTCTTATAAATTTTACTCAGTTCTCTATGTATTTGAGAAATGAGACCTTTATCAGAGAAAGTTGCTATAAAATTCCCTTCCCCCCAGTTTTCTGCTTTCTTTTAAATCTTAGCTGCAGTGGTTCTGTTTGAGCAAAACCTTTTAAATTTAACATACTCAAAATGATCCTTTTTACGTCCTGTAATGATCTCTCCTTCTTGTTTGGTCATAAATTCTTCACTTATCCATAGATCTGACAGGTAAACTATTCTGCGCTCTCCTAATTTGCTTACAATATCATCCTTTGTGTCTAAATCATGGACCCATTTTGACCTTACCTTGGCATGTGGTTTGAGATGTTGATCTGTCCCTAGTTTCTGCCAAACTGTTTCTAGTTTTCCTGGAAGTTTTTGTCAGACATTGAGTTCTTATCCCCAAAGCTGGGATCTTTGCATTCATCAAATACTAGATTACTAGGGTCGTTACCTAGTGAGTCCTGCGCACCTGATCCATTCTATGGATCCACCACTCTATTTCTTAGTCACTACCAGATTGTTTTGGTGATTAGTGTTTTGTAATACAGTCTGAGATCTGGTATGGCTAGGCCACCTTCCTTTGTATTTTTTTCCCCCATTAATTCTAGCATAGGGAATTCTTGATGAGAAAACTTCCTTTAGGGTGGAATAAAAAAAAAGTATTTTTATAGCCCATACTGTGTTCCAGGCACCATGCTAAGCACTTTACAAATATCTCATTTGATCCTCACAATAACCCTGTAATGTAGGTGCTATTATAATTCCCACTTTACAGTTAAGGAACTGAGGCAAACAGGTTAAATGACTTGCCCAAGGTCACACAGCTGACAAATGTCTGGGGCTAGATTTGAATTCATGTCTTCTTGACTCTAGACCCAGGACTCTATCAACAGTACTACTTGGCTGTCTCTGAAATGTATATTGGCTCCTATTCTGCAACTTGTGGGCATAGTATCAGAGACTTAGAGTTATAAGGGACCTTAGAGTGATTTACCCAAGGTCACACATCTAGTAAGTGACAGACAGAAGTGTGGGATTTGAACCCAGTTCCTCTGAGTCCCAAAGTCAGCACTCTTTCCTTTGTGTGTTGTTATTAGACTTATAGAATTGCTGGACAGGCTTGCCACACAGCCTGGCACCATTGTAGGTACTTCAGAGAATCTCTCTGGGGTCCTTGAAACTTTCTTCTGGGTTGCTGCTGTTTTTTCTTTTTTTTTTCTCTTTCCTTTCCTCTCCTCTCCCCTCCCCTTCCCTCCCCTCTCCTCTCCTCTCCTCTCCTTTTCTCTCCTCTTCTCTCCTTTCCTTTGCTTTCCTTTACTCTTTCCTTTCCTTTCCTTTGCTTTCCTTTCCCCTTTCTTTTCCTTTCCTTTCCTTTCCTTTCCTTTCCTTTCCTTTCCTTTCCTTTCCTTTCCTTTCCTTTCCTTTCCTTTCCTTTCCTTTCCTTCCCTTCCTCCCTTCCTCCTTTCCTCCCTTTCTTTCTTTCCTTTCTTTCCTTCCTTCTGCATTTTGCGAGTACAAGTGCAACAGTTGGGCTGTCCATGTAGTATCTCCTTTGACCTTGCTAAAGGACCAGCCAACCTGCTTTCCTAGACACTGTTCTTTGGTACAAATCACCTTGGTGGTGTGCTGCAGAAGCCCACTTAGGCCCGTCACAGACCTCGCCATTGCCCTTTGCAACCTGTGCAAATTTGGTTTCTCTGCAGATAACGGTGTTTCATGATTTCCATTTATACAGCATGGACATGTTGATGCTAAAAGAGGGTTAGGCCACATACAGTGAGAGACCGACGAATGGGCAAAAGAAGTGGGCTGGTCCTGGGTGTTCACTCTGGCTGTTCCCCTTGTCTAGAATACTCCCCCTGCTTTGCTCTGGCTACTGATTTCCTAGGCTTTTTTTTGTTATTGTTGTTCAGTCATTTCAGTCTTGTCCAACTCTTTGTGACCCTGTCTCAGATTCCTGGAGTAGTTTGCCATTTCTTCTTCCAACTCATTTAACAGATGAGGAAACCGAGGCAAACAGGGTCAACGTGACTTGTCCAGGGTCACACAGCTAGCTAGTCAGTGTCTGAGGCCAGATTTGAACTCAAGAAGAGGAGTCTTCCTGATCTCTGGCCTGGCACTCTATCCACTGTGCCTTCAAGTCCTAACTAAAATCCCATCTCCTCGGGGTGGTTAGGTGGCACAGTGAATAGAGTACCAGCCCTGGAGTCAGGAGGACCTGAGTTCAAATGCAACCTCAGATGCTTAAAGCTTATTAGCCATGTGACCTTGGGCAACTCACTTAACCCCGATTGCTCTGCCCTCCCCTCTCCAAAAAGCAAAATACAATAAAATAAAATAAAATCCCACCTCCTATAGGAAGCCTTCTCCAACCCCTCTTAATTCCAGCACCTTCTCTCTGTTCATTATTTCCTATTTATCCTGAATATAACTTGCTTTCTATATATTTGTTTGCCTGTAGGTTCCACCATTAGACTGTAAGCTGCTTGAGGACAGGGCTTGTCTTTTAGTCATCTTTTTTTTAATCATCAGCATTTAACACAATGCCTGGCACTTAATAAACGTTGATTGAATTGAATTAATTCTTGTTCTTGTTCAGTTCAACTGGAATATTAGTTGGAAAGGGAGAATGTATATAATACAAACAGACATCTAGGTGGCACAGCGGGTAGAGCATTGGACCTGGAGTCAGGTAGACCTTCATTCAAATCCTACGTAAGACTAGACTTCGGGCAAGTCATACAAATTCAGCCTGCCTCAGTTTCCTTATCTGTAACCTCCCAGGGTTGTCATAAGGAAAAAATGAGATAATATTGGTAAAGCACTTTGCAAACCTTAAAGTGCTATACAATTGCTAGCTGTGATGATGATGATGATATATTATTATTATTATTAGATAAGATAATAGGGGCAGCTAGGTGGCACAGTGGATAGAGTGTCAGATCTGGAGACAGGAAGATTTATCTCCCTGAGTTCAAATTCAGCTTAAGACACTTACTAGATATGTGATCCTGGGTGAGTCACTTAATTTTCTTTGCCTCATTTTCCTCATCTGTAAAACCAGCTGGAGAAGGAAATGGCAGACTCCTCCAGCAACACTGCCGAACCCAAATGTTGTCACAGAGAGTCAAACATGAATGAGAAACAACTGAACAACAACAAAGATAGTAAAACCTTGCTGGTGTGGTGTAAATGACATTGAATATGGAATCAGAAGGAATGGGTTCAAGTCTTATCTCTGACACTCAGGCATTACACAGACAGAATTAATTATATATTCTTTTATATGTTTCTGGATATGATCTAACTTGACTATGCTCCATGTGGCATAAAAGCTTCTAAATGACAAGTAATGTGCATCCTCCTCCTCCTCCTCCCCCTCTTCTTCTTCATCTTCCTCCCCCTCCTCCTCTTCATCTTCCTCCCCTTCCTCCTCCTTCTCCACCTCTCATACAGCAGCATCACCTTGCTGGGTTCAGTAAATGTTCACTGACTGATTCTTGGCCCAGCTGTCTCCTAACTGGGTGGCTGCATAGGGGTAAGCAAATTTCTTTCAGGCTTTGTTCCTTTGGTTTCCCCTCTGCAAGGCAACATTCTTGCTACTTCCTGTTTGGTAGAAAATTCTTGAAAAAAAAAAAAGAGCTTTGAAAGAAGTATTCTACTTCCACGGCAGGCACCCTTCCCAACTTTGGAAGAGAAGGCAAAGGAAAAGAACCCCACCAGTTATGTGGGTCTTCAGAAGGCCAGTCCCTGCCAGCCCTTCTTCACCAAGTGCCTGCTTGCCAAAGATTAATTGATGTAAGACACTCGGCATTTTCTGAGCCTTTCAGGTCCCATTTAAAAACCTTCTGCTTTATTTATTTTTATAAAGCTGCTGAGGTTTTTCTTTTCTTTTTGTGAATTCTTCCACAATTGTCCAGTTTGACAAATTGGATTCTTAAATCTGATTCTTTAAGGAAAAGGAGACAGGGTTGACAAGACAAGAAACAGCTCATCTTTTAAGACAGGGGATACATAAAAGGAACAAACAAATAAATAAAAGAAACCCCATTCTGCAGTTTCACTGGGACTCAATGGGTGTCTCGGCTGTCACTGATAATCTAATCTTTCTGCGATAGGTAAGGAACAGGACAATGGAGACCCAACCAAGCTGTAGGTCTGATAGGCCCCTGATTAATAGGACTGTCCAATAAGCACCCGGGCTCTGGAAGATGATTAATGACATTTGGTGGGAATTTTGGCCTCCCCTGGCAAGAAAACAGTGAAAAGAGGGAGGTGCATGGACGGGAGGGTGCATTCTTCCGGATGTGATGGATTCCTGACTTCTTTTGGGGTGTGTGTGTGTGTGTGTGTGTGTGTGTGTGTGTGTCTCCTCTCACATTTTTGTGTCTTTTATTTGTCTCTTCCTGCAGGGACTCAAAGGCAATCCCCCACAGAGCCCTGGCTAACCTCCATCCTCCTTTAACCCCAAACACATGAGCTCATCTTGACCCTTCCTCACCCAGAGTGCCATGAATCACAAGAGAGACTTTCAAAGATTGGCACCCCTGGCCTAGCCAGAAGGGAACTTTACAGGCATTTCTCCCTCTCCTTTCTTATTTTTGCTTGTCCTGCCCACTTTCCCCCTCTTCTCCCCTCTACCTCTTTCTCCAGAGTCCTCGGTGGTGAACAGGACAGGGATGTGGTTGGAGCTTTTTAGGCTTGAAAGACTAAGAGCATCTGTCTTGTTGAGTAAAGATGGCCACAATGCACTCATTGGATGGAATCCTGTTAAATAACCTTGGGGGATTTTTCAGCAGAAGACTTTGGCCAAAAGGAAAGGACTAATTGCACAATGTAAGCATTTACACTAATGAAGCCTGGCCCGCCACTTACCATCCAGGAAGAGAGAATTACCCAATGGTGATTGCCTCAAAGTATTCCTCAGCGGGTAGTTAACATATCCTGTAGATCCTTCTATTTCTGAGGTCACCCGAAACAAAGGCATCTTTTGACAGCTGGTCAGGTTGATTCGATTCAGTTCAGTAATCATGTATTAGGGACCTAGTGTGTGCCAAGTGCTGGACTCCATGCTGGGAATTCTAAGACAGCCCAACTTACTAGCAACAACCTCCTCTCCTACCTTTCCAGCTTCCATATTACCATGGAGTGAACCCCCATCATCTCAGTTCCCCAGGCCCACAACCTCAGGGTCATCCTTGATTCTTCACTCTCCTTCACCCCGGGTATCTAATCCTTTACCAAATCTTCTTGCATCCAGCTTCACAACATCTCTCACATACCTTTTTCTCCAACTGTATGGCCAAGACCCTGATTCAGGCCCTTGTCACCTATTGCTTAGAATAGATAACCCCAATAACCGTCTAACTTGTCTCCTTATGCTCCGCCTTTTCCTTTTTTTAATCTGTCCTCCATTCAGCTGCCAAGGTGATTTTTCCAAAACTCCCCTTCTCGATGAGATCCAGTGGTTCCCCATTCCTATAGGATCAAGTAAAAACTCCTCTGTCTGGCCTAAAAAAGTCTTTATAACCTTTCTCCTTCCTAGCTTTCCAGCCTCCTCGTACCATCCTCCCCACCCTTCTGTGAGCCAGTTACACTGGCCCATTTGCAGTTACTCAAACAGTATGCACTATCTCTCATCTCCATGCCTTTGCACTGGCTGTCTCCAGGCCTGGGATTCTCTACCCCCTCTTAGGCTTCCTTCTAGGCTCAGCTCCAAACTCACCTCCACAGGAAGCCTTTCCTTGTCCTCGCAGCTGCTAATTTCTCCCCCTTTCAGATAATTTTCCAGTCATTCTATATTTTTATCTTGCATATCCTTAGTAACTTACTCATTGTCTCCTCCATTAGAATATATGTTCCTCAAGGGCAGAAGCTGTGTTTTTTGTCTTTTTTTTTTTTTTAAATCCTCAGTGTTTAGTACAGTGACTGGAAAACCCCAAGTACTTACTAAATGATTGTTGACTGACTTACTGACAACTATCTGGTCAGCATCTTCCATTCTGATTATTGACCTCCTGTAACACAACTGCTGCCTCCAATTCTAAGGGCTTCAGAAAGCAGTCAATTGTAACTGTTCCATCCACAAGGACCATTCCTAGTAGCTTACCAACTGAGGTCATCTCCAGCAAGCAACTCAATCTTTACTCTGCTGTGTGCCTCAGTATTCCAATCTGCAAAATGGGGATCGTAATACCATTTGCCTCCCGGGTTTGTTGTGAGGATCAAATGACATAATATTTGTAAAGCACTTACCTAGTACAATACCCAGCACACAGTAGGTTCTTGTTTCCTTTCTTCCTACCTATAAGGCATGTTCACATATTTTTTGTTTAGTTGGTTAGTGTATGACTCTTTGTGACCCCATCTGGGGTTTTCTTGGCAGAGGTGCATACTGGAGTGGTTTGCTGTTTCCTTCTCCAGATCATTTTACAGATGAGGAAACTGAGGCAAACAGGGGTAAGTGGCTTGCCCAGAGTCACGCAGCTAGTGCCTCAATTTGAATGAATGTCATCCTGTGCCTGCCTCCTCTCTCAAGTTCAAAGACCCTCTCCTGACTCATTTTCCTGCTCTTCTCCTTCATACCTTGCAGTGGTCAGGCTAATCAATCTTTTATTCTTTGCTGTCTCTCTCTATCCCTCCCCTCCTCCCCCATAGGAGATTCAGCAGCCCCAGGCTTTTGTCAAGCTGTGTCTGCCTGAACTCAGCCACTGCTATTTCTTGGTGCTATCTGAACAGTGGACAATGAGAAATGTGACTAGAGTGGCCATTCCCTTGCCCAGTAGAATGTCCAGTCCTTGAGGGCAGGGGCTGACATGAAAATTTTAAGATTAAAAGCTGAGAAACAGGATACCAACCATCAATACCCTGAGGGAGTATCTTTTCTCTATGAGCCTGCTTTTTTGCACAATTATCTTTGATTTCTTCCCCTTTCAATCAATAAAATTGCCCAGTCTGAAAGGGGTACCACCTTATGTCTGTCTTTGGATCAGCACAGTGTCTGGTTCTAGCAGACGTTTAATAAATCTTCCTTGAATCGAGGAGACCAGGATCCTTCAAATAAAAGTACACTAGACCATTTCGTAGAACCAAAATGAATTGTTTACAGGAGACTAGCTGAAGGCCTTCTGTGTTCTCTCATTCATACCCATATAGTCACAGATGAGAAAACTGAGGTCCAGAGAGTTTAAGGGTATCACAGCTAGTGACTGTCTGGGATAGGATTCAAACACAGGTCTTCTTAGGTCCAACACATTGCCTCTCAATGCCCCTTTCAAACTCAAATCTAGGGGTGAGGGGTTAATGTGTCCATGACCCCCACCCCTGCCAAGCAGGAGCATCTCTTACCCATCTCCTCTAGCTCATGCCCTGCCCTTCTGCGAAAACACTGGCGTGTATTCCCACATCACTCCAGCTGGGTAACTTTCCAATGGTTTTAGCTCATTACTCATCATTAGGAGCCCTGGTGTCTGGAGTTTTCCAGGTGATCAAAGCATTTCTGTCTGGAGCATCCTGGCAGCCCCCAGTGTCGTCACCAGTAATCTGATGGCCCAGCCAGGCAGACAGTTAAGTAACCCAGGAAGGAGGTGATTTGGATTTTAAGCCCATATAATTCAGCTTGACATTCTCACAAGCCTCGAGTGGTTCTCATTGCCGTTAGAGGAAGTTCCTTGGTGACCGGGGTGCTGAATTATTGTGGTGCTGGCTTGTTGTAGAGCCACATGCTTATTTGGTTTAGATATCTTTGGGTAGCCCTTCACCTCCTACTCTCCACCCCCACCTCCACCTCTCACTTTCCATCTCCCACTCTTCACCACACACACATACACACACACACACACACACACACATGCGAGTGTGCACACACACACATACACACACACACACACACAGGCACATACACATATACATATGCACCCCTTCCTTTTTTCCCAAAGGCAGCAGTCTGGCTCTAAAATCTTCCCACTGTGAGGCAATAAATAAGAAACAAGTGAGTTCCCATTGTTTAGAGGCAGTGGGGCCCAGTGCAGAGTGTGCTGAATTTAGAATCAGAGGTTCTGAGTTCAAGTCCTGATTTTGCCACTTATCACCTGCTCTCACATTGGGTTAAATCATTAAGCCCCTCTAGGCCTCAGCTCCTTATCTCTAAAATGAGGGGGTTGGACTAGATGATCTCTAGTCTTTTCTGAATCAAAATCTGTGACCCTACAGTTAGGGAATAATTGACAAATTTTCTTTTAGGAACATAGTGATATATTATCATGAAAAGAGGAATATGAGAAATTCAGAGAGGCATGAGAAGAATTTTATCAATGTATACAGAGTAAAGTAGCCAGAACTAGGAGAATAAGCTATTGGAGCTTAAAACTGCACTAAGACTTTTGGGACACCTGGATATACAATGACTATAACATAAAGGAAAAGAGCACAGCAATCGGCCTCAGACACGTGCCAGCTGTGTGACCCTGGGCAAGTCATTTAACTTCTTTTTGCCTCAGTTTCCTCATCTGTAAAATGGGGATCATAATAACATAATCCCAGGGTTGTTGTGAAAAATCAAATGAAATGATAATTGTAAAGTGCTTAGCACAGTGCCTGGCATGGGAGGTGCCATGTAAATATTAGCGATTATTATTGTTGTTGTTATTGTTTTTATCAGTCATGCTAGTGTCAAGGCGGAAAAGGCCTTAGGACAGTGGTTCTCAACCTTCCCAATGCTGCGACTCTTTAATACTCATATGTGGGCGTGTCTGTATGTGGGTGGACCCACCTGGAGACAGAGAGAGGAGGTTCCTAAGACCATTGGAAATATGTTTTCCGATGGTCTTAGGCGAGCCCTGTGACCCCTGTGAAAGGGTCGTTTGACCCCCAAAGGGGTCACGACCCACAGGTTGAGAACTGCTGCCTTAGGGTCATTTGTATCTATTTGGATCTATAACCCCTTTTAATTCCAGTACCTTCCCTCTGCTGTTTCCTATTTATCCTACATACAGCTTGCTTTGTATAGATTTGCTTGCTTTGGTGTCTTCTCTGGTAGAGTGTAAGCCCCTTGAGGACAAGGTTTGTGTTTTGCCTCTTTTTGCATTCCCAGTACTTAGCACAGTGCTTGGCAAGTAGTAAGCATTTAGAAAAAGTTTGTTGAAAAGTCAGGCAATTCAAGGTAGAAGAGATTACACTTGCTCTGGTTGACCTTTGAGGGCAAATTAGAAGTATCTAAGAAGAATCAGTGACAAGTTACAGAAAAACAGAGTTTATCTTGATATCAGGAAAGGCTTCCAACAATTAGAATTGTCCCAAAGTTTAAAAAAAAAGCTCCTTTAGGAGGTGAGTGTCCCCTCTTACTTTTTTTTTATCTTTTTTATCATAAGGTAATTATTTTAATGGGCAAGCATTTGGTGTTTTCATGTGGAGTTTATACCAAGGTATGTGCATATGTGTGGTGCAAACAACACTTTAGTAGCATCAGAAGACCTGTGTTTGGACCCCAACTCTACCACCCCAGTAGCCCTGGGACTTTTGAGTAAGATTCTTTGAGCTTTAGGATTCCAATCTGTCTAGCCCTGACTAGGCTGAGACCATAGTAACTGGTGACTTATACTCAGGGGTATGCTTGTAAATGTTTAACAACCAGGTCTTCATAATGCATGCAAGACACAAATTCTGAGGTTTAAAAGCTCACACTGAAAATTTAACAATCAGCAATCCTTTTTGGAGAGCTATCAGTCCCTGTCCTTTACCTCTCCTTGAAGTTTGGCTTTGGTTCATCTCTCTAGGATCACCTGTCTTTTCAAGAGGCGGAACTAGGTTCCTCAGTGCCACATCCATCTCACATTCTTGAAGAACAATTCTATTTGTAGCTCTAATCTAAGGAGTCTTCCCCAAAAATTATGGGGGAAAGGTAAAAAAAAGATGTGCCAACAAGTTAAATATGACAAGGTAGTTTTATTCCCACACA
>CM053586.1:232503559-232648334 GCA_028646515.1 Pseudochirops corinnae
AAAACTAAATAAATAGAATGGCCAAAAAACAAATAAGCATAAAATTGACTGAAGACCTGAATACTTTAATTAAGAATCAATACTATATCATAACAAAATTGGAAACAGCTCTCTAGTCAAGGGTTTCATACAGCTTTTTGTCAAAAGAACTCTCAGTTCCAAGTCACATAGCAATGTCTTGCTCAGCAATGCTGAGCAATATTGGAAAAAAAATTTCATCACTAAGGCAAGATTTGGTGAAACAAGTGATGAAATTGAGGAGCTGCTAAAATCTGAAGGGGAAAAGTTGAAGAACCTGAGGACACTGAAAATCTTCACTTAATACAAACACCAGAAAATATACCTAATAAAGTAGTGGATAACAGAAACATCATCAAAGTCTCAAAAGATTTTGAAATGGAGACAGACATACTCAGAATGGAATTCCAAAAAGTCCTCTTTTAGTCTGATGGCATGAAACCACCAATCAGACCAAATATACAAAAAAAGAATAAAAATTTTAAAAGTTTTTATCTGCTATAACCATAAAACCTAAACACATCCTCCCATAATATTTGACAGAAAGTATAAAAGCATTTCAAGCTCTGTACACAATAGTTCATATCACATACCTTGCCATAGTAATAACTAATCCTGCCTTAAATCCATTATAGTATCTCCTATATATGGCTAACATGACTTCCAGATTAAAGAAAGAATCAAATCAAAACATCTTATTAATCAGTCAATGCACATGAATGACAACAAAGTATAGGGTTCCACCAATAAACAAATCAAACAGTTCCTTCAACTCAATGAATATTTTCCCACTGATAGGAAAATATCATTTGGACCTTAATAGCCAAGAAATTGTTAGTGTGAGCCTAGGAAAGAGAAACTGAAGTTTTCAAGCTTGAATCTGGGGGTCGCAATGAACTTATATATGAAGGTGATACCTAAAAATACCTTCGTCTTAATGCACCCAGGTGGGAAGGCCACCTTGGTCAGATAGAGCATGCCATGGTCACCCAAAAGGTGAGCTGTCCACTTCCCCTTTAGCTGTCCCCTCCATCATCATCTTGTCTTTCTTTATAACCTCACCTTCTAATGTTCTATAACAGGAAGGATTTTTTGTAATTTTAAGTTATTATTGCTATTAAATAAACAGATATCTTAGCTTAAAAACATACTTTGTTCTTCTCTAGTCAAGACATTCAGCATAAAGATATCAAGGAGAAGGCTGTGTGTGACTGAATACAATAAGAAATTTATTGGTATCCTGAAATCAAACATCAATGGGAAGAACATATTTAAAGCAATTAACAGTTACGCAAAACTATTCCTAATGTATGTTCTCAGGATGGTAAAGTAGATAGTGACAGATTTGGAAAGTATCCTAGCAGAACCCCATAAAATATTAACAAAACACAGGGTCCATCTCCCCGAAAAAGAACAACCCTTCCCAGCCATAAAGGAGGAAGAGGATTGGTAAATATTCTTAGAGCTCATGACATCAAACACCCACAGAAATACTCTTAGAACAAGTAGATATCAATTCACTGGGACGTAGTAAAGGCTGGTGACTACGCCATTGGGTTTGCCAAATGTATGAAACTTTAAGTGGGTTGTATCAAAAGGCCCCCTATGGGTGACGTCCTCATAAACTTTGCCAATAAAATGTCTTTAAAGAAGTATCAAGAAAAGGACCAAATCATGCAGATTTGTTTGTGTAAATAGAAGACTTTATAATAGCAACTCAGTACCAGATCATTGCAACTTGACATTACATAAGGATTATCCTTCAACAGCCCTGATTTAGTGATCAATGCAGATTATACAAGGAAATGGAAGACATATCCTCACTGAATTTAAATGACACTTTTCTATCACTGGAGAAAGATTCCATGAAATGAAGGAGCATGTATTTTTTGAGTGGAGCCACACAGTTTGATTTCATTTATATACAAATGTCTAATAAGATGTTTCAGCACCACTCTATTTTTAACTCATGTCCTGGGCCAGGGCCAACTCAGGATAGGAATGAAATACGACATTCATAGACTAAATAGCATTTAACAAAAGAAACATACCTTGCAGTAACATGGAAAAGGGTACTTAGTAAAGATATGTAGTTAATTCAGTTGGACATAACTTTCTTACTTCCACATTAGCCATGGTAGCCTATCCAGTTAGAAGGGTGTGTGGCCTAAAACAACATTGGGACATCTATCAAGCCTAAGGAGTGCCAATTATTTGTGCTCTGCAGTTTAACCTTGAGGAAACTGGGAAGCTGTAGCAATGGTTTAAGCCTTAGAGGCCTAGATCAATTGAATTCTGCCTTTTTAAGAAAAAAAAATTTTGTTTAATTTAACCTATATGGTAAGCACTACTAGAGTGGGCTCCAACTACATTAGTGACCATTATTACTCCTAGAACTTGGAAACCATACTTAGTTTTATTTAGGAGAGATGATCATGTATTTAAGGCTAGATGGAACCATAATGAGATTTAACTACCAAAAAATGCAACTTTTTATATCAATTATTTTTGATGTTACTATGTTGGTGGCATGTTTAAAAGAACAATTTTTATTAAAGCGGATATGTAATACTCTCGCATTCTTCTTATATTTAGGTCTGTCATATATTTGCAGTACATGAGTGTAGAACTAAGCAAAAGGCTTTGAAATACTCTATAAAGGCAGTGTAACTGTTAGGGCACTTTTCGATTCAGCTCAGTGCTCTAGCCTGTTGAGATATTTTCAAGTCCTGACTCTGTCATCCAGAGTGTTAGCTCTCTCTCCTAGCTTTTGTCACCAACAAATATGTTAAAGGGACCATCTGTGCTTTTATCTGAGTCACTGATAAAAATATTCAGTAGTACAGGGCATGACACGGATCTCTGGGATACTCTACTGGAAATGCCAAATTGACATTGAAGCAATAGCTAGTACTCTTTGAGTATGGCCATGCAGCCAATTCCAAAATCCTCTAATTATACTATTATCCAGCCAACTTTTCTTCATCTTGTTTACAAGAGTAGGGTGAGAGATTTTAGCAAGTGCTTTGCTAAAATCTAGATAAACTATATCTACAGCATTCCCCTGAGTTACCAGTGTAGTAATGCTGCCAAAAAAATGGGAATAAAATTAGTCTGGCATGATGTGTTCTTGATGAAGCTATGCCAGTTTTCCCTTTTTACTGCTTCCTTTTCTAATTGTTCATTAACAATCCCTTTAATGATACATTCTAGACGTTTGCTAGGAATTGATTCTATTCTGGGGCCTTTAAAAAAAAATCAAGTCAATATTTGCCCTCTTCCAGTCCTGCAGTACCTGTCCCATTCTTCACAGTCTTTCAAGGATCACTGCTGGTTCTTTCATCTCCAGAGAATGAAGTTCATTGGAGCCTGGTGTCTTGAACTCAGCAAGAGCAGGCACTATAGATGTTGTTTTGAATTTCAGTTCCCCATTAGCTATTTTGGTTCTGCTTCTTCTAGACAAAAGATCATTCTCCTTGTCAGGAAAAAAAAACAACAACAAAGAAAATAAGAATTGAGCAATTCTCCCCTCCCTTCATTATCTGTTTTCATTGTCTCATCCACCTTGCACAGTTTTCCCCTTTCATTGTTCTTTGTTATTGTTGTTCAGTCGTTTTTTGTTGTGTCCGCCTCTTCATGACTCCATTTGGGGGTTTTCTTGGCAAAGATGCTAGAGTGCTTTGTCGTTTCCTTCTCTACATCATTTTACAGATGAGGAAACTGAGGCAAACTGTGTTAAGTGATTTGTGCAAGGTCATACAACTAACAAGTGTCTGAGACAGGATTTGAACTCAGGTCTTCCTGACTCCAGGCTCTGTCCACTGATGCACCCATCCCTTCATTGGTCTTCTTCTTTTCCCCAATATGCCTAAAAGCACATCCAAAACCCTTTTGATTATCCTTTGCTTTCATCAACAGCATCAGATCATTCTGGTACTTAGTCATCAGTGCTCCTAGCTTTTGATTTCTCCTCCATTATCTGACTTTGCTTTCATATTCTGCATTTGTCTTTTTAAATCTAAGTTAGTTGGTTATTCTGCTGTGCATCCATATAGATAATATTCTCCTTTTCTCCCATTATAATTTTTCTTTTGTATCCTAGTATTTGATGATTAAGCACTTCCCATCTCTCCTGGGTTATTTTTCCCTCATAGAATTTTATTCCAATGGGATTTTACTGATCATCTCTACCCTTTAATGATCAGAAAACTGCCTCCTGAACTCTGCTCAAGCCAGATCTAATCTATGCCAAATTTTTTCTCCTTTTTATTTAGGCAGCAAGGAGGCACAATGGATAAGGTGCTGACTTGTAGTCGGGAAGACATGAATTCAAACGTTTACTTGCTGCGTGATCCCTGGGCAAGTTATTTAACCTTTCTTAGCCTCCAGTTCCTCATCCATAAAATGGGAATAATAATCCTTTGCCATTAGGAATAAGGAATATCCTTCCATGGAACCATGTTCTATTCATGGGTTCATCTCAACTGGTTTCAGTGACATCTATGAAGTCTTGAATTAGGGTCCCTCATTTCACCTTACTTTTTGGCCATGCTTTGTGCATTTGTGTTTAAATATGTGAGGCCAGGGATTTTATTACTGACTCCTTACTGGACAAGTCTTGAGCCATTTTGCTTCCTATGTTGTAGCTACTGTGTGTAGTAGTAAACTTGGTGGACATATGTAGGTAGTTTTCACCCTCTTTTTAAGTTTAAATCTTTTTTGTCTATTTGTTCAAGATTCCAGGCAAATATGTTCTCTTTTTAAAATTAATTTATTTATTTTAGTCTTCAGCATTCATTTCCACAAGATTTTGAGTTCCAAATTTTCTCCCCATCTCTCCCCTCCGCCCCCCACAATGACATGCATTCTAATTACCCCTTCCCCCAGTCCGCCCTCCCCTCTATTACTTCCCCCATCCCCTCCCCCCTCACTTTCTAGTAGGGCAAGATAGATTTCTATATCCCATCAGGCAAATATGTCCTTGCCAGCCTTTATTAGTCATACTCCATCCCTAACCAGGAGTCTGTCATCCCTATATTTTAACATGTGGTCCAGAAGTTCAAATCTCATTCCCAGACACGACCTACTTAACTAATTATTCACTTACCAAATTTACTTTTATCTTCTGATGTCCCTCCCTTCAATTAGAGGTATGAGGAAAATACCATGTATGTCCCCAAGGTCTTCGGTTTCTTACCCAATACTTCAAAATTTTTAGCAATGTCTTCTAAACCACTTCTGGCAGAAATAAGTTCAGAAGGGGAAATAGACAACAGGATCATTTTATTACCATCATGTCAAAAACACTTCTTTTAAAACTCTGTAATAGAAATTTAGAGTTTCATATATAATCCTCATTTCTATTCTTTGTATATTGATTTCTTCATGTTTGTTGATTATTTTAATGATTAGGAGAATTTTAAAAATAGATTCATTATCTGCATCCAGAAAAATAACTGATAAATAGAAGTCAATATAGAACAATTTTACTTATATACCTGTTTGTGTCTAATGGTAGCCATCTCTAGGGTGTGGGAAGGGGATAGGAGAAAAAAAGAAAAAAAGAAATTTACACAATAATTTTGTTGCATATTTGAAAATAATAGCAAGATGTGCATAGCAGATTTGCAGTTTCATGTATAATCATCTTTTTATTGTACTATGTTAAGGGTATGGAACCTGCAGCTTCAAGGCCACATGTGACCTTCAGATCTTTGGATGCAGCCTTTTGACTGAGTTCAAGTTTTTTATAGAACAAATCCTTTTATTAAGGGGATTTGTTCTGTGAAGTTTGGATTCATTCAAAGAGTCACACTTGAGGACCTAGAGGGCCACATGCGGTCTCGAGGTCACAGGTTCCCCATACTTGTACTATATTATGGAAATTCTTGTTTTATTCCTTAAATTAAAAATAAAATAAGAAAAAATATATTCCTTCTAGCACAAGAGATCTTCATCTTTCACCGTCTTTATCTTGCCACAGACCTCTTTGGCAACCTGTTGAAATCAGGATAATGTTCTGTTGCCTTCATTCATGATTGAAGAAAATGCTAGGTTTCAGCTAGAGGTTAGTGAAAATTAAGATGCTGTTTTTTCCCCATTCAAGTTTACAGACTTCCTGAATGTATCCATTGACCATTGGGCCCTCCAGATTAAGGACTTCTGTTCTAGCAGAATCATTTGTGCCCATATCAATCACCAGATGTGGGTAATAGTCATTTGGTTTGATAATGCTTGAGGGGGATTTCTCTCTCACTTCCTGGACAAAGGTTGTGGGAGGCAGCTGCCCTTTCTCTGTTTTTATCAAGTTAACAAATAGCTGTCCTCACTTACTAGCTGTGTGACCTCGGGCAAGTCACTTAACCCCAATTGCCCTGCCCTTCCCCCTCCAAAAAAAAAAAAAGCAAAAAACCCCCCAACAAAAAACAAATAGCTGTCCCAATATCTTTTAGCAGGAAGTGACCAAACAATACACATCATCTCTTTTGACCCTTGCTAGATGCTCATCTAGCAGCTGCCCTGGATCCATTTCATCATTCCTGGGAGGACAAGCAGCTGTTTATTCCTAAGAGAGGACAGCTCCCACCTCTTCAGAAAGAGCCTCGCAGCTATTATTAGCTCCAAGAGCTCAGTGGTCCTTCTTCCCTTTTTCCTCAGCATCACATCCTTCTACCACCCAAAATCCTGCCTCTTCAGACCCTTTTTCTCCTTTGTTCTTACACTAAAGTTCTTCTTTTGTGGGGATTTGTTTTTTGTTGTTGTTGTTGTCATTGACAGTATTTTTTTTTAAGAAACCATTCAGTTTCCCTAGAAAAGTGTGGTTCTAGCACCTTTATTTGTTTGTTTGTTGGAGGGGACAGGGCAGTTGGGGTTAAGTGACTTGCCCAAGGTCACACAGCTAGTAAGTGTTATGTGTCTGAGGCCGGATTTGAACTCAGGTCCTCCTGACTCCAGGGCCGGTGCTCTATTCACTGCACCACCTAGCTATCTAGTTCTAGTACCTTTAAATCCTCTTCTAGAAGAGAAAACAACCTATAACTTTGTCATAGATAATAGTCACTTTGCTGTGGCCTATATAAACATTGTATACTCTGTAAAGGTCACCTAAAAATCCTTCTTGCTCTCCAAACCTACTAAAAGTAAAATGACACTAATCCAGCCATTCTGGAGAACAATTTGGAACTATGCCCAAAGGGCTACAAAACTGTGCACACCCTTTGATCCAGCAATACCACTATTAGGTCTGTATCCCAAAGAGATCATAAAAAAGGGGAAAGGACCTACATGTACAAAAATATTTATAGCAGCTCTTTTTGTGGTGACAAAGAATCGGACATCAAGAGGATGCCTATCAATTGGGGGATGGCTGAAGAAGTTGTGGTATATGAATATAATGGAATACTGTTGTTCTGTAAGAAATGGTGGGCAGTGGACTTCATAAAAACCTGGAAAGACTTACATGAAGTGATGCTGAGTGAAATGAGCAGAACCAGACATTGTATACAATAACAACTTTGTGTGATGACCAACTTTGATAGACTCAGCTCTTCTTAGCAATACAATGATCTAAGACAATTCCAAAAGACTCATGATAGAAAGTGCTATCTACATTCAGAAAGAAATATGGAGTCTGAATGCAATTTGAAGCATATAATTTTCTGGGTTTTTTTCTTTCTTGTGGTTTTTCCATTTCATTCTGATTCTCCTTTCACAACATGATTAATGTGGAAATATGTTTAATATGATTGCATACGTATAGCCTATATCAGACTGCATGCTGTCTTGGGGAGGAGGGAAGAGAGGGAAGGAGAAAAAAGCTTGCAATTCAAAATTTGATAAAAGTGAATGCTGAAAACTATCTTTACATGTAATTAGGAAAAAAAATAATATTAAGCGGGAGAAAAAGTGAAGTGACAAATTGCCAAATATTCTCTACAGAAAACACTAAAACCCTCCCAGAAACTTAGACCCAGAATAGCTCTCTCTCTTTCACCTATTCTATATCCCTCCTTATAAAATAAAGATAAGTAGGACAGTTTCTAGTACACTAAAAAAAAAAAAAGCCTTCCATAGTTTTGTCAACAATGCTTCCCAGGTATTCAAGAACTGCCCCAATTTCAAATACTTTGTCCCATTGTTCCTATAAATGATCACAATGACCTTGAAATCCCAATGTTGAAACAAATAGAAATAGAATGAATTAAGTCAGTAAAAATTACAGAAAATATGTAGATGTTGCAAAAAAAAAAAAAAGTTAGGACCACCAAAACTGGAGAATCACAAACTGAAGAAACACTTGCTATTTTGGACAGCATCTTTGGGCTGCACATAGGTATTTGACTTCAACTCTAATCCATGAAATAATAAAGCCCAAATTATGTTGATCCATCCCCCTAGAATAAGAGTCCCCAACAAGTCAGTGGTTATCTAAACCGTCAATCACAAAATCTTAGGTGTTTGCTGCCATCACTCCTCTCCCATTGGAGCCACAGGTAGCAGCAACCACTGTGCATCTAAAGATTTGAGGAAAATTCTGGATCAGCTCTCTGCTCTTGGAGACTTCCACAGAGAGGAAAATTTGGTTGGGAGCCACACCCTGGCATCAACTTGAATTCTCCACCCTGCCCTACACCATGACTTCATGAAAATCAGTAATGGGACAAGCTCAGGGCCTATGATCGTTTTCCTTTGTTCCTGGTCTTTTTCTCCTTTCCCAGACTGCTTAATATTTTAAAAGTCAATAGAAAGTCTTATTTAATCCCACAAACACTTATAAAATTCCTATTTAGTGCTCTCTAACCCTCCCAGAAACTTGAGCTCAGAATGATTCTACATCCTCTACCAGTTCTCCTGACAATATAAAAATAGAAAGGACAGCTTCTAGTAAACTAAAAATGTCTTCCATGAATGACAAAATAAAAGACAATATCTGCCCTCAAGGTGCTGGGGAGGGGGGCTGATATAGCTTAAAGGGGAGGTGATGTTGCTAATGCACTGCTGAGGAAGAAATAGAGAGAACACGTCTGATTTCTTGACATCCAACCTACCTTTTAAATCTGGAAATCCCTAGTAAATACGTCAACATAGGAATGAAGGACAGGTAGGTGGCACAGTGGATAGAATGCTAGGCCTAGAGTGAGGAAGATTCATCTCCCTGAGTTAAAAATCTGTCCTTAGATACTTCTTAGCTGAGTGACCCTGAGCAAGTCACTTAACCCTGTTTGCCTCAGTTTCCTCATCTGTAAAATGAGCTGGAGAAGGAAACAGCAAATCACTCCAGTATCTCCAAGAAATCTCCAAATAGTGTCATGAAGAGTCGGCAAACCTGAGTAACAACAAAAGGATTGAAGAATTTATCTTACAAGTATCTGTACCCTGTTTAATGGATGGGAGGCTCTTCTACTCCAAAGCTCTCCTTTTACTGTAATTTCCAAAGGCATTCAGGCAAACTCATTCCCAAGCAGCTCTCTCCAAAGGCAACATGGCAGAATGGATATGAAAACCTGGGTTCATATCTTGCCTCAGATACCTCTTAGCTGTGTAACTCAATTTCTTCAACTATGAAATAAGGAAGTCGAATTCAGTGGCCTCTTCCAGCTCTAACTGCATTATCCTATGCCCAGGTCTGAAACAGCATTGAGCCATTGCCCTGAAAACCCATTTATTACAATTGGACAATAAAGTAACTTAAGCTTTGAATCCCACCTCTTTCATGGAACCTTTGTTCCTTCTTTGAAACTGCCTCTCCCTAACAAAGGGACCCTGTCTTGTGGGACACAGCCCTACTGCCAACACCAAGAAAGGTTATAGGGGGCTAGGGCCCTATTACACATAAACATCCTGAGGGCAGGAACCATGTATTTTTTGTATTCTAATACCAGGGGTTGTGTGAAATGATTCAAATTCACACTAGCATTTTACTGTCTACCTATTTATAAGGAGCTGAGTCATTTTGAGTGAATTTGATTCCATAATAATAGGCACCATGATGCAGTTTAAGTTTACTTTACACATCAGTCCTCTGACTGGAAACAAAATGGGGGACAGTAAGTTTTCCAGTGAGGGAGTCTTCTGGGATTGTTAGCATGAGGCCTGTCATTTGTAGAATCAGTAGTTATATGTTGATTGGATTAAATTGCTTAATCTCAGATGATTTATTGCTTAAATTTTTAAAAATGTTATGTTTAGAACCTTTTCTAGGTTACATATATGAATATACTACTACAACTCTTGACATAGAGATGCTTCTGGGTTCTCCAAGGCCATGCCAACAGAGCTCAAGCTGGAAAGGCTTCAAGTGCAGGTCCAGTAACAGATTGTCAGTATCTTTCATCCAAGGACCAACCCAGTTAAATTTGGAGAGTCTCATCAGCAGCCAGTTGGCCACATGGTAATGAATTTTTTAGCCATGATAATTCATAAAGATTGTCTACTGAGAGGCAGAATGATTGTGAACTCCACAAGTAAAAAGTGGGCAATGGTCGAATGAGGAATCCTTTAATATATGGAAATATTTTTACACTAAGGAGATTATTCAGAGGGCCTGAGAGGCAGGCCCCTTGGAGTTTATCCTGCTTGATTCACTCTGAAACCTAGAATTGTGAAAAGAGAAAAACAATTCAAGTGGAGAAAGGGGCTGGAGATGCCTGAATAAAAGGTAAAATGGTAGCCACATGACAAGTTGTATTACTATGATAAGGCAAAAGGCTGTTTGAAAATAATCAGAAATTCTCTCAGGAAGCCCAATTATATTCTTATATTGTGAATCAAAATGCTGGTGCCAAAGACCCGACCTATCATTCACATACCTTTTATCCTGTAATTAAACCAGATAAGCTGCTGGGCTAATTCTTTCCTGAATGATACCACCCTTTGCGCAAGACTGTACATCTGTAGAAGACTTCACTCTGAAGATCTATTATATCAATATTTCACTGCAGTGAGCTGCCTCCTTAATGATTTACCCATAACACATCATCAGAATGAGATACACTTATAATATATTACTCAATAAGTCTGTGGTGGCCAGGAGAGAAAGCCAGGTTCACTGACAGAGGAAGCACCCTTACATGACAGATGTCAGCTCACACGTAACATGCTGGGTGGGCTCTCTCTTCCTACATAAATGTGTGTGCCTATTTTCATGAGCCTCTCTCTTTCACCTGTCTCTGTCTCTTTCTATTCCTGTTTGTCTTTCTCTGTCTGTCCATTCATATCTCTATCTCTCTGTCTTTGTCTCTCAATCTTTATTTCTCTGTCTCTCTCCCCTGATCTGTAATTTCATTGGCATAGAGAGCTCCTTGGTGTGGAAACTCCTTCCAACAATGCAAATACTCAATTATCCTGTAATTTAAAGTCTAAGATCCTAGGGTTACTAAGAAGATAAGTGATTTGTCCAAAGTCACAGTCAGTATGTGTCAGAGACAGGACTTGAACCCAGACCTTCCCCCCTAAAGTTGTCTTTCTAGCCACCATACCACACTGCCTCCATCTTTAGGTCCATCATGAATAATACATGATTTTGGCTACCTCATGGGGTCTCAGAATTGCAGGGACATTCAAAAAGCCATCTAGTCCATGGCCTCTTTCCTGTCTTCATCTGAGCCATGCCAGACAGAGGTCTAGTTCTCCTATTCTTTAAGGTCTCTGGGAGAGATTCCATGGCCTCCTATAACAAGTCTGAGAAGCTATTCCTCAGATCCACAGCTGGCTCTATCTACAGTGTAGGTGTCTGTCTTCTTGTTACCAATGCCCTAGTGCAGTGGTTCTCAACCTTCCTAATGTCACAACCCTGTAATACAGTTCCTCATGTTGTGGTGACCCCCAACCATAAAATTATTTTCATTGCTACTTCATAACTGTAATTTTGCTACTGTTATGAATCGTAATGTAAATATCTGATATGCAGGATGTATTTAAATTGAACATAACCCACAGGTTGAGAACTGCTGCCCTAGTGGGACAAAAAGGATGCCAAAAGCCAAAGAGTACATAATAAAAACAAAAACTTCCAAAATGGACTGGAAAGAATTCCCCACTCCCACCCCACCAAGGAAATCCACCTGGTTTTTGGAAGCCCACCCTGGGGTTGAGCTATCCTGATTGTTAAGTGAACAAAAACTCATTTAAATCACTAAATCTAGCCAGCCCCAGACCAAGCTTTTCACATCTTATCAGGCCATCCACCTTGGACATCTCACCTGCACTGCTAACCACATACAGAAACTCCCTAATCCCAGCCCTCTACCTTTTGCTCTAAGAACAGTAATGAAACTAACACTAATATTGCTTTTGGAAATAATATGGGGGCGGCTAGGTGGTGCAGTGAATAGAGCACTGGCTCTGGAGTCAGGAGAACCTGAGTTCAAATCCAGCCTCAGACACTTAACACTTACTAGCCATGTGACCTTGGGCAAGTCACTTAACCCTAATTGCTCTGCCTTACCCCCTCCAAAAAGCAAAAAAAAAGAAAAGAAAAGAAAAAAATATGACAATCTACTACCCTATGACTCTATCTACTGTCCCTCTGCCTCCTTAAACAAAAATTCTCTTCTTTGGACATCTTTTCCCTATGTGTGTTGCCCTATTAGGACATAAGCTTTTTTGAGGGCAGGGGCAGTCTAGCTTTTGTATTTGAATCTCCATTGATAAGTACAATGCTTAGTATATGGCAGGTACTTAATTTTTTTTTCATTCATTCAAAGCCAACTTCCCCAACTTGTGATTTTTATTACAATATTAATATATTAATGTTCTAACCTCAGCTGTGTACTGCTCTTCCCACCAAAAACATCTATCTGTGAACCCCTCCGGTAAGCAAGGAAACTGGGAGTCAAGGGTCCTGAATCAAATTGACTCAATGACCTCACATCAAACATCTGGGCAATAAGAGTCTTGATTTTCCCCCGCTTTAAAAATGAAAACTCCACAGCCTCAGAACTTACCTTAACACTTACTAGCCGTGTGACTTCATTGCTTAACCCCAATTGCCCTGCCTTGCCCCCCTCCAAAAAAAAATGAAAACTCCACTAATCACATTGGTTGACTGGTTGACTGTGAGATTACTGTCATGCCTTGGGTCTCTTAGCTGTAACTCAAGGACAATAAGATCTGAAGTATTAATAACCTCCACGCTTGTTGTGAAGCTAAAATGAGATAAAATACATAAAACACTTTGCAAATGTTGAAGTGCTATATAAATATCGGGGGTAATGGGAGTGGTGGTGGTGGTGGTGGTGCTATCATCACAATCATTGTTATTAAATAGCCTTGAGTTCCCCATATAACAGGACCCCAGACAGGCACTCCATATATTGTCCCTGACATCCCACCATGTGTCTGGCTTTACCCCTAGATGGCTGGAAGCCTTTAGAATCTGTCTCTGTTAAGACACCAAAAATGAAAGATTTGGCAGTGCGGGAAGATGGTTCTTGGTGGGTAGCCAGGCATGAGAAATGTGATGACTTAGAGAAGGTCCTTTAGGAACTAGGAGGCTGTGACTCCTGCTGGGGTGATGGAAAAGGGCCATTGCGTCTCGGCTGGTGGAAGGAAAGAGAAGCTGGGTGATAAAGCCCAAAAGCCGCCTGGCTTCCTTTTTAATATTCAAGAGATGACCTCAAGCATCCTCAGCTTTCAAGCTGAGAGCACCGGGAGGGGATCTGAACAACAACTGGTGCATCCTTTGGAAAAGTCTCAGATTCAATTGCGGGACCAGAACACTCAACTTTTCCACTCATCTACCCTTATCCTGCTACCCTTCCCATTATTTCGTAGCCCTCAGATATCTGGGCCAATGCAGCAGTGATGTTAATTGCTCCGTGGCATACTTGGCTCTCGATTCTGTTAGGAGGGGCCCACCTTCCTATTCCCTCCAGGCTGGGGCAAAGAATAAGAGACCATCCGGAAGGCACATAATTTACATAGAAACTTGGAGACTGAGAGGCAGCCTAAAGTGGACGAGTTGAAATGGAAGAGGAAGTAGAATGAATTCTCTTGGACGTTCAGATTCCTGCCTCCAGCAGGGCCCCTCATTACCCTCACCTCGACCCCTGCAGCTCCATCTGTAGAATCTCACTAATACTAGGATCACGAATATAGAGCTCATTTACCAAAGAGGAAACAGAGACCCAGGGAAGCTAAGTGATTTGTCTAGGGTCATGGAAGTAGTTAGCATTAGGGATGGGATTTGAACCCAGATTTCTTGAATCTGGAGACAATTCTCTTTCCATTATACCCCAGTGCCTTTCTTCTATTTTTCCTCCTTCTCATCCTCCCTCCTCCTCTTCTTTTTCCTTTTCCTCTACCTCCTTCTCTTCTTCCTCCCACCAGCAGATTTAGAGCTAAAAAGACTGCTTCCCTCCACATTTCACATGCAACATATTTAAAACATCGTCCTTTGAAAGGATCCAGCCTAGAAGAAGATGAATCAGGGCAACTGTTGACCCCATCTGAGGCATTAGCCACAATGGCTTGGGGCTAAGGTCTTAGGCAGTGGTCACATCTGTGGTTTGTGAAAAAGGGAAAAAAGAAATCATGAATGCTAATAATAACTCACATGTCTATAGAGCTTTTGAGTTTCTAAATTGCTTTCCTTACAATTACTCTGGGCAAGTACTATTATCCCCTTTTCACAGATGAGGAAACTGAGGTCCAATGTTCTGATTGCTGGTTAATTAACTGGAAAGGGAAAATCCCTATTATTAATTCCGTCCTTCTTTACCGTTCCCCAAGTCTACCCCGGGCACCTAGGTGGCACAGTGGAGTATGCATAGCCGGGAGTCAAGAAGACTCATCTTCCTGAGTTCATATCTGGTCTCAGACACTAACTGTGTGATCCTGGGTAGATCACTTTATCCAGTTTACCTCAGTTTCCTCATCTGTAAAGTGAACTGGAGAAGGAAATGGCAAACCCCTCCAGGATTTTTGGGAAGAAAGCCAGAAATGGAGTCACAAAAAGTCAGACAATGACTGAAAGCAACTGAACAACAAGAAGTCTGTCCTAGTGTTGATCTCTTGCTTTGCCTCTTCCCATCAAGTTGTCCAGGTTAGTCACAGACATAATAAGAATAAAAAACAGTAACCTGGACCAGTTTCCAAGGGTGGGGCACATTGCTACTCCCTATCCTGCCCTTCAAAAAGGACAGACTGTCAGTGACTTCACAGGCCCCTACACAGAGGTCTCATTGTCCCCTGTCCCACCCCCCTCCCACTCCCAATTCCGCCCCAGGACCTCTGCTCCCTAACTTTTAGCCAAAACATGATGGTATACCGGCACGCCCCAACCTCATCAGGTCTGGAATTCTGCAAGGCGCCAGGGCAGCTGAATGGATTGGAGCAGACCAGTATGAGGACATAGCGCCATCTCGTGGTCTTTGCCGGTGCCCACGCCCACAGTCTCTGGCCATGACATTTGCAAATAAATTCATACCTCATCATTACCCATCATCACAACCTGATGTTCTCTTGGGGAATATGTACAACAGCAAGAGACACACACACTCACACATGCACACACACAAGCACATACAGGCACACTGATTTGGGACTTAGGATCCTAAATGCCACAATGACTATTAAACAATGTCCTGCCTGTGCCCAAACAGGAGGGAAGTGGGAATTGATTGCCTCTCTTTTTTCATCTAAGCTGCTAACCCAAAATAAAGCAGCTGTTGAAGCCCCTGACCTTTCTCTAGCTGTTGGAAGGGAAATGCTGGATAAATAATAGATAGCCCACTGCTGGGTTGTGCTTACAAGCATCTTTTAATTAAAATAGCTGAGCAACCAGAAGGTCATGGGGACTGACATTTGAGGTAGCAGTCCAGCAGAGCTATCACCCAACTGGAAATCTCGTCTGGAAAATTGGGTAACCTGGGCCATGAGCTCCACCGCCGGACAGATCCTCTGAACTGTGGGTGGGATTTTGTTTTTGTTTTCTTGAGGCAGACAGAATACTTGACTTCCTGTCTTTTGGTGACAGACAACCCAGAATATGCATATTGCTAGCCCTCCTATAGCAATCTTTGCATTCCTAGAACCTACTGGAGTAACTACTTATCTGGCCACAGCATCCCAGAGCAGGATCTGCCTCGGTGCTGAGCTCCACCAATCAGCAGTGGACTTGCCACTTAGTTCCCTGACAGTGACACAAACCACTTCCTGTTTCTCCTCCAGGAGGCTAAGTGTCCTTTCTTGGTGAGCCAAGGTGACTTTCAACCAGGCAGCTCACATCCTGGACCCCTGCCTAGGCACTGCTGGCCTCATCGGTTATTGGACATAGGTTTATCCCTGTTTATGGAGCCCAGCAGAATCAATCTGGTATATCTCTGCAGAAACAAAATTTAATTCAGGAATGGAGGCAAAAAAAATAGCCCAACTGCCACCTTGGACAGTTCATCTGCTCATGCCTTTGATTCCCTGTTTCTCTAGTAGGGACACAGTGCCAACTTTTCCCACTGTCAGTACCACACACAGTCATCTACCTGAACTTATGGCTTGTCAAGAAAGCTGTCAGCTCACTTCTGAATCTAGTCTGCCACAGCTGAAAGCTGAGGAGGATATATGAGACAGGAAAACTATAGCTCACTATATTTTGGTTTCCAGACAACAGGGACAGGATGCTGTGACATCCGTAAGGAAAATCCAATTCCCCATCTGAATGGAACTTTGAGGGGAAGAAGACTACTGGGGGAGGATTGAAGAATTTGAGGCATTTTTTTTAAAATGACAAACTGTCATTAGGGGAGGGGAGGGAGAAAAGGTCATTATTTTGTACAATTCAGGATACCTTTAGGGACATTAATTGGTCATGATTGCCAATGCCAACATTAGAGAGTTTGGCATTATTCAGAACACTTTTTTTAAAAAAATGATTTGGTCTGGCTTTCTAGAAGCTTCCATTCGAAGGCCAAGTCAGACTAGCAAGAGAAATCTGTGTAACGACCTAGTGATTAAGGACCAACATTTCCAAGAATTTTAGAATTCTCTTCCACGTGGAAGAAAAGAGGTTAGATTTTATTTTCTACATTGGCTCACCTTTCTCATTTTGCCTTTTAACTGTAGGTGAAACCCAAGACTCAGTCCTCGGTCTTCTACTTTTCTTTCTCTTAATACTCTCAGAAAACTCAACCATGTTTGAAACTAAACAATTAACTCTCGGCTAGAGATTTATTATTTTGATTTATTAATCCTACAACCTTACATACACCTTACAAACCTTTAAGCACTTATTATTATCATCATCTTTGTCTTTCCCTTTCAGTTCAGTGAAATGTTTCTAAATGTTCACTTTATTTTGGGGTGAATGTTTTGGAGAGGTTTTATTGGGGGTAGGGTTAACCATATTTTAATTTTAACATTAAGTTTTTTAGATTATGAGTTCCAAACTCTCTCCCTCCTCTCAACTCCTTCCTTACCTATTGAAAAGACAAGAAATGTTTCCCCCATTATTCATGTGAAATCATGGAAAACATTTCCATAATATGCCATGTTGCAAAAAGAAAAAAAGCAAGCAAAATAAAGTGAAAACCAATATTTTCAATCTGCATTCAGAGTTCATTATTTCTCTATCTGAAGGTAGATAATATTTTTCATGAATCCTTTGGAACCATCTTGGATCACTGTATTGATCAGAGTAGCTAAGTCTTTCACTGTTGATCATCATTACAATATTGTTGTTTTTGTATACGATGTTCTCCTGGTTCTGCTCACTTCACTTTACATCAATTAATATGTCTTCCCAGGTTTTTCTGAAGCTATTCCCTTCAACATTTCTTGTAGCACAATAATATTCCATCACAATCCTATACCACAACTTGCTCAGTCATTCCCCAGCTGATGGGCATCCTCTCAGTTTCCAATTCTTTGCCACCACAAAAATAACTTATATAAATATTTTTTTTGTCCATGTGTCCTTTTCCTTTTTGTCTGATTTTCTTGGAATATAGCACTAATAGCAGTACTGTTGGATCAAAGGGTATGCACAGTTTTATAGCCCTTTGGGGATAGCTCCAAATTGTTGCCTAGAATGATTGAACCAATTCATAACTCCACCAATAATGCATTAGTGTACCTATTTCTCCATCTTCCCTCCAGCATTTGTCATTTTCCTTTTCTGTCAAGCAAGTCATTCCGATGGGTGTGAGGTAGTACCTCAGAGTTGTTTTAATTTTCATGTCTCTAGGGGGTGGCTATGTGGCACGGTGAATAGAGCACTGGCCCTGGAGTCAGGAGGACCTGAGTTCACATCCAGCCTCAGACACTTAACACTTACTAGCCATGTGACCTTGGGCAAGTCACTTGACCCCAATTGCCCTACCCTCCCCCACCAAAAATAAAAAATAAAAATAATTTTTAAAAAACAATAATTTAAAATTTTTCATGTCTTTAATTATTAATGATGTAGATAATTTTTTCACATGACTCTTGATAACTTTGGTTTCTTCTTCTGAAAATTGTTTGTCCATATCTTTGGATCATTTATCAATTGGGAAATGGCTCTTATTTTTATAAATTTGGCTCAGGTCCCTATATATTTGGGAAGTGAGGTTTTTATCAGAAAAACTTATTGATTGGTTTTGTTTGTGCAAGAGCTTTTTAAATTACCCATTTTGCCTCCCATGATCCTCTTTATCTCATTTGTTCATAAGTTCTTCCTTTATCTCATTGAATTAACAGGAAAAATGTTCCATGCTCCCTTAATTTGCTTTTGATGGCCTCCTCTATTTCCTTTTTTTTTTTTTTGGCTTTTTGGATGGCAGGGCAATTGGGGTTAAGTGATTCACCCAAGGGCACACGGCTAGTAAGTGTTAAGTATCTGAGGCTGGATTTGAACTCAGGACCTCCTGACTCCAGGGCCAGTGCTCTATTCACTGCACCACCTAGCCACCCCCTTCCTCTATTTCTAATTCATATACCCATTTTGACATTATCTTGGTATACAGGGAGAGATGTTGGTCCATGCCTAGTTTCTGCCACACTGCTTTCCAGTTTTCCTCGTTTTTGTTAGTGAGTTCTTGCCCCAGTAGTTGGGAGCTATTTATCAAACGCTAGATTACTATGGACATTTACTACTGCATATTGTATACTTAATCTCTTGCACTGAGTCACCACTCTACTTCTCAGCCAGCACCAGACTGTTTTGATGATTACTGCTTTGTAACATGGTTTGAAATCTGGTATGGCTAGGTCACCTTCCTTCATATTTCCCTTTTCATTGATTCCCTTGACATTCTTGACCTTTGGTTGTTCTACATATTATTTTTTTCTAAGTCTATAAATGAATTTTATTCCACTTATCATTTTAAGAAAAACTCTATTGATTATTGTGCTTTCTAGTGTTTTTTTATTAGTATTTTTTCAAAGTTTTTTATGGATTTATTGATATTTGCTTAAGTGTTTTGCAAACCCCTTGAGTTGGTCTATTAGTGTCTTTATCTTGGGCAGATACTGCAAACCAGCATTGGACTGGGATCAGAAATGAACAGAACAGTCTTTGGGAAATTGTGTAGTACTTTTAATGACCTCAATCTTCCTCCCTGAAACAAAGATCCATCTTTGCAAGATGGCAATCCTTTTGGTGTCTCTGAGTGGCTGCAAATCATAAAATCACACAATCTTCATCGCTATGTAGATGACGTAGATATATGTCCTTCCTTGAGCTTCAGTCCTTCATCCTTGGCTACTTATTGGATATTTCAACTAGATGTCCTAGAGATTCTGCAAACTTAGCTGTTTCAAAACAGAACCCTTAACTTTCCTCCAAAACCCAGCCCTTTTCCAAAATGCCCTATTTCTGTTCAAGGCATCATCATTCTATCAGTCTTCTGAGTTCAGAAGCTCAGTATTACCTTTAGTTCCTCTCACTCGCTCTACAAGATGTCAGTAGCCAAATCAAATCATTTCTACATTCTTAATATCTCTCACTTCTGACCCTTTTTCTCTACTCCCATGGCCCTGAACCTAATTTGGGGTCCCTTCACCTATGGTCTACTCTAGACCACTGTAACACCTCCTATTTGGTTTCCAGGACTCATCTCTCCCTAGTTGAATCCATTTTCCACACAACTGCCAGTGATTTGATTTCCCTAAAGTACTGATATGACTTTGTTACTCCCCAGTTTAATAAACCAGTGGCTCCCTATTGCCTCTAGGATAAAATCTAAACTTCTCTGTTTGGCTTTTAAAGCCCTTCACAACCTGGATTCCTTCTATCTTTTGTAGCCTTGTTCTCTATTCTCCTCTCCCATGCCAAGCTGGCTTTCTCTTCCTCATGCATGATTCTCCATTTCCACGTGTTTGCACTGGATGTTCCTCACACTTGGAATGCACTCCCCCTGACTCCCACCTCATAGAACCCCTCTGTCTTTGAGACATGGCTCAAACACCACCTTCTACACAAAGCCCGATTCCCCCATGCCCCAACTCCTAATGCCCTAATTGTCTGACTACCTTGGGTCTGACTACCTTGTATTTATTTTGGATTTAGCCTACGTATATTTATGTATGAGTTTTCTCACCCAATAGAATGTGAGCTCCTAGGGCCTAGGAGCTCACATTCTATTGGGTGAGAAAACTCAAACATACATAAGTTACTTAGGGAGTAGGGATTGGTTATTTTTTTTTCTATTTGTATCCCCAGTTCCTAGCACAGTGTTCAGTACATAGTAGGTGCTTAATAAATGATATTCATTAATTCAATGAATAAAAACTATGAGTCACACAAAGGGCAATGAAGAGATGCAATTAGGAAAATAGTGTTCCTGTCTCTAAGTCTAGCATTTTATCTGTCTAAAAGGAGGTAGGTTAGCTTTTATGTCATGAAATCAAGGGATGAAGAATCCTCTTGCTCCCCTGGTATTCATTCAATGTCAAGTAAACTAGAAAGAGTTCCCAATATGTTGGGTACACCCCTATGGAGGATTTCTAAGAGGGCACAGATGGCCTGCAATCAGCACTATTGGGAAGGATACTCACAGATCCATCAAAGTACCAAAGGCAAGTGTTGGCATTACCTCATACTTGACATGTCCAAAGCTAAATCCATTCATTCTCCCGTTAAGACCTGTTCCCTTGCCCAACTAGTTGTCAGTGATCACCTTCTGGCTCCCAGTAACCCAAACTCCTAACTGAAATCACTTCATCCCCATATCCAAGCTAGATCCTGCCTATTATTCTTTCAAATGGCTCTTCTATCTGCCCTCCATTCCCAGCACTTTAGTTCATGTTTTCATATCACACCTAGTTTACTACAACAGCTTCCTACTTAGCCTCTCTAACTAGTCTTTCTCCCTTCAGTTCGTCCTTTATATCACTGCCAGATTCATCTTTTTTAAAAAAATCCTTCATCTTATATTCCTATTCAGAAACTTTCAATAGCTTTCTATTTCTTTCACTAAGTCACAACTAATCTACCTGGCTCTAAAGGCCTCCATCATCTAGCCCAGTTTGGATGTCAATGTGTGGTAGTGGAGTGGAAAGAATTCTGGAATTAAACCATGTGGTTAAATCACTTCACCTCTGGGACTGTTTCCTTCTCCATAAAATGAGGAATTTAAACTAATGACCACTATTGTCCTTTACAACTCTAAATCCTAGCCTACAACTATTACAAACTTACTTCTAACTATTGACACGCTAGGGCAGCTAGGTGGCAAAGTGAATAGAGCATAGGCCCTGGAGTCAGGAGGACCCAAGTTCAAATCCAGCCTCAGACACTTTGACACACTTACTAGCTGAGTGACCTTGGACAAGTCACAATTGCCTTGCCTTCCACTCTCCAAAAAAAAAAAAAAAGATTATAGATTATAAAAATTGACACTTACCCTTCACTACTCTTAGGGTAATTTAATTCCCACATGTATCTTACAAATTTCCAACTCCAAGTCTTTGCTTATCTTCCTCCTCCTCTTACTTGGATGCCTCTCTGCTCCCTTCTCCATATCGTTCTCCAACATTCTCCATTCTTCAAATCCCAGTTCAAATCTAACCCCCTCCGTAAAGCTTCCCTTTATTAGATGCGTCCTCTCTGATCTTTCTCCCCTCTAAACTTGTATTTTTGGTCTATCCTACATCCCATATTGCTTAGAAAGCTAACCTCAGCGTCAGGAGGATGTGGATATAAGTCCCACCTCTGACAAATGCTGGCTGTACCAGTATGCACAAGTCATTTCTTGGTGCTCTGGACAAATCCTTAAGACTTTAAGTTGTAGCTAAGGTGCCAGCCTGCATCGGTAGAAGTGCCGTCACCTGGGGCTCCCTGTCAACGAGGCCCTGGATACCCTGCATGTGCCTAGTCTATATTGTTTTCTATGATGTTGTGTTAGTAGTCTACGGACCCATCCTCTTACCCATCACCTGTGGGTTATGTGGCTTCTGAGGGAAAAGGCCACCATTTTTGCTTGTTTTGTTGATGCCTTTTTAAAATTTCACATTCACTTCCAAGTGTGGCCTTTCCATTCCCATAAAGGTTTTCTGTGTAAAAAAGAGGGGGAAAGTGCAGTTACCCATAGTTCCTCACCACTTCACAATTATATAACATTCAGCTTCATTTTATTGGTCTTCCTGTTTTTCCATTGTTTACATGGTTTTAGTCTCATTCTGCATGCAGCTGTCCGTGCAGAGCCAGCTAGGTGGTGCGCAGTGGACAGACACTTCCTGACTGGGTGACTAAGCAAGTCACTTAACCTATCTGCCTTGGTTTCCTTATCAATAAAAATGGAAAGACTAATGCCTACCTCTCCAGGTTATAGTAAGGATAAAATGAAGTATTTGTAAGGTGCACTGCAAGCCTTAACGTGTTATATAGAGACTGACTTTTTTTGGGGGGGGGAACATTTATGTGCTACGATTTGTTTAGCTATTCCCTTCTGATTGAAGGGCTGGAAGGAGAGCAATAAACTCCTGCCGAAGCTTTTCTTTATAGAAGGTAGGATTCTGACTTTCAGCTCATTATATTTTTCAGTTTGTAGCTCTGCTTGGTTTCAATTACATGTAACATAGGGAACAAGATGCCCCAAGCCGACTGCAAGTTCCTTGAGGGTAGGGACTATATTTTTCTTATTTATATCCTGAGCACCTAGTACCTGAGTACATAGTAGGCATTTAATAAATGTTTATTGAAATGAATTGGCACCCAATACACACACACACACACACACACACGCACCTCCTTGCCCCCAAGTCTTTGCTATCACATTAATAGTACTGCTATAAATATTTGGATATGCGTGGGATCTTTTCTTAATATCTTTGGGATACATGTCTAGCAGTGGGATCTCTAGGTCAAAGTATATGGACATTTTAGCCATCTTTTAAGCATAATTCCAAACTGCTTACCGGAATGGTTTCCCTACTTCACATCTCCGAATGTATCAGTGTGCATGTCTTCTCACAGTTCCTCCAACAATTGATCTAAACTTTATTCCCTTTACCCTCTTCTGCCAACTTTGTAAATTTTTTGGTTGAAATCCAGGAGCAAAGATATTTTAATTTACATTTCTTATTGGTAATTTAGAGGACTCTGAATTATTAAGCTCATAGTTTCCAATTCATTTGAAACCTGCTCATATACTTTAACCATGTATCTTCTTTGGCAGCGGTTCTCAACCTGTGGATTATGTTCAATTTAAATACATCCTGCATATCAGATATTTACATTACAATTCATAACAGCAGCAAAATTACAGTTATGAAGTAGCAACAAAAATAATTTTATGGTTGGGGGTCACCACAACATGAGGAACCATATTAAAGGGTCGCAGCATTAGGAAGGTTGAGAACCACTGTTCTATGGGGACCTGGTTTTTGTTCTCATATATATTGGTTAATTTCCTGTTTATCTTGGACATCAGACCCTTGAGATATTTGTGGAGGAAAAAAATCTCAATCAACATTTTCTTTTTTATATTTGATGCAATAAAGTCATTTTCAATTTCATGAAATTTATTTTATCTTTTATAAGAGGCTTTCTCCTCCAAGGTTACCTTCCATCTACTCCATATGATTTACTTTGTAAGGTACCTATTTTTATGTACATGTTGTCTCTTCCATTAGAATGTAAGCTCTTAGGGGCGGCTAGGTGGCACAGTGAACAGAGCACTGGCCCTGGAATCAGGAGGACCTGAGTTCAAATTGGCCTCAGACACTTAACACTTACTAGCTGTGTGACCTTGGGCAAGTCACTTAACCCGACTTGCCCTGCCTTCCCCCCTCCAAAAAAGAAAAAAAAAGAAAAAAAAACAATGAAAGCTCTCCAGTGAAGTGAAAGCAAAGTAGATGCCCATCAACTGGGGAATAGCTACACAAACTGCAGTAAATTAATGTACCAGAATATTACCAAGAAATGATAACTATGACGATAGAGAAGCATAGAAATACTTATACAATCTGATGCAAAATGAAGTAGAGGAAAGATACGCAAATGACTAAACATAAATAGAACAATCAAAAGCAATCAAATGGAATGCTGCAAAATTACAAAGAACAAACTCAGCTCCAAAGCAGGTATGTGAGCAGGCACCTTCAGCGCTTCTTGGTATGTGGAAGAGCCATGGGTGTGGTGCACTGCTTATACTTTCAGATTCTTTCAATATATTGATCAGCTTTATTGACTTTTGTGTCTTGTTTTAAAAAGGCCTTGTTATACGGATGGATCTTCGGGAGGGGGGAGAGGAGGAATCCTCACCGAAATTCTGGTTAAAAAAAAAAAAGCTAGCAATGAAAAAAAAATTCAATGTAAGATCCCTGGGAGCAGGGACTGTTTACTTTTCCTTTATATCTCCCATGCTTAGAATAATAACCCAGCACACACTTAATACTTGTTCACTGTTTGGTCTCTTCTATCACCTTTTTTCCTGCTGACCATAGTGATTAGTTACTCCCATCCATTTTCTACCTTTTTTAATGTTGTACTTTTTTATAATTGAGTCAACTATCCATTTGTAACTTGTATATACTATAAGACACTGGTTAAAACTTGTAAATTTTTGGCAAACTGTTTTCCAGCTTTCCTGGTTTCCATTAAATAGGAAATCCCTCCTGAAGTTTATTATGTTCTTGGACTTACCAAACACTGTTGTATTCCTTGATGCCCAGAATGCATTCCTTCTGCACATGTCCTGGTTCCCTTCGAGATTCAGCTCAAATCCCACCCTCTGCAAGAGGCCTTTCCTGGCTCCCCAACTGCTAGCCTCACCCTCCTTCCCCCCACCTGAGATTACCTCCCACTTACACGGTACATTTCTTATATATACAGTTGTTTGAATGTTGATTCCCCAATAGACTATAAGCTCCTGGAGTGCAGGGACCATGTTTATGCCTTCCTTTGCATCCTCAGTGTTCAGCACAGTGCCTGATAAATGGAGGGCATTTGCTTAATACATGCTACAGATTATGTTGAGTTCAATTGACTCTTGCATATCAAGTCTGTTCGCTCATCTACTTTCCCACTTTTTAAACAGCTGCTGATGACTACTACTTTATAACTGACCTTTTACACTTCAATATCCTCTGGCATATATCAGTGTTTACATCCATGATATATACTCAGTATCAGATTAATTTTGCCTAAATTGGGGGCATAGATGGTACTGAATTTCCCAAGTAATTGCACTTCTAATTTTGCCTTGGCAGCAAAGGGTTAACCAAGTTATGGGCCAACATTTCATTTTGGTTTTCTCTCCAAAATTATGTTGTAGATGGGGGGAGGGGAGAGGTCTTTCACGGTCAGCCTCTTCCCCAAACCTGAGGCTTTCTCACCATCAGACTAAGCACCTGTCTCATTAAGACACTCACCAAAATGGAAAGTTTTACAAGAGAAAGCCAGAAACTTTGCATCCTAGAGAAAGTATACCTGCTGATCAGTTCTATTTGTTTTGATTTTTTCCTTTAGACTTCGAGTTCCCTGAGGGGAAGGCTTATCTCTTTTACATTCTTATTAATTTCCTTCCACATCTGGCTTGGCAGTAGTACTTTCGTGGCATTATTAGTTTGTCACTGTTTATCAAAGAAAATTAATTCACTCCCCTCATCCCCCTCCACTTTAGCTCTAACAAGAACAGTGCATGTAGATGAAATTTAAGATGGGTTTTTGAAAGGATGGGGGTTATTTTTTATTTGCTCATGAATAATTTCATTACAGGATAATAAGGGCAACTACTCTAAGCTCAAAATAGCATTGTTTGCTTCTAAGTGGTGTGGGAAATAGATGAGGAGGTTCAAGAAGTAAATTTATAAACATATTTCTTGGACTAAAATTTTGCAGTCAAAGGTCAGTCATATCCTTAGCCCAGTAAAACAGCTAAATCTGGGGCGGAATGCTTCCTTTTTTAGGAGCTGGGAGTTTGTGTGTATGCTTCAAACAAGTTTGTCCCTTTCTCTCTGCCTGGACTGCTTCCAAGGACACTGTCTAAATTCAATCTTTGACTGAATAGTCTTCTTCAAACCTCCTTTCGTAGGACAGGAACTGTAGTTACAGCCTCCAGCCTCAATCAACCATGCGTTCAGCTCCCTGGCTGTTACTTTACAAAGAGGTCAGCCTGGTCTTCCACAAAGAAGGTAGACAGCTCTATAGCAACAAATATAGCAAGCGTTATTTGGAGAGAGTGACAAATCTATCATATAGGAATACACTGAATCCATGTGAACAATCAATTGACAGATTATGAATTGAGGGAAAAGCAGCAAAGAGCAAAATTCCATCCCATCTACAAACTAATGCTGAAATCCAACCAAGCATGTTAGAAAAAAATTCATTTAAAAATATTGTGTGAGCCTATATATGAGGATTTTATCAGACCACTGACAGTTCCAAACCGAACCTGCTTTATAATTAAGCACTATTACAAAATAAAAGTCCATATAACTGCTTGCTGGATTATGGGCTTTAATGAAAACCCCAAAAGAGGGGTGAATATACAAAATTCAAGTGTAAATACGTATAAGTTAAGAAATATTTCCCCAGTTTCAACCATGAAGAAAAATTCAACACTGATCTACTGTGTATGGTTGTTAAGAGATCAGACACTGACAGCATACAAAAGTATTATTCAATGGCGAAGAAACAGATTTTTCAGCTTCTCTTCAGTGAACTCCAAAGGCTGGTCATGTGGGGCTATGCTGCTTTTCCTCCAATATAGTTCTGATCTGAAGTTCTTGTTTCAGGTTTTTGACTTCCCTAAATGCTAAAAAGACAGATTACCAACACCAGAGGTGAGTATGTCACAGATACTGACATTTTTATCCACATTAATGAGGTAGGGATTTATAAAATATACAGACAACACATCAAAGCTTTAATATTTCAGGTCAAACCCCATTAAAAATAAATATCATTACATTCCAACCCCAGTTGATGACCCATATCTTTCAAGCAATATTCAAAACAATAATACTCCAATACATCCTCTGGCGTTTATTGTAACAGGATTTGACCTGTAGTTTAAAAGTGAAACCAAGGATAGAGAAAAAAAGAGAAGTAGAGGTAGAGAAGATGTACAGATCTTCTTAGATTTCTCTGACAGTGGACTGACCCAAGCTCAGTATGGGATACTCACAGTCGGCTCCTTCTCCTCTTCGTCGTAAAATAATGCCTTCTGCCAATAAAGTCTTTCCTGTTTCCACAAAGAGCTTATCTTCATCCGTTTCTCCCTTTTTCTGTAGCTCAATATACTTCTCCACAAATCTGAAAGTCCAAGCAGTCCCCTCTCAGATATGCACCTTTTCAGTTTTTCTGTGCCAGGAAATTATGCTTTCTTTGCTCAGCTACTAAAGAACATCAAGCATACTTATTAAACATCCTAACCTCTTCTTCCCTTAAGAGAAACTCATACAAATTAGCTCATCCCACTGTCAAATGTGAATTTATTATTAAATGTGAACTGGTACACATACAAGTCTCTTACCTTTGGCAGGAAGATTTAAAATTTGGGTTGAAAAGATCGAAAGTTCTGGGACCAGATCCATAAACTGAATAGTATTTCCTAGAGAATAAAAATAACAAAATAATAAAAATAGTCTCCAATTAGAAATCAATGACAATGACTGATATGAGAAGGAATAATCGTCCACCTTTAAGAAGTATATAATGATACAGCACAGCCCACACATTGCTGTCCATTCCTCTAGACAGCAAAAGAAACATATTTCTAGTTATGCTAAGTGGTTTGTATCTCCTGGTGTTCAGTTACATGACAAAGTACTTTGAAAATGTACATAATTGCAAGGTATTATGATGTTAATATTATTAACAATAATATTCAGTAGAAATGAGGAGCTAAAAGGGACAATCTGCAATAATCCCCCAAAATGTCACCTGCTCCTTTATCTTCCACAAAATCAAAAGGCAAAAAATCCCTTAAAGTATAATGAACTACAGGGGCTTAGTTAAAATTGCTTCCCCTCCAGTGCCTAGCAGTGTTCAGCACACAATAGTAAATTAATAGGTATGTGTTTTATGTCATTATATTAAAAAAATTAGTGCAATGAAATCCAGCAGAATGCTGAAGAGCCAACTATTTAAAATTCCAAATAATAAAATTGAATTTCTCTAGCTCCTTTCTATAAAGTTCTCAAAATAGTGATAAAACATCCTTAATCTTCTGACTCACAGAAATGAAGACAGATGAGATTATATACAAGGCCTTATCAGTGGGAAAAATATGACATATAAAATCAAAGTACAATGATTTATTAGTTATTGTCTCCTAGACCAAAGAAACAAAGAATATGAATGAGGTGTCCTGCAACGGTTTCACTGAGGCAAGACCTCAGCTCCTAAGAAAAGGAGCTATATAGATCCAAGGTATTTTCCAAAACAGTAAGTTTTGAAGGGAGAAAAGGTTTTTTCATTAAGCTGCCAATTAAACATTCCTTATCTACTGAGAAACAGTACATTCACTGAGAAGTGAATGTGGTCACAATCAATGTCTCTCAATCACTATTCCAGAAGTTGTTTCAGGCAGTTACTGACAGATCCCGTTAGGAGACTTCCTAACTGGTTAGGAGACTTCAAGAAAATTCAGTTCTAGTCTGCAAAGTTTACATTTCAATTGTAAAATGTGTCCACTCATTGGCCATATGGCCCTTTATGGGAAGGATGGAATGAAAAGTTTTGAAAACATCTTAGCATTTTAGTTAGAACTGTTGTATTAACAGAGGTATAGTACAGCATGTTTAATTCTTGGTCAGGTGCTTGATTCTAGATCCTTCTTTCTAGGCCTTCTGTCTTATACAGAAAGAAACTGGATCAGCAAATTTCTATCTCAATTCCCTTTCAAGTTGCAGTTCCTATCTACAATTTCTTGAATGGTTTCATGGAGTATTAACTTAATTGCTCTCTCCTGGGCTTTGCAATCTCCTTTCTTTGGGTGAGCAGTGCAATCACTCACGCTCTGATCCGATCTTCCTGGTAGAGGATCTCAGGTACTTGATCCTTGGCTTTGCCATAGCGCAGACGGGGCCTCCGGAACACAGGCTCCTTCAATGGTGGAAAGGTCTCATACACATCATACCACAGGGGCTTCTCCTTCATCACCCCACCCCGAATCAGGTCCCGAGTTCTTGAAGGAAAGAATGAAGCAGTTTGCTCAAAAGTGGGTTATGCAAAAGACTGCAGGGGCTACTCTTTGTCACAAGCAATAACCCCAATAGCTGAGGAGCCATGGGCTCAACCATGGGTCAGGAAACTGATCCCTCCACCTCAATAGAAGGAGTAATGTAAGAAGTACAGGAAACATCTCCCAGGATCATAGGATTTAGAAAGGAACTTTAGAGATCAATCAACAACCATTTATCGTGTGCTAAATGCTGGGGACACAAAGAAAGGAAAAAACAGTTCCTGCCCTCAAGAGCTTACCTAGGAATCATAGACCTGGAAGGACTCTCAGAGAGCATCTAGCCTAAAGGTTCATAAGTTACGGTCCTTGGAGAGATCCCGAAGGGTCTGTGAACTTGGATGGGGAAAAAAATTACGTCTTTATGTTCACCAACCAGTAACTGAAAGATAAAAGTTTCTTTCACTGATTTTTTAAAGTTATTCTGAGAAAAGATCCACAGGTTTCAAATGAGTCCATGACACACAAAAAAAAGATTAAAAAAAAACTCGACCCAGTGTAATGATAAAGTAAAGTAAACTGAGATCGAGGGGTGAAGCGACCAATGTCAAAAAGGTACTAAGTGAGCCAGACAACATCTGGAGCCAAGTCTTCTAATTCTTTCCACAGAACCATAATGACTTTCAACCACTCGCTCATTTTACAGATGGAGAAACAGATGACACGGGAGATGAAGTGACTTGTCCAACGTTATGTGCACAGGCTAGCCAGTGACACAACGGGGACGGACATCCTAGTCCCCCAGCTCCAAGAAGAGGAGCACTACCCTCCCACGAGGGTGCCCGCCGACTCTGGCCCAGGAAGCACCATGGAGTGTCCCCTTCCTCCCCAAGGGGGTGTCCTGGAAACCTAGGTACCCCCACGCCCCACCCCCGCCCTGGGTCTGATCCCCGCAGTCTGAGCCTTGTACGCTCTCTGCGCACACACCGGGTGAAGACAGTGCCGATCGTCTCGAGCCGGCTTCCCGCCATGACGACCTCCCTCCCCCAAGAGACACGCCAGCCAGGTCCTGCCACTACCCTCACGAGTATAGCTCTCCAAAGCGGAGAACCGGAAGCGGAAACAGAAGCGGAGAGTCAAAAGGGTCCAGAGGTGGTGCGCGCGCCGATCCCAGCTTCGGCCTCGACTCGTCGCTAGAGAGGGGGCGGGGCAGCCCCGAGCACGCAATCGGGTACATTGCCAAGCAAAAGCAAAAGATGGCCGAATCCAACAGAGAAACGGGAGGGGGGGGGAGCGTTCCCGCTCAGGCAGAAGCACTCGATCCCAGAATCACCAAAGGTTAGGGCCTGGCAGGCGTTATGGAACCCCGCTGAGTGTTCCAAGAGTTTAGGAAGTAGAATGTCGGCACTGGACTAGAGAACGACCAAAGCCGAGCCTCTCGTTTTACCTGTAGAGACTAGGCAAAGAGTCCAAGACTTCATTGCCCAGAAAGCCCGTGAAGCATGCTCATTGGGAGAAACTGCTTGGACTCCATTTCCCAGGAGGCCACAGAGTGAGTGACTAAAGATTCTGATTGGTGAAAAGCCTTCTGGGAGGCGGGAGATTTAAAAAGCCTGGGCTGCGTTGATTGGAGAATAACTAAAGCGTGTTACATTACATGAATGGAGCGGGAAAGACGACTCTAAGGAATAAAGAGAAGCATGCAAAGATCTCTATGACTTGATGCAGGGTAAAGTTTGCAAAACCTGTTTCATAGAATCATCAATGTAGGCTTGGAAGGTATCTCAGAGGCTATTTAGTCTTAACTCCCTCATTTAATAGATGAGGAAACTGAGTCCCTGGCCTTGGTCAAGTGACTTGCCCAAGGTTCTTAGGTAGTAAATGACAGAGGTGGGATCTGAGAGTTAGCTTCTTACACTTGCCCCCTGTGTGACCTTGGGCAAGTCACCCTCCCAGGGCCTTGGTTTCCTTCTCTGTAAAAGGGAGGAGGTTAAACTAGCTTTTTGATCTCTTCCAGCTCTAAACCTGGGATCCCACAATACCATTCCTGTAGATTGAGTGCTCTGAAACTGAATGTTATGTGATTATCATGACCAATGCCTTTTCTTCTCTTGCAGACATAGGAAACTATAACTGTACAATACTGCACATTCAAGGTCAGAATTGATTTTGAACTCTCTCTAAAATAAAATCTTTGTAACAACAGATAGCTCACTAGGTAGGGTCACCTGCTGTAGTATTTCCATTTCAGGGGAACATTTAAGAATTTTCATAGTGGAAGAGATTACATTGCTATTTCAAGGTGTAAAGAACCAGTGTCCCTACAACCTTGCATTGAGCCTTCGTGGTTAAAAAAAAACATACTGAAGAAAATGTACAAATCCTGCTAGTAGAGGAGACACTTTTAGCAACCCACTAGTGACCCAGTGACAACATTCTCCTTAGAAGCTGTTGAATGACCCAGTGGCAAGAGTAACAAAGGCTAGTCCTTGGAAATTTTCTGTCAATAAAATGCAGAACCATAAGGAACTGTTCATCAATAGCATTATCACAGAGTTGCATAGTTCACAGGTATAACCCATAGTAGTAAAATTAAAGAAAATTAGGAAGACCTGGATTATGTAGACTATTGGACTATACATGAAAAAAAAACTAACAAAGTTAGTGCATTGGTTTCAAAATGCCCTGAACTATCTGCTTGCCAAGCCAGTGGCTGTCATTGTTGGACAGGCACAAAGGGAGATATAAGATCCCCATGACAAAGGAAGATTTTTTTTTAAGTTGGTTTAAAAAAAATCTGCTTGATTTTTACCAGTGTGAATACATGCACTGAGGGATTTCTGGGGATCCAACCTCTTTCGAATAGCCCATAGAAAATGGCAGTTGGTGACATGAACTTCCTGGAGATGTTATTTTATCTGGATGTTCTCATCATATTTAAAAAGATATTAAAAGAGCAAGGAAAGGTCACTGATGGCAGTATATCAACTCATCTAGCCTGACAGTTCTGCCTAGTTCTACAGAGTCTTTGTCAGTTATGTAGGTTATATGCTTAAGTAGGAAGTGAATACTAATCCTGAGAAGATAAAAACATGTGTCACTGAACCAGTCCCAAAAAATTATAAAGAGATGAAGAATTTTCTAGGACTCAAACTATTGAAAATATGTGAAAAACTGTACCACTGATGCTAAGTATCGTATTGCTCATAGGTATATGGTTGAAAAGAACTCAAAACGAAAGGGTAGAAATGGCAATGTGGGCTGAACTCTCACATTCTGTACATCACTGGAGTGAGTGGACCTTTAAAGAACTGGGGTAACTGCCTCACATATGCTCCTGGGTTGGTTTTGAAGATCTGAGAAAACCCTGTGTGCTGTAGATGAGTCTAGGGAACTTGGGAACAGTTTCATACAACAAAAGCCAGTAAAAGAGTAAATACAAATACCATTTGCAAGTAGACTCATTGGAAGTGAGACTCTTTATCCCATCTACAAATTGCAGTTCTTGACTTTGAAATGGGCTCTCACAGAAAAGTTCTAAGACTATATGTATGTATTTGAAGCATGGATGGACGATAATCCACTGACAGATTTTTTTACAAGTGCTACATTTGGATACTTCCAGCCCTAGGGGTTTAGCCAATCTGGCCATACTGTGTTCATAGTGTATTAATGACCAGGAAAGATTAATGTCAATGCAACCCATGTCCTATCTTGCAGTACCTAAGCAACTAAAATCTTGGATAATACCTATAGGAGAATGAAGATCATCTTTGGCATGCATTTAGCCAGGCTACTAACCCAAGGAAGTACCATGGAGAGTCTGAGACTTCTCCCAGAGAGTGTGTCATCAGTGGATATAAATATTTTAATGTTGGATCAGTCCTCCTTGTCCAGCTAGTCCCTTGATGATTGGTGGCAAGAGCAGCTATAAGATGAAGGTCTGTGAAAAATGATGCAGGCCAAGAAAAGGTGGCATGAAACTAAGGGACTCAAATTTCACTACCAAGAGGGTACCTTACTGTCGAAAGAATGGCAGAAGTTGGAACTGTGAGATGGAGTATTATGCCCAAACTAGAAGGTACAAGAAGACAGTTAGTACTTCCCAAGCTCAGGGAGTCCATGATGATTTTGGACACTTGGGCCAATAGGAAACCCTGGAGCTGGTTCAAAAGTTTAATGACCTAAGCTGGCAGAAAATATATATAAGAAATATGAAACCTCTGCTCTGTGTTCAAAGGAAAGGGCTATTTGTTTGACTCTATAACACAGTAAGTGATGTTAGTGTTCTGTGAATCAACTTGAAAGGCCTAAATCATATTCGAGTCTTATTTTCGTTCTATGTAATAGTTGAGTGTTCTTATCCAAAATTTCTGTTTCTGAAGATTTATCCTCTTTCGGCTTCTGGTTTTCCCACAAGGGGTAGGGAAAGCATGGTCAGTTTTTGCTAGACTACTGCCCCACACCCCTTTTGCAGATATTCTGTGTCAGGCCAGCAAGGGAGCATTTTATTTTGAAAAAAATAAAGACAAAGCCACAAACCTTGGGGCAAAGTAAGGTTACTATACTCTTTCTCCAATCTCACTTTGGGCACTAGCCTGAAAAAAATTAAGCTGTGTCAGTATTTTGCCTGTAATGCCTGAAAGGTATACAAATACCCCCCATTCCAACCTACCCTCATCCCCTGGCAGGGCCTTTGAGTCACAGAGTATTAGGGGTGAGACCAATAGAAATTTTTTTAATTGGTTAAAGTTTATTTTTTCTCAAATAAATGACAACATTGAATGCTGGATTTATGGTTCACTGATGAAACTGGTGTGTATGTGTGTGTTCAAGTTGTGTCATAACATTTGTGATTCATTTACTGTTTAAATATCTGTTTACTAGCATTTTAAAAGCTAAATTGAATATGCATTTTCTACCCCTATTAGAATGTACACACCAGCTTCCAGATCATGTGATCTCCAAGATGGCAGACTAGACATTTTCTCCAGTCTTCACTAAATCTCAAAAAAGGGGGTGGGGGGTACAAGGGAGAATTATGTGTCAGAGGTAAAACAATTACACTGAATTCATAGGACAAGAAAGCAAGAAGCCCAGCAAAGTAATAGCCTTATGAGAATTCTAATCCTTAAAGTGGTCATGTAAGGAAATAATACAAGAAGAGTGTTTAGATTTTCTGAACACAGAAAATAAAAACACCAACTGAAAGAATATATAAAGCTCCTTCAGAAGAAAAAAACAACAAACTATTCTTCAAACTACAAGATAGTAGTTAAATTTACCAAATCCAAGACAAACAACAAATTCTATAAGCAGCTAGGAGAAAGGCCTTCAAATATAAAGAAAAGGAAATTTTAGTAATGCAAAACTACTCAGCATCCATTGGAAATTGCAGAAGGGAATAAAATAATACATTTTGAAACTCAAAAGAACTTAAGATGCAACCCAGAATGATATGCCTAGCAACCTGAACACACTCATCAATGAAAGGATGGGGAAGAAAAAGAAAAATAATATAGAGATTTGAGGCATTGCTGCCAAAAAAAATTTAATTTGGTTTCAAATGTATTCATTGCTCTTTTCTTTAACAAGCTACCAAGTTCAGAAGAATGTGGGAAGAAAATTATCAAGTTTCTGACTCTAGGGATAATGGGCAGAGGTTGACAACTTCAGTTAAAAAAAATTTTTTTAGAAGTTCAGGCAACAGAAAATATTCTTTGAGTTTGGTACCAACAGACATGCATACAAAGTTTATATACATTGTAACTATAAAGTAGTTGCTGATTTACATCCTTAAAACCAAGAATGAAATTCAGCATAAGATTATTACATAAATGTTTATGACTTTGTGTGTTAGTATGTGAGTATATCTGCATGAAAAAAATCTAAATCCTGCTTCTAGGCAAAAGGATAGCTGACAGAAAAGTCATTACAGGCACACTTCTGTTATTGTGAATTTGGCACAAATTTAATGGAGGGGAAATTAGGTCTTTATATGATTCTGATTGGAGCTTTTTAAGCAGCTTGTGACTTAAATCTATATCAATGGCATATTGCATGTATACTGAATTTCCTGGGTCCTTTTTTCCTCTGTAGTGGGTGTGGGTGTATTCCACTGAAGACGATTAAGTTGGGAATCCAACAATTGAATAATTTGGGCACATATACCCAGAATTCATTACTGGTACTATTCCCCTGACTCTCTGCTAGAACCAGAAATGGCAGAGGAGTAAGGATAGGGTCATCTCTATCACCTTCCCTCTCTTTGTTGTTGCTGCCTCTTATCTTTGGAAAGGATGATTTTATGTTGACTTATTTCCTCCCTCTCTCTCTCTCTCTCTCTCTCTCTCTCTCTCTCTCTCTCTTTCTCTCTCTCCTTAAGAACTTTAGTTATGTTCATTTCTCTACTGTGTATTTATCTTCTCTGCATGACTGTGGTATGCATGAACTGCTGTTAGAAGTTCCAAAGGTTAGGTTCCTTCTGCAAAGTAGTTATCTCATTAGGCTAATTCCCATTCTGATGAAAAATTAATTACATACTTGTCTTGAGCTAAAAATTCCCCAATGAGATCAGTGAATATAGGATCATAGACTTGGATCTAGAAAAGATGCCAGAGGTCACTTTGACCAAATCTTTCATTTACAGATGAGGAAACTGAGACACAGAGAGTAATTTGCCCAAGGTCACATAGACAGGAAGTGGAAGACAGAATTCAAACCCAGATCCTCTGATTCCAAAACCCACTACCTCCCATATTTCTCTGATAATAGCCCATACCACTTCTTTCAAGTCTAACATTAAGGAACCATTATTTAGTCCAAGGGACTGGGGTACTTTGCTGACTCTTCCCTCAAGGAGCCATCTGCTATAGACCCAGGTGCACAATTTAGACCAAATTCATTTCTAAGAGAGCCTTGCATCTAATAAACGGTGGACTGGGTTCCCTTTTCTAATGCTCCTTAAAAGTGTTGGCTTTCTAAAGCACCCCTCTCCACCCCTGTACCTCAGATATAAATTATTTAGAACTTACGTTTGAGCTTTCATCTATGGTCTCCCCAAAAGAGCAGAGTAAAGTGGTGCTTAATGTACAACACAAATCAGGTATGGAATAGGTATTTTATTCTTGTAATACAAAAGAATACTAGACATAAAACACTAACAGTGCACATTGACAGAACAATCTAAAAGACAGGTTGGTTAATAACTATGTTACAATCTGCTGAGAGGCTGTTACTTAAGCCTCATGCTAATTACCAGGCATTTTATATTTCACCAGTACTTGTCATCTCTCACTCACTCAAATGTTGAATCACCAAATCCCTGAGGTCTTCAGAAGGTTTTTTAGAGAACTTCCAGCACATTGGCATGGCCTCTGTAGGCCAATTTAAGTGCTTTTTTTTTTTTTTTTTTACAACAACTCTGTGAGAGGGTAATGTATATGTTATATTTAGATTGTATTTGGAGCACTGGATTTTGAGTTAGAGATCTGGGTTCAAGTCCCAATTCCCTGTATGATCTTGAACGAGTTATTCACTCCCCTTAGGTCTCAGTTTCTTTATCTTGAAAATGGGAAAGGGAGTTGCAGTAGGTGACTAACAGGATTCTTTTAGCTTTAAATCTGTGGTCCTACAAAGAGTTACTCTGGCACAAATTTAGCCATCTGCATAATTAACATGTTATTACTGTATGCTTGCTAAAGTTACATTCCTGTTTTCAAAGAAAGACCTGTGAGAATATAAGTTCTTGAGCACAATCTGCCAAGACATCCTGTTGCCAAAACAGAAAGAGCCCAAGTTCATGAAACTCTTAGAATGTGTTTAAGATAAGTGTACATCCATGTGTTTTCCTGAATAGCTCAGGAAATTTTCTTTTAAAGTCTCTTTGAGTTTCCAGATACTGGCATAATTATAGTCTTGCATAGATTTGACTCAGCTTACTGCTTTTGTCAGCATACTGATGTTGTATTTGCCTGTGTAAACTAAGAGCTAAGAAGGCTAGATTTGGAATATTTAAGTTAAAATCTTAAAGTTGGAAAGTGCAGTCTTATGATTGAAGCTTTGGTTTGTGCACTTGAGGGTGTCCTAGGTTTTGAAAGCATTATTTCTGTGCCAAGTAGACAAGAAGAATTTATATTGGTGGCTTTAATATATCTCACCATAACTATTCCTCGTGATGGTTCCCCCCCTCAATTTATTTTAATACATTTTGGGTAGCTCTAGGAAATATTCAGACGTGAATCTGGGATAGCCATTTTTCTTACAGCCTCAGTCTTGAACCAAAGTAACATTCAGGTCTCCCGACTTTCTTTCTATCCTTGGTTAGCTTTTGCAGGTTAGTAATTGATTATACCTCAAAATAGGTGCCCTCCTGGACATAATTCCTCAATGACAATTGAACAAGAACAGGACCCCTTTTGCTTAAAATGGACTTTTTGTACAGTTAAGAAAGAAGCTCTAAATAGCAGAGTTAAATCCTATAACAATAAATGTGCAGGAACTCCAGTGTCTGGGATAACAGTTTCTGCCTTAAGAACTATCAAAAAACAAAAAGGGCAGCAGAAGACAGAACCTCAGTCTTGCAGTTTGCATAAATGAGTGTAACACCCCAGCAGATGTCACTGTGGAGGGCAATTTGGATGAAAATCACTTTTCACTCTCCTCTAATGGAAATGGGCAGAATTAATCATGCTTATCTGCAACCCTCACCCCAGACTTGGGGCAAGGGTCCAAGTTCTACTTGGCTTTCTTTCTCTGCAAACTAGAAGGCTTAAAAATACAGATTGTAAGTAAAATTCATAAAACATTCTGAGCCCCCAGGTAACCTGTTGATCGACAAGCCAGGAGGGCAGCCCCTCAACCAGCTGAATTTGTACTAATCAGTTATCCACAGGTTTTCCCTCTTAGGGCAAAAATACCAATTCAGTACACAACTATAATTCTCTTATCTTTATCCAGTAAACTATTTTTTAAAAATTCAAACAACCAGTAAGCAAAGTTGTAAATAGTGGAAAAACACTTAGTGATGAACCATATCTTCCATTGCACACAGCAATAAGACATAAGGGAGAAGCAGAGAGGGGTGCACAGTCAATATTGTTCCAATTCACTCATTCCTTGCTGAACTCCCTTAATAAGCTGGGTGATGAACCAAGGGGGTGGTGGCAGTGAAGTTCCAACTACAAAGAAGACTTAGAATCAGTCTCTTGAAAATCATCTTTTAGCTGCTGCTGCTCTAGCTAGTGCTCTCTCTCTCTCTCTCTCTCTCTTTCTCTCCCCCCCCCACTTTCTCTCCCTTCCTTCCCTTCCAACTCCTTTAATTCTATCCCTGATTTCCTCTCCAGAAAAAATTTTTAAATTGTCATCATAGTTTTAAAAACTCCACTCTCTAGTTTTGATACCCCAATAGATAGTTTTTTGTCTTTCCCAGGTGAAAAGAAATACAACTCCCGGGATCTTTATTGACTTAAGGACACCCAGCAAAGCAATTCAAGCCATGTCAGAATGACTATCATCAATGTATACATACAGATCTAGTTTTGAAATCCAAATATAGGAAGCAAAGACACCTGAACAACCATAAAAATAGGGAGGAAAGAGGTGAAATTGATTAATCGTAATAGTATCCAGAGTAGGAAGGTCATACTAAGGAAGAAAATACCTCATCTACAATAGAAAAGTACAGTAGCTTGAGGAAAATGCTTGCCTGTATAGGACTGAATCTAGAGGCTGACTAAGTCTAACTGTGGAAACCGCAAGGAATAGAGACCACCTCGAGAACCTGACTCACTGGGAACTGGAAACAAGACCATCCATCTGTGAAGTCAAGTGAGTCTCCAGGCCAGTCAGTCTAAGAATACTGAAGGTGCAGAACTGAGAGTCACTGCAAAAATGCCATGACTATCTGACCTGGGACCAGGCTAACCCAGGGGTAATTGGTAAACATTTGTTGCAAAAAGATGCCCACTAGTGGAGTATATGTAATGCATACTTTTAAAATTAAAATCTTTATTGATCTTTCGTTTTGATATAGCTTCAGTTCCCAATGTATACTTCCTGTAATATAGTTCCTTATAACAAAGAATTTAAAAAGAGCAAAACTAACCCACACATCAGCTGAGTTCACTATGTACAGTATTTTACACCCATTGTCCTCATCCCTGAAAGAAATGGAGGGAGGTACGTTCTCACATCTTCGGGGCCATTTGCGGTCATAATTCCATAGCATTCTGTTTTGGTCTTTGGGTTGTTCTTAATCAGTGTAAATGGACTATATTGTATATCATTTTCCTAGTTCTCTGCATCATTTCAGGTGTCTTCCCCTTCTCTTTAGTCATCATGTGACAATAATAACCACTTTTTACTTTGGGGCCAGAGGTACTGGGGCACTCACCTTTTCTCTCTTTACAATCAAGGATTCCATGCTTGCATATGGACCAGGTTCAGTCCTGAGGGCTGAAGGGGTCAGACATTTTCTTGTCTAGCTGTCTCTGTCTCTCTACATTCCTACCCTGGAGCCTGTGGGAAAATTTCTTAAAGCTTAGATTTGGTTCCTATCTAGGGTCTCCTAAAAAGTGGGAGCAAAAGTGTATGTTATAGAAACAGGTACAGGACAGCAATTTATTTGTTTTACATAAAAGGAATTCTAAATACACACGTGTGCATTGACAGAAAATTTAAACAAGTCACAGTGGTAACATAAGCAGTGTTATACTCTTCCAGGATGTTGAGATTAAAACTTCAGAACATGGAGCAGTTTGCAAGACTGCTGAATAAGCATTTTACATTGCATTTCTTCTCTGTGGCATCCCAAGAATTCGCTCCAGGTCCAGGTCTTTTGGCAAGCCCAGTTAGGGTTAGAGCTCATCCTTCTGCTGATGGTCATTCTCTCTGATGCAGAAACTCCTCTTGCTGCCACTCAACTCTGAGGCAGCCACATTTTCCTTATCATCAGTCAAGGTTCAGCTCAGGTCCATTAGATTGTGAACTTCTTGAGGACAGGAACTGTCTTTTACCTCCTTTTGTACCCAAGGTGGTTAGCACTATACCTTGACTCAAAGTAATCACCTCACCTCATAAATGTTTATTGATTGATTGAAGTCCCTTGGAAAGAGCTCACACTCTTTCCCCCTCCCTCTCTCTCTCCCCCTCTCTCTCCCTTCCTTCTCCTTCCCCCCCAACCCTCTCCCTCTTCCTCCTCCCCCCTCTCTCTCTCCCTCCCTTCCTCCTCATTCTCTCTCTTCCGCTCCCTCCATCCTCCACCTCTCCCTCTCTACTTCCCTTTCTTCCTCCTTCCTTCTCTCCCTCTCCCTCCCTCCTTCCTATCTTTCTCCCTCCATCTCTCCCCTTTTCCTTCCCCCCTCTTCCTCCTTCTCTCTCTCTCTCTCTCTCTCTCTCTCACACACACACACACACACACACACACCCCTAGGTGGCACAGTGGATAGAGGGCTGAGTCTGGAGTCAGGAAGACCTGAACTCAATCACAGCCTAAGATGCTAACTTGCCGTATGACTCTGGACAAGTCACTGAACCTCTGCCTCAGTTCCTTCACATGTAAAATGGGGGTAATAATAGTACATACCTCCCAGAGTTGTTGTGAGGATCAAATGAAATATTTGTAAAGTGCTTTGCAAACCTTAAAATGCTGTGTAAATGCTAGTGATTATTATGGGAGAGTGCAGAATATCAGCAGCTCAATGATAGATGCATAGCTCAGTTATCTCCAGGGACAGCTTCTACCTGGTTGTCTGACCCTCTGCAAAGTTACAAAGCCTCCTCAGCCTATTTTTTTTAAGTCTCCAATGTTCACCCACTCTTACTACTTTTATCATCTTGTTCCCTTCACTGGACCTCAGTTTCCTCCTTTGTAAAAATGAGGGAGTAGGTTCATAGCAGCACTTTTTGTATTAGCAAAACAACAACAATGGGAGCATCATAGGTGCCCACCAATTGCAGAATGGTTGAACAAATTGTATATGGCTGTTTGTGGTGGTTGTTGTAGTGGTGGTGGTGGTATTGTTTCAGTCATGTTCAACTCTGAGTGATCCCATTTTGGGTTTTCTTGGCAAAGATACTGGAGTTGCCATTTCCTTCTCCAGCTTATTTTAGGAGGCAAATGGGGTTAAGTGACTTGCTCAGGGTCACATAGACAGTGTCTGAAGTAGGATTTGAACTCACAAAGATGAGTCTTCTTGACTCCAGGGCCAGTGCTCTGTGAACTATAGCACCACCTAGCTGCCACTCTGTGAATGTAATGGACTATTATTGTAACATGAGAAACAACGGATAGGAGGAATTCAGAGAAATGTGGCTAGACTTGTATGAACTGGTGTGGAAGGAAGTGAGCAGACACAGAACGACAACATACACAGTGACTTCAAGATGTAAATGAAAACAAAAATAAAGGAAGGATGAATTCAGAGTCAATCGAATGGCTAGTCCTGCTTCCAGAGGGCAGATGATAGAACAAAAATGCTTCTCTCCTCTTGGCAAAGATGTGGGGGACCAAGGGTGCAGAGTGTCACATGCACACACCATTAGACCTAGCTTCCTAGTGGACTGGCTTGGTTTAATCTTTCCTTTATGACAAATAAAGATTCTATCAGGGAGTCTATTGGGAAGTGACATGTATAAAAGGCATCAATAAACCTTTTTTTTTTAAAGTGAAGTGATTGGATTAGAAAGGTAATATAACATAGTGGGGGGAAAAAAAACCATTACCTGTGAAGTCGATGGGTCTGCATTTGAGTGAGACTTACTACTTATGCGACTTTGGCCAAGTCATTTATCTGTTCTGGACCTCAGTTTTCTCACCTCTAAAATGGACTTCCATGTTCCTTAAACTAGAGTCCTTCTAAAAGGCTCTAAATCATGGGATCCTAAGAAAATGAAACTGATAACAAAGTAGAAGGTCTAGGGCAGACTCCCCACCCCTGGAGGGTATATGGACTCTCTGCATTAATAGAGGTATCACTCTACATGGATCTTTCCTTCTTCTAAACTTCTGTGGCCCCAGGAAGGTGCTTCGACCTTTAGCTGTCATTCGTTACTGTCACCGTGCTAAGGGTAAGGTCCTTATCCTGGTTTTGGCTCTTCCTGTTCCTCCCCCAGGGCTGAACACACTTGACCTTGTAAATGTTTGTTGAATGAATGTGTTCTCTTGGCCCTCTCTGCCTTCTCCCGGAGAGCAGAAATCAAACCACTTTGACACATCCATAGTATCCAGCAAGCACTAGCACCTAGTAAACATTTGTGTCCTGACAGTGGAAAAGAGTTGAAGGAGAGAATGCAGAATGTTAGAAAACTGAACCAAGTGGAAAGGGGTGGGGAATATGGGGGAGGAGACAAAGAAGGAGGGCTCCTAAGAAGGAAGGCAGAGTTGAGCAGAGGAAGGACTCCTGGAGTCAGAGGAGCTGAGATCCAATCCTGACTCTGACATTCATTACCTATGTAACCTTGGGCGAATCACTTTTCCTATGTGGGCCTTGATTTCAATTATAAAACAGGGTGATGACTGGAGAACTATTAAGGCCCTTCCAGCACTGAGTCTATGAGACAGGTGAGGGAAATGTTGAACTCCTCTCATTCCCTAACCCCCTAACACACCCACAAGGCCAGGACCAGTAGTCACCCTCCTCCTTATTGCCTGCTGCCCCTTCTGGAGCCTCCTTCTGCCACCCTTACTCAGCTACCCTCTCTTCTGAGGTTCACTCCAAATGGCTGAGTTACCCCATCCAGATTTTTCCTGTAGTGAGCTACCAGCTCTGAAGCTATTATCCCTTCTTTCTCTAGGAAGTCAGTACTCAGTTCACAATTTTCCTCTCCACCCCCTCTTCCCCAATCTCTGCCTTCATACTAGAAACTTCACTGCATGTGATCATGTTCCTTCAAGAGCCCTGGACTCCCAGTTGGTCTGCCTCCTGAGTGCCCACACCCTTCCCTCTAGCTCAGTCACTTACATGGACGACCATACCTTAGATCGCACAATCACCCGTAGCTGCCATTCCCATTATTTTGAAGAAATATTTTTTGTTCAGATAATCATCTCCTGTCCTTCCACCTTGGCCTCATTCCTTCCAAACTATTCGTCATCTGTAGCACAACCTTCACTCCCTCTTTCCTTCCTGTTCATCCAGGGCACCATCTCTGCTCTGGCTTCACTTTCCTCCCTTAATGTGACCCTATGATTAACCAATTCAATTATACATTGTCCTCCACCTTTAACTTCTAGCCTCCTTTTCCTAGTGCCATTCATTTCCTTCCATCCTCAAACCTGGATCATCCTCCCCTCTCACCTCCCTGCCCCCCATCTTCTTTTCCACATCTTCAGAAACTACTGAACAGTGCTGGAGAAAGTCACAGGACCACAGATTTAGGGGTGGAAGGGATCTTAGAGGCTAACCCTCTTATTTTTCAGATGAGGAAACTGGGGTCCAGTTAAGTGACTTCCCCAAGGTCACATAGCTACTAAGTATCTAAGTCAGGATTCAAACTCAGGTCTTCATCTCATTGTGCTAATTAGTTCCACTAGAAATTCAGGTTATCCCATCTCAACAGGGCCTTTACTGCTGCACAACAGTGATTTGATGCTTTTTTCTCCTCAGCACTATCCCAAACCTTTTCTTCTCTCCTCAAGCCTCCAACACCATCCTCTTCTCTCTCAGTAGATGTCCAGTGGGTGTCTTTTATTGAGAAAATCTAGACTGGATGTGAGGAACCAGTGGCCACAAGGTCACATCTCTAGGTTCTTGAGTGCAGTCTTTTGACTGAGTCCAAACTTTGCAGAACAAATTCTCTTAATAAAAGGATATGTTCTATGAAGTTTGGATTCAGTCAAAAGACCACACTTGAGGACCTAGAAGGCCACATGTGGCCTTGAGGCTGCCAGTTCCCCACTCCTGAATTCTAGACTATCTATGGCAAGTTTTCCTCATTTTCTTTATTCCACACTCAAATCCCCACACACACACCTTCACCCCTCTTCTCTTCTATTGCTTTCTCTGAGGAAGAGACAGAACCTCTGTAAACCTTTGATCTTTACAGGAAGAAATGATCCAAGGCCACCCTCTGGCACTGGCCAGGTAGTCTTGAGGCTGTCCTCCGAGGGAAGATTTATGTTCATATAAAATTGGTTACTATTCTATATACCTATGTCACTTTAACTGTTTCTCCCTTTCTTTTGTTCTCAACCCTAAATACATTCTCTTCTTTCCAAGGCCACCTCCTCTGCTATTGCTTTCAGTTCCATCTCCACCTATTGCCTCCAGTAGCTTGCCTCTGGGTCCTTCCCTTTCTCTCCCCTTTCATCTTCTACCTTTCAGTATCTATTGGCTCCCTTCTTGTTACCCACAAACTTTCTCAGTTCTACTCCAGCCTTAAAAAATCCTTCATTTGAACAAATAAAACAATTTATACAATAACAACAACATTATAGAGGCAAACAATTTTGAAAGACTTAAGAACTCTGATTAATATGAGGCCCAGACAACCAGTGACGTAGCTCTGCTGCCAGAGAATTGAGGGACTCAGAGTGCAGATTGAGACATATATTTTTGGACAGGACCAACACAATTTGTTTTTCTTGACTGCATATTTGTTACAAGGGTTTTGTTTTTCCTTTTTTTTTTTTTTAAATGGAGGTGGATGGGGGCAGCTAAGTGGCACAGTAAACAGAGCACTGGCCTTGGAGTCAGGAGGATCTGAGCTCAAATACAGCCTCAGACAATTAACATTTACTAGCTGTGTGATCTTGGGCAAGTCACTTAACCCCAATTGCCCTGCTTTTCCCCTTCCAAAAAGCAAAAAAAAAATTTTAAGTTTTTAAAATGGGGGTAAAAAAAGATTTTTGTTCATTAAAATTTTTTTTAATCCTTCATTTGATCTTGCCAAATCTATATCAAGCTATCTTCCTATGTCTTTCTTCCCTTCCTTTTACTGCCAAACTCCTAGAAAGAACAGTCAGCATTCACTGGCTCTGCCTCCTCAAACCCATTGTGATCTGACTTCTGGTCCCTGAGCCCCAGCCCAACATTCTCTTGCTCTTGCTTTCTCCAAGGTTGCCATGTTCTTATGGTCTTTTCTCAGTCCTAATCTTCCTACTTCCCTGCAGCTTTGGACACTGTTGAGTACACCCCACTCCTGAAGCCTTCTCCTTTGACATCACACTCTCCTTATTCTCCTCCAGTCTGCCTCCTGGTTCCTCATTTTTCTTTGCTGAGTAATTTTTTACCTCCCACACCCTTGGCATGGGTATCCCTTTAGGGCTGTGTTCTGGTTCCTCTTTTTTGCTCTCTCTACACTCCCTTGGTGACCTCATCTGTTCCCTTGGGTTCAAGTATTAGATCTATGCCTATGACTCCCAAATCTGTAGACTTAGTACTCTATTTTCTCTCTCCCTTCAACCCCAGTCTTGAATTGCCAGGTTTCTGCTGGACACCTGTGCCTGAATGTCTCATGGATATTTCAAACTCAACATTCAATTCAGTTTAACAAATGTATTCAGCATTTACTAGGTGCTGGGGATAAAAAGACAAAAATGAAATCATTCCTGTCTTCAATTTGCATTCTGCTTAAGGGATACACCATAAAGTCATTGAATCATACATCTTGGAAGGGACCTTTGAAATCATCTAATCCAAACACCATATTTTAGAGATGGGGAAACTGAAACTGAGAGGTTATATGACTTGCCAAAGGTCACACATGTAGTATGTAGAAGAGGTAGAATTTGAACTCAGGTCCTCTGCCTCCAAAACCAGCCCTCTTTCCATTGGGCCTATGTACCAAGATTAATAAATATTAATAAATATAAAGTAATTTTAAGAAAGAGATATTAACAGATTAACAGATAGATGTGGTCAGAAAGGGCTTTATAAATTACTTTGCCTTCTTCTTTTCTGGGACTATACCATTTAGAAGGTAAGTTCCTTGAGGACAGAGATTTTGTCTTCCCCAGTTCCTACTACAATGCCTTGTGCATGGTATTGCAGACAAAGAATGTTTGCTTAACTGAATTAAGGCTGGAGACAGTCTCCTAAACTCAGGTAGGGGTTACTGTTGCTTCCTTCTGTATCCCCTTGTGTCTTCCACTGGGGCATATAACAAGGAGACAATAGCCAAATACATGCTTCCACATTTGCAAAGCATTTTCCTAGCACTCCTAGAAGTGATACAAGTATCACCATTCCTATTTGTTTCCAGGCCTGTTAAATGATCACAGCCAAGATTCATTTCAAAGCTCCTGGTTTGTGTTTTCCATGAGTTGTTCTTATGTTGTGTATGAGGTTAGGTTTGCTTCATGTAAATTTGTAGCCACAAATGCCATCCTTCCTCTGGGGAAAGTCAGTGAATTGATGTTGCTTGCCAGAAAATATATCTACAAACATACATACATTTATGCATAGCTATATTGGGCCCCTCCCCCATCCCATTAGGATATTTGTGTTTTAGAAGTCTGTTCCCCTCTTCCCAAAGAATTATGGGGTCACAGACCCCGCTAGGAGTACATGGATCAATTTCAGTGACCTGTGCCCATGTTCCAGCTTGATCATTAAGTTGGATAGAAGAAAAATGCATTTTTATTTTCACTAAACTCTAAACGAAATTTAACATTTCCTTGAGTTAATTTAAAAAACATTCTAAGAAGGATTCCATAGACTTCATCAGACTGCCAGAGGGGTCCATGACACACACAAAAAGATAAGAACTCTTGCCCTAGAATACGAGTTGGCATTCATTGGTAGAATCCCAAGGGGGGTGAGGTGGGGGAGTTATAAGCACTTTGATCTTTATTGAAGGAACAACGCAAGACCACCCTCCAGCACTTGTCAGGCAATTTTGAGGCTGGTCTCCCGGGGAAGATTTATGCCCATGTAAATTGTCTACTATCTATCATTTTAATTGTTTCTCCTTTTCTTTTGTTCTCATCCTTAAAACTAGTTGAAAAGTCTCTCCTTGCTGCTCTAAGCTTAACTTTGTAGCCTGGTGCCACCTGGGGCTAGATAACCCTTTCCTCCCCCATCCCTCTGGTTAGTAAACCTTGAGTAAACTGGGAAATATTCTAATTCTACATCTTTTTCCCCTTAGCTAATTATTGTGTTCAAAGATCTCAAAGTATATATATGGAAACTGAGGTAACAGAATACCTAGCTCCCTACCAATCACTGTCCTGGAACCATTCCCCCCAAAGGAGAGAGCATTCTTAAAATATTTCAGAGATGGAATTTTTACTGTGCAAAAAGAGAAAGGAAGGAAGCTGTCTTTGGAGCTTCCATACCACCACCCAGTCTGGATGCAAATTTGGGGGATCACAGCATCCCAATGCCATCTCCAGTCATCTGTAGAGAACATCCCATAATAAAGCTCCTTGGGATATACAAGTCTTATGTACAGTTGTTCAGTTGTTTCAGTCACGTCTGATTCTTTGTGATCCTATCTGGGGTTTTCTTGGCAAAGATACTGGAGTGGTTTGCTATTTCCTTCTGCTCATTTTATACATGAGCAACTGAGGCAAACAGAATTAAGTGACTTGCTCTGGGTCACACAGCTGCTAAGTACTTGAAATCATATTCAAACTCAGGTCTTCATGACTCCAGATCTCTACTCTATCCACTCTGTCCTAGCTGCTCCCCTGTGTACAGGCTTCTTCCTTTTTCTCTTGTCTACTATGCATTCAGAGTTAGTGTATTATCATTCCCAGAGAGATTTAACTACCCAGGGATCCGAGGGTCTGGGCTATAACTTTGCCACCAAACAAAAGTATTCACACGGAAAGCTTTCAGTTGCAGAACATTATCCTAATTCCCCATTGTGCAGATAAGAAAACAAAGATTCCAAAAACTTTAATGACTTGCCCAGACTCACCAGTCATTGCTGAGATTTAGACCCAATTCTAATTCTGCATCCTACACTCTTCCCACTATACTGCACTTACTTAAAAAAAAAAACCAAACCGCACCAGGAGCCAAGAGACCTGTACCCATATTCCAGCTTTCCAGCTTGACCTTTAAGCAACTTTGTGGCCCTGAATAAGTCACTTCAGTTTATTTCCATGAAAATGGGGAGATTAGATTACATACTGTTCATTTGAAAAAGATCTGGGAGCTTTCACATATGACCAATTTCAATACAAGCCAACAGCATTGATGTGGTAGCTAAAAAAAAAGAGAGACCGACTTTTGGCTACATTAAGAGGGCAATAAATAGCCCACTACACTGTCTGTGTCAGACCCCATTATCTGGAGTATACTGTTCAGATCCTGCTGTCGTATTTTAGGAAAGACCAATGTCTTTCATTACATTATCTAGAGGAAATTATCCACAAGCGTGTGGCCAGATCAATGAATAATAATAATTACAACGACAGTAACTAACATTTATATAGCACTTTAAGGCTTGCAAAGCATTTTCCAAATATCTCATTTTGTCCTCACAAGTTTGTGTGGTAAGGTGTTATTCTTATTCTTCATTTTACAGATAAGGAAACTGAAGCAGACAGGTTAAATAACTTTTCTGAGGTCACATGACTAATAAGTAACTGAGGTAAAATTTGAACGCAGCGACCTGACTCCAAGTCCATCATTGTGTCTCCTGGATGTCTGGTGAAAGTCCTTGAGATTGCACCAAACATGGTTTAAATTAAAGGAAGTGAGAATATTTAGCCTGGAAAAGAGAAGATTTAAGGAACCTATGACAGCTGTATTCAGGCATGAAAGAGGGATTGAAATTGTTCCACTTGGTCCCAGAGAGTAGAACTAGGAGTAAGTTGGAAGTTTCAAAAATAAATATTTAGGTTTACCGTAAGAAAAAGCTTTCTAACAATTAGAGCTCTCCCATAGTAGAATGGGTTGCCTTAGTAGGCAGTGAATTCCTCTTCATCAAAGGTCTTCAGAGAAGACTGGGTGACCATCATTTGCTGGGTATGTGGCAATAGGGTATCTTTAGTCAAGCATGGATTGGACCAGCTGGCCTCTGAGGTTCCTATTTATATTCTGTGACTAAATGATCTCTAATATGTTGTCTAGTCCTAAAATTCTAAGTCTAGACCTGTAAGAGAATCCTAAATTTTGGCCCTACTTGTGTGACCTTGGGCAAGATACTCTCTGGACCTGTTTCATTACCTATAAAATGAGGGGCTTGAACTAGATGATCTCTGAGGTCCCTTCTAGCTCTAAATCTATGTGCCTTTGATCCCTGGGGGAGAAGAAGGGAGGAGGGAAGAGATTAGAATCTGGATGCCTTTGCCTTCTGGCAGGGCAAGTGGGTGATTCAGCCTTTGGAGAGCCCAGGCATTATTGCTTCTACCAATGGCCACCAGGTGGCAGTCAATTCCCCCCCAGCTGCTCTTGACTTTCCTACTTCTGCAGCTGGCTTGTCCCAGGGACTCTTTATAGCTAGAGCAGCTAATGCCAAGGTTATCGCCCCGGGAGTGAATAGCCTTTTCACAAGAGAAAGCATTTCCAGGAATTTGACTTCTGAGACATTCCAAGAACGGCTGTTGTTCTGAAAGAGGCATTTCTGGACTCTTGGGTTCCCTTCCCCAGCCTCACTGATTGTCTACTACTTTCTTCCCTTCCCACCCTCCACCTAAGGCCGTCTTGACTGCCAGCTGGACTTCAGGGCCTCTGTGCTATCTGTGACCATCAGAAATGAAAACTGAGATGTCTCCTTCTCCCTTCACATGTTCTCCCCACACACACACACACACACACACACACACACACACACACACACGCCCACTATGTCCACAGTCTTCACACACGCTCTATGTTTGTGGGGAACACTGGAGATAGATAGTAGGAATAGGCTCAGTTTTAGGTGCAGAACCAATCCTAAGCAAAAGTGTGGTTGGTGAGAGTTCACTTAAGTCTTTAGCACCTTTCTTTGGTCCCTTTTGTCCCTGGGCAGCACTTGCCCCCTTCACCCAGAAATGTACTTTTCTCTTCCTCTCCCTTTCCATGAAAATTAACCCATTTCCAGATAAGTTTTTTTTTTAAACCATAATATAATTATGGGCTTGTAATATTAGGGAACCCATAAATGCTGGGGGGAGGAGGGTAAGGACAAGGGGCGGACTGCAAGTAGAATGACCAAGAGGAGAGGAAGTGGGGAAAATGTTAAAGCAAAATTGAGGAAATTAAAGCCATTTTATACCAAAAATTCTTGCACACAAGTAATGTTGATTATACATTTTATACTTTAGAAGGGAAAAAAAAAATCTTTACTCAAAAACCTTTCATGTCTCTCCATTGCCATTAGGATAAAATGAAAAATCCTTGGTCTGACATTTAAAGTTCTTCACAATTCTGACTCTGACCTACTTTTCTGGTCTTATTTCATATTACTCCCCACTCTGGTCACAGTCAAAATGGTCTGTTAGTTGGTGCCGGTACATGACTTTACATCTCCTGCCTTTGGGCTTGTCTGGAATCTAGAACACACTCTCTCCTCACCTCCTCTACTCAGACTCCAATCTCTCACTTCCTTCAAGACCTAACTAACTCAGGTGCTGCCTTCTAAAGTGAGGCTTTTAGGGGCAGGTAGGTGGCTCGATGAATAGAGCATCGGTGCTGGAGTAAGGAGGACCTGAATTCAAACTTAGCTAGCCCCAGACACTTAACACTTAACTAGCTGTGTGACCTTGGGCAAGTCACTTAACCCCAATTGCTTTGTCTTCCCCACTCCAAAAATAAAAAATAAAGGGAGGCCTTTCCTGGTCCCAGCTCCCTTCCCCAATCCAAATTACTATTACAACTATCCCTCTTTAACTTACTTCGCATATGCTCTGTATTTACTTGTATATGCTTTTTTATTTGGCCCTCCCCAAAAAGGTAAGTTCTTTGAAGACAGGAACTTTGCTTTTATCTTTGTATCTCTCCCATCTTACACATGGGAGCTGCTTAATAATGATGAACTGAAATATTCTTGTGGAACCTCTATTCCTGGTGCACAGAGAATCAGAATTCTACAGAGCAGTTTGGGAAACAGGAAATGATCTATCCTCTGATAATAGATATTAACCCTGTTAATATGTTACTATCGCAGTTAACATTTGCATTTTAATGGCCCCCTCTTAGAACCTGTTTCTTGACTGAAACAATTCTAATGGTGTCAGTCAGACTAAGGCAGCCACTAGGGAGATACTTTGGAGTAGGTGTCCTCCGTTTCACAGCATGACCTTGTGGGTCCCTACCTATTTCTTCTCTGCATGACACCTAGGTTCGGGGCTGCTCCATCCTAGCTGCCTTCTCCCACTTTGCCCCCTCTGCTTAAAGCATTCTCCTTCATCTCCAAACCAGCCCATGTCCTTTTCCTCGGTCCCTCTCCTGGGTTGTCTGTCCTGGTTAGCAGAAGAGACCTTCCCATCAGGGAGATGAAGCTGCTCTTATCATTCCTAGTAGGAACAACTGGACCAATCATTCCATCCCCAGAAAGAGAAAAGGCCAAGGATTTCAGGAGTCAAAAATTCCTTGGAATAGAGGAAATCTTAGAAATCACCTCATCTCAGAACCTGATTCCAAAGCCTATTCTTCTCCTGGATTTCACTTCCACGACTTAGCTGCTGTCTTGTCGTAGTTTGTCCCTGTGGCATGCCTGCCCCTTCCTCCTATGAATGAATTTTTTGTAAGGTGGGGCCCTCTGCTTGGGGGAGAGACCTCGGCCAGCCAGCCGTCCCCCTCCCAGCCCTACTTCTGACTCTCTAGACTTCCACACCATCCCCTACAGCACACCTCTTCTTCGCTTCCTTTTATGTGCTGTCCTCCTCCTGCATAATGTAAGTTCCTTGAGGGCAGTGACCGTGTTTCTTTTTTGCCTCTATCTGTACCCTCAGAATTTAGCACAGTGCCCAGCACACAGTAAACAACCCATACGTGCTTGTTGCCTTTCCTTGCCTTAATCCCAAACACCGGCGTTTGCCCTTGGAATGGACCCAGACACTAGGTGATCTAGCACTTGTGTGGAGTCAGTGACTGCTCCAAAAGACCCCAATCTAAAAAAAAAAAAAATCCCTATTTGACTTGGGAATAAAATGGTATAACGCTTTCGTAAGAGAACAACCTTCCCGGTTGTGTTTTGCTTAAGCTAATAGCAAAAGTAGTTTACCTTTGCAAAGCAAACACAGGCTGTGTGACAGGAAGGGCACAGCCTGGGGAAAGGCGGTTGGTGATGGGAGAAGCCAAGCAGATAATCAAGAGTCCACCGACCTGGAAACAGGTATCGCCATCCTTGTGAAAGGAGTCTCTTTTAGAAATGCACCTTTCCTGGCTAAAAAGCTAGGGCAAGAAAATGGCAAAGAAACAGGAAAAGAGGAAGAAAGGAAGTGGTTGTCCTCGGCCTCAGGTCTCTTGAGATCAGCCTTGTCTCCAGTCTTTCTCCTGCTGTCCTCCTGGGCCCCCTCAACCCAGACCATGACTGAAAGTTAAGAGTACACCATGACTTTATTATATGAATTCCTATTAAACATCTTTAAGAAAAAACAACAACAACACACGTGGAAACAAAACCTAACATAGCAACCAACACTCACAATGTTCAAGATTGGGTTTCCACCTTATTAATTCCCCAGGTGCTTAGGGATTTGTTTGTTTAAAAGAACTTCCGTGTATTCCTCACTGCACAAACTTTGCTAGAAGTAAACAACTTTTCATTTGCAGGAGAAATGAGTCTCTGAAGGTAGCTTGCTTTGGCTACTTCCAGCCCAGCATCCTCCTCTCCCCTCTCTCATGAGATTCAAAAGAGACTGGGACAGACTGGGTATTTTGTTTTCCATTTAGTTTTATATAACATGATTGCCAAGGCAGGTCCTTTCCCTGTCCTATGGGGAATAGATTCCAGAAGCCCCAGGGTCGGGATCCTCAGATTTCTCTTGGGCCTTTAGCTGTTCCAAATTTTTGTTGTGGAAGGGGAAAGAGTTGTCCCTCTGGCTGGCTGGGGGTGGGAGTGGTTGGGCAGCTTTGGAGCCTTTCTCTCTTCTCCTTGTCCATGCAGAGTTAGAAGGAAGGCCTGAGGGGATGGGGAAGCCTTGTGGGAAACTTCAAAACCAGACAGATCCTTTTGCTGGGTAAGGGATCTGGGTGAGGAGAGTTTGGCAGCTATGAAGGAAAGGGAGGAAAAGAGCAAAAGGGAGGGAAGAGAGAAAGAGAAAGGAGAAAAAAATAGGTGGCTTTCCCATCCTCAGCTGTGAATTATTCATCCCTATGCCAAGACGCCTTCTGTTACCTGTGGCCCCACTCCAGCTTCACCCCTAGCAACCTCTGCACACACTTCCAAACTTGGTTACATTTCATAAGAGGTTCCTCTCCCCCTGGTAGCTGCAGGCACATTCCAGGGCCTGGGCTTGCCAGCCAGCAGACCTGAGCACATTCCAGACCCAACCACTGGGGGGGTGGGGTGCCCACTGTGGAATCCTTCCTTCTTTGGGCCCCCCAGGGTTTGGGGAAGAAAGCACTGCACTATAACTTGGGGGATGGATAGGGAGAAATCAAGAGTCTGTAAACCTTGCCCCCCACACACACACAGCCATATAGACTGTCATCTGTCTGTGTCTCTGTCTCTCTCTCTCTCTCCACACTAGGGGAAAGAATACTATAAGAATAATCTCGTCATTTTATTTTGGCTTGGTGCTAACAGAGATTGCCCCCAAATAAGCTATAGGCTTCCTCCTACTACCCCACCATTAACAATTCCAAGCTCCATACTGGGCACTAGAGATTTAATGCTTTAGTGAAGCCGGAAGCCCCTCCCCTCAAAGCTCTCTCCTTTCCAAGCCTCTTGATTCCTCAGATCAGCTTCTCCCTATCCTGGTGCCAACCCACCAATGTGAAGAGGTAAAGAGAGTGAACTCCCTGGGCCAGTGAGTAGGTGAGCAAATGGGTAGGAAGGCAGGCCCCCTAGAGAGTTTCCTCTTGAGAACAGGTTTCCTCCCCACCCCAAACAGGACTCAGCCTGCACTTCTGCTTGGAGGCCAGCTTTCAGGACTAAGCAGGTGATACCCAGGGCAACTCCACCCCTTGCCCCTGCACACTGCATAAAAAACAGCTGTTCTCCCAGTGTTCTTTCTAGCTGTGAAGGTCTCACAGTTTAACATTTTCTGCTTATAAGCATCGAACTCCTCCCTCAGGACCTAGGGGTTAGCTTAATACCAATACTCCCCTGAGGATAGGGGAAGCCTGGTCCCCTCTGCTGCCAACTAGATTCTAGGATTCTATCCTAGAGCCCCTCTCCCTTCCCTTGGCTGTTCCCACACCAGCATGGCCTGGCAGGGGATCCCCAGCTTACGAGTCTAGCCCAGAGGTCGATCCAAAGCAGAACACTGTCACCATATACCAAGCTCTCTGCCTCCACTGATTCCTCATTGAACCACTTGCCCCCATTCTATTTCCCAACAGGAGTAAGGGAAGGAAGTATTCCAGCCTTGTCTTGCCCTAACTCCAGACTATTATAGAGGGGCCCCACCACCACCACTTTCCAATGTGATAGCAGATAGCTCTCCCCATGTCACTCTTTCTCTGCTTATGGCACAGTGGGAAAAATACTGAACATGGAAATTTGAACTTAGAGTCATAGAATCTGAGTTCAAATCCCATTTCTGCCATACAAAAAAAATTACTCGTGTAACCTTGGGTGAATCCGTGAACTTCTCTGGGTCCCAATTTCCTCATCTGGAAAACATGTGGGTTAGATTGGATGACTCTCCTTTCCAGTTCTAGAACTACCCCTCTATGCCCCTTCCGCTGGGAGGTGGCAACCTTAGAGAAGAGCCTCAGGAAACTACTCCCAGATAGGCTTTCTTGTACCATTCCCACTTAGTGGCCCTAGGGTCCTTGTGTCAGGTCATCATTCCCTTCTGCTATCCCAGTCGAAGTGTAGTTTTTCCATCTGACATAGTTTCTTTATCCTTGTGGATAAGGAACCTTTGGGGAGGGGACAAGGATGGAAGATAGGTCTCATCCTGAAAAACAGTAGCCAGGGGCCCAGGAAAGGAAGAGAGCAGGGTACCTGGAGTGGGGCAGGGAGGATTAGATCAGGTCTCAGACTCTTCAGTGGAGACAGATAGGGTGTTGAGGAGGGAAGAAGAGGCTCCATTTTGTCCATGCCCATACATTAACCTGGGCCTGTGCTTTATGTGTCCAGCCCTCCCACTGATTGGACCTGCTCCTTTAGGAGAGGAATGGTGGGAGGGAGGAACAGAAAGCCAAGAGGCTACAGAGAAACAATAAAAAAACAGGGAGGGGAAAGTTCCCCTCCGATCATTGCCCCTAAAACAACACAGCTACAAGAGAAAACTGTGATTGGCTGCTGCCCTTGATAGGGCCCCAGGTGCTTCCTCCAATCACAATATGGCAATACCAAAGTTCCAAAACCCTACACAAGAGGGGAAGGAGAAGAGGCAGCTGGAAGCAAGGCTTTGGAGGAGCAGAGAGTGCCCTAGCCGGAGAAACTTAGTGCCTCGATGCTCAAACACCCTCTGTCTTACTGCAGCAGGTCTGGACAGCTAAGGAGAGGCCTTCGCTATTTGGCTGCCTCGTTAGGACATTTCATCTCCAGTGAACTCCATCACCTGGGGAAAAACAGTAAAAAGGGTTTAGTTGGAGTAAGTGAAAGAAAGGGATTTCCAAATGGCCTCTACTACTAAGTGACTTTCATTGAGTGCTAGACCCTCAGGAGACCCAGTGACAGCATGGACAGAACTCAACAAGGAAAGGATTTTGACCACCCTTCTTTGAGGACTGGCAGAGCTCTCAGTAGTCTCCCAGCACCCAGGGTTCTTCCATCTATTGAGTATCACATGGAAATAGTGGTATTTGATCTGGGCTTGTGTTTTGACAAGTGAAGATGACAGTGGTAGGGAAGGATTTTTAGGTAGAGGGAACAGCATGAGTACAGGCACAGAAGCAGGAGATTAGATATATGTGAATAGTCCAGCTAAGCTGGAGTCTAAGTATGTGGGGGCAAGAGTAAATTGGACTTCATTCAAGAGACAATAGGAAGCTATTGAAAGTTTTTGAGTGGGGGAATAACATAAACAGTGAATAGAGTTCTTGCCTGGAGTAAGGAAGACTTATCTTCCTGAGTTCAAATCCCATCTCAGACACTTACTAGTTATGTGACCCTGGGCAAGTCACTTAACCCTATTTGCCTCAGTTTCCTCATGTGTAAAATGAGCTGGAGAAGGAAATGGCAAAGCATTCCAGAATCTTTGTCAAAAAAAAAAAAGCTCAAAATGGAGTCATGAAGAGTTGGACACGAGTGAAAACCATAAGCAGAGCTTCCTTAGGAGGATCACTCTAGCAGCCACGAGTAGAATAGACTGAAAGGGAAAAGAGACTAGTTTGGGAAAATGGTTATGAGGTCATTTTGATAGTTTGAACAAAAGGTAATTAAGGGTCCAACTATTCTGGAAAAAAATTTGGAATTATGTGAGGGGGAAAGTGATTTAAAAATCCATATCTATTGACCCAGAGACCCCATTGCTGGGCATCTACCCCAAGGAGGTCAAAGATAGGAGGAAAAAAAAGGCCTCATTATTTACCAAAATGTTTGTACCAGCTTTTGTGGCAGCAAAATACTAGAAACAAAGTGGGTGTCCATCAGTTCTGGAATAGCTAAACAAACTGTGGCTAATGAACATAATGGAATATTAGGAATATAATTGTCCAATTACATAGGACGATGGAAGCAATGGATATGTGGAATTCAGAGGAACATGAGAAAACTTGTATAAACTAACAGAAGGTGGAGTCGGCAAAACCAGGAAAACAACCAGTACAATGACTACAATAACATAAATGGAAAAGGAAAAAAAAAACATTAAAAGAGAACTGAATGCTGAGTAATTTTAATGGCTAATTTTGGCCCCAAGAAATGCACCTCCTTCCTTTCCTGGGAGAGATAGGACACCATGGATGCAGAATGTTGCATATGCTGTCAGATGTGTCAGCTGGTTTTTCTTTGTTACAAAGGGAGACTTACTGGGTGGGAAGAGGGGAATAGCTAGAAATGACTGTGATATAAGAACAAAAGGCAGCAATAAAGCATAAAAAATATTTTGAAATAAAATTAATTTTTAAAGGCAATGTAGGCTCTGATAAGGATGGAAGTGCACATGTAAGGGCAATAAATACCATAGGACTTATGGATATGGGGACAAAGGGAAAAAACAAGGATGACTTTGAGGTTTCTCAAGCATGATGACTGGTAGAATGGTGGTTCCATTAACAGATATGGATGGGGTGATTAGGAGGAGGAAACGGTTTGGAGAAAGCAATGGTTAAGTTCATTTTTAAACATGATGAGTTTCAGTAGAGATGTCTACTGGCTTCAAGAGATGTCTAATGGGCTGCTGGAAATGAGACATTTGGGAGGGAGAAAAGAAAGACTAGAAATATAAATGTGAGGAGTATTGGCATACGAATGATATTTGAAGTCATGGGAGTAGATGAAATTGCAATGGGAGAAAGTATGGCAAGAGAAGAGAAGAGGACCAAGGATGAAACCTTTGTCAACACTCACATTTTCGGAGAAGAAGGAGAAGAGCTACTAGAAGAGAAAAAGAAAGACTGGATTAAGAGGCAGAAGAAGAATACAGTGAAGCCAGGAAAAGAATTTCAAGACCCAAGAGGTCATCAATAGTGCAAAATGTAGGGAAGTCATGGAGGATAAGGACTGAGTAAACCAACTGGATTTAAATATTAGACGGTCACAAGTGACTTGGATCAAGGTGGAAATTGGAAAAAGTCAGATCAAATAGAACAAAGGAGTAAATAAATAGAATAACTTCACAAAGAAGAGTGAATGTTGATGACTATTGAGAATTTTAGCACTGAGATGAAAAGATAAAATATAGCAGTTAAAAGGAGTAGCAAAGATGAAGAGAGGTTTTTTTTTTAGGACTGGTGAGATCTGAGCACTGTTTGTGGGTCAGAAGGAAGGAAACAGTTGAGAGGGAGAAAGTGAAAATCCAAGAGAGAGACAGACAGGCAGACAGAGAGACAGAGATGAGAGAGAGATGGAGGGGGGCAGGGTGGGAGGGGGAAAGGGAGAGAGGGAAGGAGAGAGAGAGAGAGAGAGAAGAAAAAAAGAGGAGAGCAAAGGAGGGAGAAGACAGAGAGAGATGGAGAGACAGAGACAGAGAGATGGAGGTGGGGCAGGGAGGGAGGGGGAAAGGGAGAGAGGGAGGGAGAGAGAGGAGAGAGAGAAGCTGGAGGAGACAGCCAAAGATGGGATCAGAGTACAACGGACAAGGTTAGCCTTGGCAAAAAGAAGGGATTCTTCTTCCTGTGAGAATAGAGGACGGAGCAGGAGAGGATGGGTGAAGATAAGAGATATCGTGAAATATGGAAAAGGATTGCTGAGAAAGCTCACACTAGATGAATTCCACCTTAGACAAGTAGGAGGTCACATTATCTGTTGGGGGGAGGAGACAAGAGCAGGGTGTATGAAAGGGAGTCAAGAAGAAACATCTAAGACTGGTGAACCAGGTAAGGGTCCAGGTGAGGGTGCGGTGCTCACACAGAAGGGTTGTAGGTAACTCTGGTCTTTGCCCAGAACTCTGCATGCTTATGTTATCACCTCTTTACCTATAAACTCCCTGAGGGCAGAGATAGCACGTCCTTCATGGTGTCCATGTAGAATGCTACCACACGTGCTCCAATATTACACAGTCTACTTACGCTATCCATCCACTGAAGATGACAACAGTCCTGAAACAAAACCAGTTTTGGGGCATGGAGAGGGACACACCAGAATGAGAAGTAGCTGTGACAGAGCAGGGGAAAGGTGGCTGTCTTGGATGGCTGATCAGGCCCACTTTATCTAAGCAGGACCCAAGGAGAACAGATGTCTCCGAATTGCTACCTTCAATTGGTTCTCTAGAGCAGGGGTTTCTAACCTTTTTTCTGTTTGTGGAGCTCTTTGGCAGTGTGGTGACGCCTATGGAGGCCTTCTCAGAATAAATGCATAAAAATAAAAACCACAGAATTATAAAGAAAACTAATTACATTGAAATAGTTACCAAAATATTATTCAAACAATTTCAAAGACCTCAGGTGAAGAACCCCTACTCTAAATGGTTCAAGTTTGGATAATTTTTCTTCTTGAGTGGACTGTGATTGGTTAAAGGAATTGGAGATGTTTAGCCTGGAAAAAGAGAAGGCTTAAGGGAAAATGAGTGCTGTCTTCAAGTATTTGAAGGGCTGTCATATTAAAAACAGAACAGTCTCTCAGATTAGATTAGACTTTGACTCCAGGAGCAATGCGAGGCAATTGCAAAGTGGCAACATATAGACTGGATGTCAGGATAAACTTCCTACCAATGAGAGCTGTTCCAAAGTGAAATGGGCTGCTTGGGAGGGTGCGGATTCCTCCACAATGAAGGTCTTTAAGCAAAAGCTGGATGCTCACTAGCTCAGTGTGATGTAGAAGAGATTTTTGTTCATTTATGGATTGGATGAGATGGGCAGCTGAGATCCCTTCTAACTCTGAAATTCTGTGACTTGGTGAGTTTCAACTTCCCCCAGTTTCAACTTCCCCAACTTGGTCTTCCATTACTGCTGTCTCTGTCTTTAGTGCTTAAATTCTAGCTGAAGGGAAGAAACAATACATCCTTTTTCACACCCAAAAGGCCAGCTACATTGAGGGGGAAAGGAAAAGCCATAGTAAGAGAAGGAGAAAATGGCTTGGGACATCAAAATCTTTTAAAAAGTCTTCAGGTAGTGCTGGTTTTTCACCTCTGTGCCTCTGTCCACACTGTGCCCTTTACCTGGAATCCCTGCCTACCCATCCTTCAGGGTCTGGCTCAGATGCCTCTTTCTCCATCAAGTCTTCTTTGGTTCTTCTTAGAAATGATCTCTCCTTCTTTTGGACTCATATGGCATTTTGTGCCTGTGCAGATGCCCTTTGGCATCATATTCTGTGCTGTGGTTTTTTGTGTACATATCTGGTCTGAATTGTGAGATGTGGGAGTAGGTCCCATGTCTTTTTCTCTCTTTTTTTTTGTTTTTTTCTACTTAATAGTATTTTATTTTTTTTCCAATTACATGTAAAGATAGTCTTCAATATTGACTTTTATAAGATGTTGAGTTCCAAATTTTTTTCTCCCTCTCTCTTCTCGCCACTTCCCAAGATGGGATGCAATCTGATATAAGCTATATGTGTACAATCATATTAAACATATTTCCACATTAATTATGTTGTGAAAGAAGAATCAGAACAAAAGGGGAAAACCGAGAGACAGAGAGAGAGAGAGAGAAAGAGAGAGAGAGAGAGAGAGAGAGAAAGAGGGAGAGGGAGAGAGAGAGAGAATAGTCTGCTTCACTTTGCATTCAGTCTCCATAGTTCTTTCTCTGGATGTGGTTACCATTTTCCATCATGAGTCTTTTGGAATTGCCTTAGATCATTTCATTGCTGAGAATAGCTAAGTCTATCAAAGTTGGTCATCACACAATGTTGGTGTGACTGTGCACAATGTTCTTGTGGTTCCGCTCATTTCACTCAGCGGTCCCTTGTCTTTTTCATCTTTTTATCTCTCATAGCAACTAGCCTTGTGCAGAGTGAGTGCTATATAAATATTTGGTTTGAGAATGAATAATTAGTGAGCTGCTGACCAAAAGTGGTCCCAAAGCAGAGTCTAGGACCCCAGGGGAGAGTTATACCTATGAGGGAAGAGAAGGAGGATCACAGGCTTATAGGGTTAGAGTTAGAAAAGATTTGTGAAGCCATCTAATCTAACCCACTATTTTGCATATGAGGAAACTGAATCCCAGAGAGGTTAAAAAACTTGCCCAAAATCACAAAGGTAGTAGGAAACAGAGCTAGAATCTGAACCCATCATTTGCCCAGGTACAGACCCATCATGTCAGTTGGAATTTGCCTCCAAATTCAGCACTCTCAGGTGTGCTTGCTGCTTAAGCCAGATAATATGGGAAGACTCAGAAGGATGTCCTGGGAAGTCTCAAACTCCATCAGCAACAACACCCTGGCTCACCTCTTACTGTCCTTCTCTGGGTGCTTCCTCCTCCTTGAGTGTCTCCTGCTTCCTTGCCTGGAAGTCTTCATCTGAAAGTCAAGAAAGATGCTCATGTAGGGTTTCATCCTCTCCTATCATTTGTAGCCCAGGTACAGACCCACCATAATAAGAAGTTTTCCCAGACTAAGAAAGAGAAATGCCTTCATTTCCCGCCTACCCCCATCCCATCTGCTTTTCACATATATTGGCCTTACTCCTTAATCTCACACCATGACATCGTCTGTGTCTTGTGACCTTGTAGACATAGCTCTGCCACTAACTAGGCATGTGAACTGAAGGCAGTAATCTTGACTTTTCTGGGCCTGTTTCCTAACTAAAAACTGAAGGGATTGAACTATAGATTTTAAGGTCCCTTCCAGCATTCAAATCCTTCAACATCACATAAGATTCTCCTTTTATCCACGGATGGCCACTATCCATACCACTACCCCTTTCCATAAAAGCAAATAATTAAGAGATGACCAGGGGCAGCTAGGTGGCACAGTGAATAGAGCACCAGCCCTGGAGTCAGGAGGATCTGAATTAAAATCTGGCCTCAGACACTTGACACACTTACTAGCTGTGTGACCTTGGGCAAGTCACTTAACCCCAGTTGCCTTGCCTTCCCCCCTCCAAAACAAAATAAAATAAGTTTTTAAAAAAGAGTTGTCCAAACTAAAATGCAACAGGCTGCCTCCAGAGGTGGTGGGGTCACTATCCTTGGAGGTCCTCAAGCAGTATCTGGACAACCACTTGTTGGGTATGTTATAGTGGGCATTCCATTCATGTATGATTTGAATTAGATGCACACTAGATTTTCTCCCAACTCTTTCAATTCTGTGATTCCATGAAGGACAAGGACCATCTCTTCTACATCCTTAATTTGAGCCCTGGCCTCTATCCCCCCCAAATTCCCCCAAAACAAAATCCCTCCATTCTCTCTTAAAGCACCTCCCTGGAGGTGTTCACTAAGTTTCTCAATCACCCCAGGATAGGCATCAAACAAGGTGTCCTTTGTAGTCTAAATATGAGATTGGGATTAGGTTGTGGGCTTGGAGGAAGTAGCCCACCCAAGCCTCAGAAGTTTAGGATTACTAGGACTGGGAGAACCACCATATTTGCTTTGGAGCCAAGGGCACAAGTAAAGGTTTTCATGTTAATTCATTCTTCAGGTTACTGGGGTGGGATGAGAGAGCTTATGGCCCACCTATCCTACCCACTAACCCTGAACACAATATGGTACTGTGAGAAGAATACTGACTCAGGTCAAAGGATCTGGGTTCAAATCCTGCCTGTGATGCTTACTCCCTGTGTAAACTTGGGCAAGACACTCAACTTCCCTGGCCTCAGTTTCCTCAACTGTAAAATGAAGACTAGATGCCCTCTGAGGTGCCTATGACTGTTTGATCTTAGCTCCAAGTTTACTAGTTCTTTTGTCATTGTATGCTTCAGGGGAAGAAGTGTGAAGGCAACAGGAAACTTTATTAGTGACCGGAGCTTTGGAAAGCAGGGTAGTTTATCCAGTGCTTCTGGGTTCCAGCTGGCAAACTTCTACTAATTATTTCCCTCAAGCTCCTTCTCCAGTCTCTCTGTGTATCCCCAACCTTGCAATGTGCAAATAACCTTTCCAGGATCCTGGCTGAGAATCACCAGTTTCAAGGAGTTAATCAGTTGACCGTGTTGGACAAGAACCCAAATGTCAGCACTCTGCTCCTGGAAATTTTGCCCTCCTCCCTTCTCAGTCCCAGCAGGTTAAGTCCTCACCACAGGCATGACCTTCCACGTCATCCAGGAGATTCGCTGTAGATGCTGCAGTCCCCAGTCTGCCCTTGCATTCAGGAAAACCATTCAGTAATTTTGACTTTTCTGGACCTCAGTTTCCTCAACTAAAAACTGAAGGAATTAAACTATAGATCTTAAGGTAGCTTCCAGTATTCAAATCCTTCAACATCACATAAGATTCTCCTTTTATCCATGGATGGCCACTATCCATACCACTAACCCTTTCCATAAAAGAAATAATTAAGAGTTGGTCACACTAAAATGCAACAGGCTGCCTCCAGTGGTGGTGTCTACTGCTGCATGCTGTCTACATCCCACTCTGCTCCTTCCAGTCACCCACCTACTGGTTGCCTATCCATGTCCTCTCCAGCCACCAGGCTCCCAGTCTAGATCCCAAAGTATCCTCTACTGAAGTTATCCTATGGTCCCTCCCCTTTGATTCCTCCACCTTGAAGGAGAGATTAGCTACAGAAATATGAGGTTGGTGTGATATCCTCTCTTCCCATATTACAGTCAATGTAATTCTCATAATACTCTCGAGGACCTTCACTCCTTATTCAGCATGCTCAGCTGTCCCCAGGAGAGCCTTTAATTCCAGAGCCCCTGCTCCAGACTGTACCCAGGCAAGGATTTAACAGGAATAAAAGAAAACCTTCTTATTAGTATATATGAAACAAAAGATGGGGCTTGAGTTTGGTGTATTTGAAGTAAGGAAGTAAAGATGTTTATGAATAACCTCAATTGGTGAAACAAGAAAATGAGATCGTTTGTACAAAGGTACAGATTTTCACAGATTGTGGCACAGCTTCAAGTCTTCCTTAAAACATGTAGGATGGCCCCTTGGCTCATCTCCGTTTTTCGAATCCTGTCCTCATCTCACCTCCCCACCATTCAAACACTGGGACTAGGCAATATGAAAGGAGGGAATTAATGTTGAACTGAAATGACCAAGAAATGGGGCTAGGTACTTGGGTGCCTCACCCGTTTTAAGAACCCACATTCACATCCTCTACTTTGAGCATACATGCTCACTCATGCACACATACACACACACACACACACACACACACACACACACACACACACCCTTCCTGGCCAGGGAGGAGCTGGGAAGGATACGACTGGTGCTTCAACAACTGTTTTCTCTTTGTCTTCCTCATCTTGGTCTTCTCAGAGAAGGCCCTGGCAAGTTCAAACAACTTCCTCCGGGTGGCTGTGAGCAAAACAGGAGGGACAGGGAAGTGTAAATGACTCTTGTTGGCACTGAGGGGCCCAAGGACTTAACCCTCTCTGAACTAGAGCGACAGAGGAAAGAAGCCTAGTACAGTTTTTCTTCTTGTTTCCCCTTCTTTGGAGTTTAGCTGCAGAAAGGGACATGGGAAAAAGATACAGGGCTAGGGCTAAGAGGAGGGGACAGAGCTGGGTGAGAGGAAAGAGGGAGCAGGTTTAAGAGAGGAGGAGGGCACAGGGCTGGGGGAGAGGAGGACACAGGGCTGGGGGAGAGGAAAACACAGGGTTAGAAGAGAGGAGGTAGGCACAGGGAGGGGGGAGGATAAGGAAAGAGAACAAGTCTAGAGAGAGGAGGAAGAACGCACCAGGCTAAAAGAGGAGGAGAGCACAGGGCTGGGGCTGAGGGGAGGGCAAAAGACTGGGGGAGAGAGAAAGCACTGGGTAGTGCCAGGAGCTGTGGGGAGAGATTGCCAGAAGGTGAAAGGGTCAAAGAGGATACCGGGACAGCTGCTGAAGGAAGAAGGGGTGCTATCTGAAACTTCGCCAGCAGAGGCAGCATAGGACGCCCCAAAGGCCATGGCAAACAACAAGCCAAAGATCCGGGCATTCCTCTTCCTAACTCCTCCAGAACAAACCGAGTGTCTTCCCCCTCCCTCCTCTGCTCCCTCCTCCTCCCTCCCAAGCAAGCAGGCTTGGTTCTAGGATTTCCATGACTAATCCCTGATCTTCCCTGAAATGGAGCCTGAATCACCCAATCTTTGGTACATTGGGGGCACAGGAGGGAGAGCAAGACAGGAGGGATTGGGTGCCTCTGAGCACTGATGGGAGGGTTGGCACAGCCTACTATGGAAAAAGGCTGAAAAGAGCTGGGGGGAGGAGGGGCCACTCAGGCAGCCGGGTACAGGGTCAAGAAGGACTTTTAAAAACTGCACAGGAAGGAAGGGGAGGTGCAGGACAGATAATTGGGAACCATGAATCCTTTTTTTTTTTTTTAATTCCTTTTGGACTGTGAAGTGCAAGGTTTGACTTTCTGCAGGGGCACCAGGCTGAAAGTAGGGTGGGGTGGGGCGGGGTATTAAAGGATGAGGAGGGGCTTGGCAGCAGCAACTGATTTACTTTCCTAAGCATGTCTGGCTGTTTGGCTCAAGATGATGTGAACATGAGTTTGCATTCCCTAAGCACACTGGTGCTGGTGTGCAGGAAATACTGGGAGGGCGGGGTTTGGGGAAGGCAGAGTGGGAAAGGGGGGAAACCACTAGGGAAAGCCAGCCTGGCATTAAGACCTTGCTACAAACAACCATGAGTTGGCTGTGGGAGAAATCTTGGGTGGTCCTCCTCCCCCTCCCCCTTCCCTTCTCCCCCATGTGCCTAACAGAGGCAGGGAGGGCCTTCAACAGAGGGGAGTACCTGAGCCCTGAATCCTGGGCACTCCACCCTGCTGCCCCAAGTGGGACACTCACATTTCCCCATGTGCTTCAACTTGTCCCTGAATAAGGCATCTTCAGACACAGCAGGGTTGGCTTCACTGGCTCCCAAGGCAGCATCACCTAAAAGGAGGCACCCAAGTGAATGGTGCTAGCCAACAGCTCATGATCCCTAAGACACTGGGGGAGGGACAGGTCCTCCAAAGGCAAGCTAAGGAGGGGCTGCTGTATTCTGAGGCCCCTTAAATGGAGAGGGTAGGCCTGACCCTCAGGCTGTGACAGCATCTCTCCTAAGTCAATTGATCACCAAGTCTTGGCTGTAGACTGGAAGAGTTCAGAATGACAGATCAATGGGTATGAGATAAAAGAGAAAAATATATTCTGCCTTTAAGAAGACAGGATAACACAGCAGTGCTGCCCTCTCCTTTCTCTATTCTGGAATTCCCTTTTCTTGTTAAACTGGTTGAAGGAAATAGGGATGTTTATGATGATGAGGAGACTGGGGGAATGGAAAACTCTTCAAGTATGTGAATGGCCATCTCATATATAGAAGGGATTAGACTTGTCCTGTTTGGCAAAATCAGAATTGAAGAAGTCAATTTAGATACAAGGTTAAGGGAAATATCCCTAAAAACTAGAGCCATCCAAAAAAAGAATGGGCTTTGGTGGGAGGTAGGGGGAATGCTTCTCTAAGGAAAGCTTTAAGCATTTGGTACTTTTCAGATGAGTGCCTTGCAATCCTCAAATTCTGTGAGTCCCCTCCTTCTTCTCTACTCATATCCTAGTATGTGAGGGCATGAGCTCACCCTGGTTCACAGTCTTCCTTCTCACGAGGAATAAGCTGCTGCTACCATATACTCCATACTAAGCAAGGGGGGATGGAGAGATGGGAAAGGGCAGTTTCCTCTGGGAGAAAGGACCACAGTGTCAGAGACAGGAGTGGGATGGAAAATAAAGGGGAAGAGGGTGAGTCAGATGTGCCACCTGCACATCTATCTCTCCTGCCTATCCAGAAACTAGCCACAGTGGTGACTCATTAATCCCAAGGTCACCCCGCCTACTAAATCCCACCCTGAGGTCATTACCAAATTCTCAGCAGCCCCATTGCCTTTGGTTAATTCAGGATCAAGGACAGAAGGGTCATTAAGACACCCTGATGTATCTCTGGCTACATCTAAGCTCCTCAACCTTCTGCTTACTAATCAGTTCTCCTGGATTTTCTCTCTCCAAGCTGGGATCAGTTTAGAGCACAATCCTTCTGCCCTCCCTCCAGTTAGGAGAAAACTTCCTCCCCTCCCCCACTGGGTTAGATCCTGTATAGGGGAAGTCTGGCAGAAGCTACTTAGAGCTTCTGTCTAAGAGAAGCTTTCTTTCTCTGAGACAGGATAGCTATTAGGAGCTGAGATTCAATATTAACTAAGGGCTCCCAAAGCATACATAGGGCCCGAAGAAGACAAATCCTGGCTTTTAGTATACCTACCAATAATGTCATAAATCAGAGCTCACGTTTACTTTTTGGAGCAGACTTGGGATCTCATTGGTAAGGAAAACTTCCTAAATACCTTACTTTTAGTTTTTTTTCTTTTTAAAAAAAGACAGTCAGGGTTAGGTGACTAAGGGTCACACAGCCTGTAAGTTTCTGAGCACAGATTTGAACTCATGTCCCCCTGACTCCAGTGCCCTAACCACTGCACCACCTAGTTGCCCCTTACTTTTCTATTCATATTCCCTGTACTTTGCACTTAATGAGTGTTTAACAAATGCTTTATTTGTTCAGTAATTCATTCCATCTAGCAGGGCAGATAGGTATCCACTCAGACAGCAGATTGTGCAGAGAAAGCAGGAGCTGAGATGGGTCCTAAAGAGAGAGCTTTTAACTAGAAAAGAGGGGAAAAGTACAGTGTGATTTCCCTGGTATTAGGGAACTCCCATGGAGGCAACTCCTTCCACCAAGGAAAATCAGCAACTGGTCTACAAGTTTGCATTTTAGAGAGTTGCCCAAGACACTGAGAGCTGAAGGCCCCTGCTCCAAATCATATAATCTTGAACACGAACCTTTCCTGACTCCAAGCTTGCCTCTCTATTCACTGCCCATGCCATCTCTGCCCATTTAGCCCAGGGATTGAAAACAGCCCACAAAGTACTTTCCTCCCAACAATTCTTCGAGGTAAGTATGTACTATCATCCCCATCTGACAGATTTCCAAGGCCCAGAGACGTGAAAATGACCAGCCCGAGTGTCATACAGTTTAAAAAGATCTTGGCTACCTACTAAGTGAATCCTTTGCTTCCTTAACCTAGGATTCTTTTTTTTTTTTAATTTTTTATTTTATTTTGCTTTTTGGAGGGGGGAGGGCAGGGCAATTGGGGTTAAGTGACTTGCCCAAGGTCACAGGGCTAGTAAGTGTTAAGTGTCTAATATCAGATTTGAACTCAGATCCTTCTGACTCCAGGGCTGGCACTCTACTCACTCTGCCATGTAGCCACCCCTGACCTAGGATTCTTTATCTTTTTAGTGTGTCATGGACCCTGTTAGCAAACATGTGAAGCCTATGGAACTCTTCTTAGAATGATGTTTTTAAATATATAGGAAAATCAATTATATTGAAATATAGTTATCAAAATATACTTTTTTAAAAAAGCAAATTCACGGACCCTAGGTTAAGAATCCCTGATTTAGACAGTCCTGGGGTCAGGACTTTAGATTAGTAGCTGACTGAGATGGAGCAGGAGAAAAGAAAATGTGTTTCCCAGGAAGGGCACACTCCTTTGTGTAGAAGGAAAGCAATTGGCACTTGGAAATGGTCCCCCTCCCAGACCTTTCAAATCACTTCCCTGCTCCCCACTCTTCATTAGGAAGAGTAAAAACAGATAAGATCAATTTCATTAATGAATATGGATGCAAAAATCCTAAATAAAATACTAGCTACAACTATATATTACGAAGATTATATATTGTGACCTCTTTTCTCTGTATAGGGTAATATGTTTGGTGTCTCTCATGTTGAACTTGTCCCTCTGCCTCTGCTCTCTTCTCTACTCCCACCACCCCAAATCACCTTCCCTGGAATTAGGAGAATAATTTAAGTCCCTTTTCTCTCCACTGGGTAGCTAGGTGCTGCAGTAGAGATAGCACTTAGAAGCAGGAAGACTCAGGTTCATGAGTTCAAATCCAGCCTCAGACACTTACTGGCTGTATGACCATGGGCAAGTCACTTGACCCTGTTTGCCTGAGTTCCTCATCTGTAAAATGAGCTGGAGAAGGAAATGGCAAACCACTCCAGTATCTATGCCAGGAAAACCCCAAATGGGGCCATGAAGAGTCTGAAATGACCAAATAACAACAGATTTCCACATTCATTGACCTAGTTTACTCAGATGAGGAAAAGCTTTTCCCCATTTTTAAGGAAGGAGCTTCTTCTCTGTCTTCCCTTTGCTTCAGGCTCCAAATCTCCAGCAACTAACAAGGAAAGAAAGCAAGGGTTGGGGAGAGGGCTAGGCAGAGGAGTGGGGGTGGGCACTACTCTATCCAATCTGGGCCTTAGGCAGGAGAAGCTGCTGGGGCCAATGGGGGTTACCTGTGACAGTGGATGGAAAACCACAGTCATTACTGACAGCCATGCTGCTGGATTTGGATTTCTGGGACTCATATTTCAATCGATCTGGAAAAGGAAAGAAATCCCCTCAGGTGACCTCCCAGGCTGGATGCCCAGAAGCGCAGGTAGATAGACTGAAGGTCTGTCTAGAGAAAGGGATCTTCACCTTTGCAGTGTCATAGACTTCCTTGGCAATCTGAAGAAACCTATGAACCTCTCCTCAGAATAATGTTTTTAAATGCACAAAATAAAAAACATCAGATTATAAAGGAAACAAAATACATTGAAATATAGTTATCAAAAAAGTATTTTTTAAAAACAAAAACAAGTTGAACCCTAAGTTAAGATCCTCTGGGCTCTAAACACATGCAAACTTCCTGAACTACTATACACTCTATGATGAAATTCATGAAAAGCACAAAGTCCTTTCCTCCCTCCATTCCCAGCCTCCTACCCCGCTCAAGGGCAAGGAGGAAGTCTCGGTTCCGTTGAAGCTCCTTCATGAATTCTTCATTCTGCAGGAAGAGGGCAATGCGCTCATCCTCCAGGTACTGCTTCCAGCGGCATTCCTCCTCCAGGTTTCCCGCCATGGGTTGGCTGACCTCCCCAAGGCCTAGCTTTGGGGGGCCACTGTGGGGATTCTGCAGGGGAGAGATGGGCATTGGCATGGGCATGTGTACTGGGCCACACACAGAGACCCAACCAGGTCTTTCCTTAGGATCCAATGAGACACTCAAGTGCATGCTTCCAGTCCAGTTACATTAGGGGAAAAGAAGTTATCACACCCCTCCCAAGATTCTAGTACCAAGGGAATGTGCACACACACACACACACACGCACACATACATACACACACACACACACACACACACACACACACACACACCCTTGGTTACTAGCCATGGGCTGGGAGGCTGCTCTGTAGTTAGAAAATTGTAGAAAAAGAAATTTTTAACTGGATAGGAAAGAGGCAAAAGAACTTGCTGAAGGTCACAAAGGTATAAGGTAACAGAACCAGGATTCAAACTCAGGCCTTCTCAGTTCAGACCCAGAGCTTTTCCCCAGACTACCTTTAATACATGTTTTTTCCCAGATTGGTCCTAAATGAAATGAATTCTGACACTCTTCCCCCAAGTCAGGTGGATTTGATTGTCTCCAGGGCAGGAGAGGAGGTCATATACATGTGCCTAAGGATTTGGCATGACTCTACCCTCCCCATCGCTACCTAAAGTCCTCAGGCATATGTCTGTGGGCAAATAACTCTGTTGGCCCTTGGCCACATCCCCTTGCTTAAGTCCTATCCAGGATGGTGACTTTCCAATGGGCTGGCTCCCTGCTTTCCTAGTATGTACCCTAAGTATTTTTATATCTACCTGACCTGCCAGGAAATCCAGACCAAGTTAGGAAACTGAGAAGAGGTTTCCTGTTTGGGGTCACTTCCCTCTGAACCCCATCATGAACAGTCTGAGCCCAGAAAATCAGGAAGTGAAACGGGCAGATGCTAAATCTCTTGCCTCTGTCAACAAAACAGAACCTCTGGTCTGATGGACTAGGAGCAGGGGTAGGAGTAGACTGGAAAGGACAGGCCACCTCTGATTTCCATTTTTAGCACCTACCTTACCCCATCTACCTGCCCCCTGCATGGGCTCCTTCTCCTCTTACCTGCAAACTATCCAGCTGCTGGGGCAGAATTCGAAGGAAGTCATCAGGAAGGTTGCCCAGAAGTGGGGGGTTCCAGTTACGATAGCGCCTCTGGGTTGGAGGGACCCCAGCACTAGGCACATCTATCCTGTAGGGGAACAAGTGAAAGAGGAATATAGCAGTGAGGCCAAAGACTAGAGGAATCAATGAGCACCTAACCAGAGTTCTGATTGCCAATGAGATGGAATTCAGGAGGAGACAAGCAGTGCCACTGGATGCCATCCCTCCTCATGCCCTGCATACCAAGCTAAGCCATACTTCAGAAAAACCAGAGGGTTGTCACGGACAAAACCCTGGCCTGGAGATCAAGAGGAATGGGTTTTAGTCCTAGCCAGAGCTACAGATTTCCCATACAAGTCCCTTTATCTCTGTAGATCTCAGTTTCCTCATCTGTAAGAGTTCTACCAGGGCAGCTAGGTGGCGCAGTGAATAGAGCACCAACCCTGGAGTCAGGAGGACCTGAGTTCAAATCCAACCTCAGATACTTGACACTTACTAGCCGTGTGACCTTGGGCAAGTCACTTAACCCTAACTGTTCTGCCTTCCCCCTTCCAAAAAGCTTTGTAAATGTTTATGTACTGACTGACACATGAAAGTACTTTAAGATTGCAAGGAATTAGTATTACTTACTCTTTATGCCAAAAAGGAGTAGAGAGAGATGCTATGTCACATTACTTTGGAAAAATAAGGAAGTGGGTTAGTTTACCCAGAGGAAGAGGTTAAAGAGGCAAAGCTGTTCGAATGGAGTGGTTTTATGCCCCACCCCTGAAAATAAGCAGGAAACAGGGCTGCCCTTACACCTTCCTGATGCCCAGGGGTAGTGGGTACTGCCAGGGCAAAGGGAAGCAAGGGGGCTCTGCTGATGGTGAAAACCACCCCTGTCTAATCTGTGGACTAGAAGACGTTCCTTTCCATACTTCCTTCGTGTCTTGCAGGACAGGCCCCCCACAGCTCCCACAAGACATATGGTTTGCTGAATAAGGGAAATGATACATGCACAAACCAGCATCGATGCTGGGGTAAGGGGGGAAAGAAGTGCTCATTTCCTTGACCTGGTTTTGATTTCCCCAGCCTCCTCCCTTGGACAGTGACTCTTTCCTCGGGTATCTCTCATCTTGGAAGAGGTTTCTTGTTCCTTTCATGAGGTCAGAGATTTAGAGCTGACGGAGACCTCAGAGACTATGCAATCCATCCCTTCAGTTTACAGATGAGGAAACTAAGACCCAGAGAAGTTAAGTGACTCGCCCAAGGTGATAAGGTAGTTAGCCTGAGAGGTAGGATTTGAACCCAGAGCCAAAGTTCTTTCCATATACCACACAGGGAGTGTGGGAGATTCACTTGGTTCACTTGATGCTAGGCACATTGAACAAATACTTAAGAAACCACAGAACTAGGAAATGTTCAAGCTGGAGAGGACTTTGTTGTTGTTGAGTCATTTTCATTGTGCCTGAGTCTCTGTGACCCCATTTGAGGTTTTCCTGGCAAAGATACTGGAGTGGTTTATCAATTCCTTCTCCAGGCTCATTTTATAGGTGAGGAAATTGAGGCACACTGGGTTAAGTGACCTGCCCAAGGCCACACAGCTAGTCAATACCTGAGACTGGATTTGAACTCAGGTCTTCCTGACTCCAGGTCGAGTGCTCTATCCACCACATCACCTAGCTGAGGACTTTATTGAACATTAAATCCAAGTCCTTAATTTCACAGAGAAGGCAACCAGGACCTAGAGGAAGCAACTTCTCCCAGCTGGTTAGGGACAAAACAGACTAGGACCCCGGTATATCCAGTGCTTTCTTCTCTACAATATAAGTTTGGCATAGTGGACAGATTGTTGGATCTATATGAGAATCCTAATTTAGGCACTTACTATGTGTGTGACCCTGAGCAAGTCACTTAACATATATATATCTCCGTTCTCCATCTGTAAAATGAAGATGATTAGCATGTATTCGTGGGTTTTTTTTAAGATTCAAATGAAATCATTTTTGTAAAATAATCCGTACACCTTAAAACTATATAAGCATCCACCATAATTATCATTAATATAAAAATTATTATTACATTTGGGTGGATTGGTCTCCTCTGAAGTCCCCTGTCAATCCCCCCGGGGAGGGATTGTGTGATGTGCTGATGTCCTTGGGGTGAGGGATGGGAGAGGTAGAGGGAATTATCCACCACCCTTTCTGCCACATATGTCTTCTATTTCCTTCACTTCAGTGTTCTCATCTGTTAGATGTGTCTGCAGCCCAGCCCGATACCACATCTGTCCCAGCCAAGAATCAGAGCCAAAAGTCCCAGAGCAGTTTGTGCAGGACAGTGAGCAGTCCCTCACTGGAGGCTGACAAGAGGGTCACTGGGAAGGACAGAGGCCTACCTATTAGAGGTCAGACAAGGCTCAGGCCTCAGCCACAAGCTCCACCCACCGCTTCCTTTGAGTTCTTGGGGGTGGGGTGGGGGACCAGTCAGGAAGCCCTACCCTAGCTTACTGGCACCTTGGAGCATCGAGAGGCGAACCCCAGAGGAGCCAAGCTTGGCTCATAAGCCAGAGAGCTGGGGCCCTGGAATAGCTAGAGTCTCAAGAATCAGCTCTGGTCTGAATGGAATGTCAAAAATGAACTAAGAAGGGGGTGGAGGGGGAATGCCAAGGCTATAATTTCACCAGGAAAACTCCAGGCAGCCAAGACAAAACATTTTTTTCCCTTTATAATAATACTTGATTCCATAGATCTGTCATTTGCAGCATTTCTTTGAATGAAGGGCAGTCAGTAAACCGGTATTTATACACTTAGTATTTCCCTACCCCACCCCCATTTAAATTGTAAGCAATCTGGGGACAGGGCCTATGTCGGCTACATCCCTACATCCCCAGCCCCTGGTACTTCATCATCTCTGTTTGACATTCAGGACCCTTCATTATCTAGCCCACCACCACCTTTCCCATCTTCTTACACCTCACTGCTCCCCCCATACCCCCATCCCTACTCCCACATCCTCTTGGATGCACTGACACCAGCCTCCTGGCTGTTCCTCAAACCAGACACACCAAGCATTTTCTCTGGCTGTCCCCCATGCCTGGAAAGTTCTCCCTCCTCCTCACTGGCTCCTGGCTTATCCCACCTCCTACAGGAAGCCTTTCCCAATCCTTCTTAATTCTAGATCCTTCCCTCTGTTATTTCTTATCTATCCTACTTGTAACTTGTTTGCCTGCAGCAGTCAGCATGTTGTCTCCCCTTAGACTGTGAGCTCCCTGAGAACCAGGGCTATCCTTAGCCTTTTCTTATACCCTCAAGCGCTTAGCTCATCGCCTGGTATATAGTAGATCCTTAAGTAACTTATAATGACTGACTGACTAGAGACCATTTAATAAAATAATGCCAAACCCTCCCACTTGTGTTCTAGAATGAGTCACACTTAAAATCATGAAACAGGAAGAAACTTTAGAGATCATCTAGTCTAACTGAATCAACAACGAGACCCAGAGAAGGGAACCAACTTGCCCAGAGTCACATAGTAAATTAGTGGCAAATATAGAGCTAGAACACAGGTCCCCAGACTTCCTGTCCGGTGCCATTTAATCAATGAGGGCAGCTGGGGGGTGTGGTGGAGAGGAATGCTGGACCAGGAGTCATGAATACCTTGAGTTCAAATCCAGCCTCAGCCACTTATTAGCTGTGTGACCCTAGGCAAGTCACTTAACCTCTGCCTCAGTTTCCTCAACTGAAAAACGGAGATAAAATAACAGCACCTATCTTCAAGGGTTATTGTGAGGATCAAATGAAACAGTAATTGCAAAGTGCTTAGCAACAGTGCCTGGCATCGTAAACACTATATAAATGTTAGTTATTATTAATCAACAAGCATTATGCTATGCTAGCACTATTAGAGGTCAGACAAAGCTCAGGCCTCAGCCACAAGCTCCACCCACTGATGGAGATACAAAGACAAAATGTAAATAGTTCCTGCCCTCAGGGAGTTTACATTCTCTCCTGAGAATGATACTACACACAGAAGTACATGCAAAGTCAGTATAAGGTAATTTTGCAGAAGCCCCTAGCCTTCTGGGAATTGGGAATAAGCAGTCTCCGGTTATTTGTTTTTGAGTCATTTTTCAGTCCTGTCCCACACTTCATGACCCCATTAGGGCTTTTCTTGGCAGAGATACTGGAGTGGTTTGTCATTTCCTTTTCCAGCTCGTTCTACAGATAAGGAAACTGAGGCAAAACAGGGTGAAGTGATTTTCCCTGGGGTCACACAGTTAGTGTCTGAGGCTGGATTTGAACTCAGGTCCTCCTGATTCCAGGCTCAGCACTCTATCCACTGAGCCATCTAGCTGCCCGAGTTTCCCGTATAATCCTATGTAATTTATTTTATGCATTCAAAAACATTTGGAGAAAGAATCCATAGATTTCCATAGATTTTTATGTACACAACACACAAAAAGATGAAAATCCCTGAACTGGAGAATCAGTTTTCCTTACCCACCCCCCTCTGAAAAAACCCCAAGAGATAACTGCTTCAGCAAAGTAGCCGTATGTAAAAGTCTAATAAAAGTCACTATCGTAGCCTATATCAAATTGCATGCCGTCTTGAGGAGGGGGAAGGGAGGGGGAGAAAATTTAAAACTTATGGAAGTGAATGTTGAAAAATAAAAATAAATTAACTTCAAAAAAGAGTCATCAGTGCTTCTGTATGTTACTAACAAAAACGAGAAAGAAGAGATTGAATGAGAAGCCACAGCACTTAAAGCAACAACAACCTCCATTCATTTCTTGGGTGGGGAGGAGTTGTCAACCTGAACAGAGGCAAGAAACTTAACCGGAAGCAATCTTAGGGCTTCTGGCCTTAATTTCACAGGTTCATGGACTCATGGCTGTGGTGCTGGAAGTGACTTTGAGGTGATTTCGGTAGTGGCAGCAAGAGTATCGGAATGTTGGGGGACAGAAAGAAAAGTTGGGGAGTGGAAAGCTTGGAGAGGAGTCTCCAACAGCAGCTTACAGGTACACTATGACATCCCCCCAAAAAATGACTCAAGAGGTCCAGAAGCAGGGGCGGCTAGGTGGAGCAGTGAATAGAGCACTGGCCCAGGAGTCAGGAGGACCTGAGTTCAAATATGGCCTCAGACACTTAACACTTACAAGCCATGTGATCTTGGGCAAGTCACTTAACCCCAATTGCCCTGCCTTCCCCCCTCCAAAAAGAAAAAAAAAGGTCCAGAAGCAAGCAATGGCAACTGTTCAAAAGTCTACTCAGGCCACATGCTTCAGATGGCTTTTGGAAGAAAGCTCTCATCCTGTAATCATATACCACCATTCACTAAAGTAAATATCAAGAGTCTTTGCAGAGGTTCTAAACAAACAAATTTACATGTTTATACCTAGGAGAGGCAGCATGGGAGATAAGACAGAGCTGTCCTTAAAAGTTAAAAAGACTCAGGTTCCACACCTCCACTTAACACTAAGGTTCTCAGTGTGTGGTCCCTTGACCTCTGGAGGTCCCCGAGACCTTTTTGAGGGGTCCTAGAGGTCAAAACTATTTTCATCATAATACTCAGATTTATTTGTCTATTAAAATACTTCCCCCTTTTCCAACTACATATCTGTGTGAGGCCAGATTTTCTTCCTATACTTTAACCAAAACAACATTATCTCAACAGATGGAATGCAACAGCAGATGAGGATCCAGCTGTCTTCCATTAAGCCAGACATTAAAGAGATTTGCAAAAGTATGTAAAACACTGCCACTCTTCTCACTGATTGTGTTTTGGAAAATAGTTATTTTTCATTAAAATGCTACTTATATTAACACGTAATGGGTTTATTTTTTTTAATGAATTAATAAATTTTTTAATGTATCATCCTAATTTCTACTGCTGCAAATATTGACAGATATGGTATTGTTGAGTTGTGTCTGACTCTTTGTGACCCCATTTGAGGGTTTTGGCAAAGATACTGCAGTGGTTTGCAACTTCGTTCTCCAGCTCCTTTGAAAGATGAGGAAACTAAGGCAAACCAGGTTAAGCGACTTGCCCAGGATCACACAGCTAGAACATGTCTGAGGCTAGATTTGAACTCATGACGATGAGTCTTCCTAATTCCAAGCGCAGTGCTCTATCCACTGCACCATCAAGCTGCCCTTTTTTGGCAGATATAACCCACATAAATGAAAGCTCTTTGTGGTCCTTGATCATTTTTAGCTGTAAAGGGATCCTAAGAACAAAAAATTTGAGAAAGCCCCCTGCTCTGACTACTCAACAGGCTGTATGACTTGGGGCAGATTACTTAACCTCTCAGTGCCGGAAGCAACTCTCTAAGATTTTAAATTGAACAGAAGGTGTCTGGATTAATGGAGTACATTTCATCACCTGGGAGTTCCCCAAACCAAAGAAATCACAAGGGCTTATCTCTCTACCTGAGCTTAGTAATTACCTACCATTATACTTATCTAGAATGTTTTATTATACTGACTGAAATTGCAGGTAGTTCTTTCAACAGTTACACAAATGAATGTACCCACTTTCAAGTTCTTTGGTGTTAATTAAGCCAATTAAGTGTACCCACTTTCAAGTTCTTTGGTATTAATAATGAGGTTTAATTTTTTTTCTTTCTCTATAAACAGCAGGATTTAATTGAATTTCTTCCCGGCACCCCCTCCCCCCCACAAAAAAAAAGAACAGAAAAGATGGACAACATACCCTGGCTTTGTAAATAGCAGCTTCCGGTTTCTACAAAGCATTGAGGGCCCCTAGGGAGCAGAAGAGATCGCTCACCCTGAACTCAAGTGCCTAGATTGTAGACCTAGCTTGAAGGCCAAAAAGCTAGGGACCCATATAAAAATCCTTGCTACTCCCACAGGACTGAACAATGCTCTTTCTAGCCTGCCTCTGATCTTATGTAACGTTGGGTAAGTAACTTAAACTCTATGAGCCTCAGTTTCCTCATCTGTAAAACAGAATGGGCTTAACTGACCTCTGAGATCCCTTCCAACTGTAAATCAATTATCCTATTTGTGGTCTACCCCCAATCCCCTGCGCGCATGTGCGTGCGCGCACGCGCACACACACACACACACACACACACACACACACACACACACACACACACACACCCCTACCTTGGCTATTCTGGGATTCCCTAGGACTTTACAAAGGAAACATATGGCAAGAATAAAACCATCTTCCATTAATACCTCTACCTCTGGTGACCATTAAAAAGGCTTCAGCTACTTTGGGACAAAAAAAAAAAATTACTCCTGTTCCCTAGTAATGCTATAATAGAATGCTGCAGCCTGGAAAATATAGTCATTTGTGGTGTCTGACCTCCCCACAGAACTCTGTCAACAAGTCGATTGGATCCATATTCCCAAACTGTGGAAGAGTTTTGGTCTGGAAGAGGCCTTGAAAGACCTTCTAAGTTCAGCTCACTGCCTCCCAGGAATTTGCTGGAGAGAGAGCTAACTCCTTTCTTTAAAAGTCATGGTAGTCAGGACAGCTAGGTGGTGCAGTGAATAGAGCACCAGCCCTAGAGTCAGGAGGACTTGAGTTCAAATCCAGCCTCAGACACTAGACACTTACTAGCTGTGTGACCTTGGGCAAGTCACTTAACCCCAATTGCCCTGCCTTCCCCCCTCCCCAAACAAACAAAAGTCACGGGCTTTGAGGCTTGGACTGGACCGGAGAGACCATATTCTGCAATTGCCTCATTTGACAGAGAAGGAAATTGACACACAGTGAAATGTCTTGCCTAACATCTTATACATGACAGATCCAGAAGCCTAGCCCAGGTCTTTGCATTGAACTGTCCTGCAGAGCTCAGCCTCATTCCCCTCTTCCCTCACGACCTGCTTCTCCCTTTCAGAGCTGGGGCTGCCAACATTCAGGTGTTAAAGGCTCCTTCCCAAGCTATCCTTGCCTCCCTAAGAACAACAGGAGCTAACATTTCTAGAGCACTTTACTATGTGCCAGGCCTTACGCTACAAGCCTTATAATTACTTTCTCAAAAACTCTGGGAGGTAGAAGCTTATTATTATATCCATTTTACAGATGAGCAAACTGAGGCAGACAGGATGAAGTGACTTGCCCAGGATCACACAGCTTACTTAGTAAGTGTCTGAGGTCAAATTTGAACTCAGATTTTCTTGTTGTCTGTCCACTGCCCCCACATAGCTGCCACCTAATTCCCTTCTCGATTCTATTCTTCACACATCTACTAAGTCAATATTCCTAAAATACAGGTCTAGCCACATTACCTTCTTGCTGAAAACACACCCATGACTTTTTGCCTCTAGCATAAAATACAAAGTCTTGTTTGGCATTCAAAGTTCTTTACAGTCTGGCCTCAGCCTATATTTCTAGGCTTACTGTATATCACCCTCCTTCACACATGCTACATTCCAGCCAAGCTGGCTGCCAACCCAGAGCCCCGCAGGATTTCAGTCTGTAAGGAGAAGGCAGAACAATGGTGAGGGGGTGGGGCAGGCCAATAGTCCTCATAGCCTCCTTCACACACATGCTCCAGCATCTCACCAATTCTTCCTCAATCCCCAATTTGAATTCCCTCTGCTAGAGTTGAAATCCATCCTTTCTTGTTCTTGTTAGAACAAGTCACTATGATACTAGTAGAGAATTGGCCTTTGTTCTTTGCCATGTTGGTTCATCCCACCTACAGCCAAATGGAAGAAGACCAAATAAAGTCTTACCTGGGAGGTGGGGTTGGGGGAGCCAGGGGATAAGGCCTGTCAAACATGTGCATGTGGTAGGCAGGAGGTGAATACACTGGGGGAGGCTCTTCATCAGAGCTATCCGGTTCCAGAGTTCGCTCCAGAATCTAAACCAGAATTCAAAATGAGATGATACAGTAATAACATGGTCAATTTTTGCATTAAAATAGCACTTTAAGTGGTTCCACATCTGGCAGTGTGTTCTGGTGAAAAGGACATTGAATCCAGAGTCAGAGGCCCAGGGTTCAAGTGCTGCCTCTGATGTTCCCTACCTGCCTGATGTGGGCAATTCATTTAACCTCCCGGACCTGTTTTTTGGACTAAATGACTTTGTAGAGCTCTTCAAGCTCTATAGAAGGTCTATTTTGTCTTGTTCTGACAGCAACCACAATGAGACAGGGACACCCAGGATTATCAGCTCCTCCCCCTTAGCAATGAGAAACTCAAGGCCAAGGAAGGGGATGGGGAAGGACTTTCTCAAAGCCAATTAACAAGTCATCAAAACAAAGTCTCAGATGAAAAATACAGTATCTAATCCCCCCTCCCCCATTGACCCATGAGACCCCATTCTACCATCTTGGCGAAGGTTGGGCTGGGCAGAGGACAAAGAACACTGATTCCTTCAAGGGAGGCCACTCTGTCAACTTCTGGGAACCGGGAAGAGAAGATGAGGAGATAGCCCAAGGGCTGGAACCTATAAGAAGGGAGAGTCAAGGTTTCTTGACCCTCCATCCCTACAGGTTCTCTTCATTTTGGGTACCAGAGAAGGTGGTTTCTAGTCCCATGGGAGGGCATTTATGACTGAAAAAAAATCTCTACATAGATATTCCAACCTCAGTATGCACAATTAGCCTCCTCTCTTCCTCAATCTAGTTTAGATTTTTTTCTCAGTAATTCTGTTCCCTCTTTTATCTGCTGGAGAAAATGGCCAGGGATCCTCCCAGGGATCCCCAGGAAATGAGGAAACCCGGCAAAGGGATCATCTAACGCGTCATCTCCTACAGGGAATTCTGAAGCCCCATGCTGAGGGACACCTTGGTACAGCCTTCCCCTCTACAATTATGGGCACTGTGTATCATCTTGTACATGCCTATTTTTATACATCATCATAATAGCTAGCGCTTAGGGTTTGCAAAGTGTTTCTATCTCATTTTATCCTCCCAACAATCCTGGGAGGTGAATGCTATTATTATCTTCATTTTACAGATGGGGAAACAGAGGCTGAAAGAGGGTAAGAGGTTAAGGGTTCTTGCCCAAGGTCACACAGCCAGTAAGTGTCTGAGGCAGGATTTTAAAATTCAGGGTTTCCTGACTCCATGTCCTATGTTCTCTCCACTGCACCAATTCAGTCTCCCCCCATTAGAATATAAGCTCATGGAAGGGAAGGGCCATTTTCCCCCCAATGTTTAACACAGTTGTTGGCACATAGTAAATATTCTGTAAAGTTCTGCTTTCTAGTCTTTGCTCTCTGACACTTAGGAGGTGTGTGATTTTGGCTAAGCCACTCAACTTTTCAACCGGTTTCCCTCATTTGTATTATTTATGGGAGGGGGATGGAATTGTGATAATCCTTGTATTACCTACCCTCCTGTATAGGATCGATCACTGAAAGGAAAGTAAATACAATGCAAACTGAAAAACACTGAATGAATCTAAGGTATTAAAGACCCTAAGTTCTAATGCTGCTTTTACCTGATTTGTTCCCTAAAGCTCCCTCCTGGCCATCTCAGCTTCTGTTGTTGCAAGATCAGTCTGGCCATGGCTTGTGGGAGTCTGAGAAGGGGGGCAGACTGGATTTCCTTTGTAGGGGGTAGAAAGGGGTAGATAGGGACTGGATTTCCTTAATACAGTCCTGGGTCCTGATGTGAAACATACACAGAGGTACATGGCCATTCAAGAACTCTCTCTCTCTCTCTCTCTCTCTCTCTCTCTCTCTCTCTCTCTCTTCCTCTCTCTCTCTCTCCTCTCTCTCTCTCCCCCCCTCCCTCCCTTTCTCTCTTTCTCTCCCTCTCTTTATCTTTCTCTCATACATGATGGCGCCTATGGATATGCACCAGTGGTTGGCCTGTGGAATGCACCAACATTTTTACTTTGAGACAGAAACTATTTGCACAGCTGTTTTCACAAGCAAGAATGAACTTGACCGCTTAGCTGGCCAGGTTTGTTCCATGCCAATATTTCAAGAAGGGGAGAGACTGGGCCATCAGTAGCTGCTGGCTTCCCACACATCTTGCCTCCTTTGGTCTCAGGGCCATCAGGATAGGTCAGGATGATAAACTGAGCCAGGAGACCACCTTGCCCCTTTCCTCCTCTGTAGATGAACCAACTACCTGGGACAGCTCCTTTTGGAGGCCAGCATGCTCTTGTTTGCCCTGGGGATCAGGGGGTCAGGAAGCAGTTTATTCCCTTTCTCACCCCTACCATTACCACCCCCAGAAAGCTGAGCTTCTCTTGCCTTCCTCAGAAAGGCCGATGAACCAGATAGACTCCTCCTCCTAGAGGAACCTAGCCAGGATCAGATTGTGTTCCCTAAAGGCCTGGTAGCTTTGAAGCTGCAATCAGATTCTCTCTCCCAGGGCCTCCAGCCTGAGGGCTCCTGAGCTTATTAGTATCACTCATTCCCAGAGCAGCAGAAAACAGATGCTCTTACCAGAGGGGCCTAGGCCCTGGCCCTGATCTGGAGGAAAAGAAAACGAGAAACCACAACAGCTCCAGCAGCACTCCTATGGCCGATGCTAATCCCACTCCCATCTCTGGAATCCCCCTGTCTCCCTCCCTGGAGCAATATGTTTATTCTTCTGGTTCAAAAATGTGCTGAAGCTTTTGGCTTTGCAGCCTTCTTGTTTAACTCAGCGTGAGTGATAAATGGATGCCAGATGCTCTGGGATGGCTTGTTTTTCTGTCGTTTGCCTGACAGGTGATATTTTTCAATGGCAAGGATACCCCACAGCCCAGTACACCATCCATCAGCCCCTGGGGGAAGGGGGGAGGCTTACAGTCAGCCGTTATTGTCATTCCAGCTGCTACTAATAAATTTACTGAAGGACTCTGAGCTGGCTCAGTAGACCCAGGCCAAGTGATGGACACAGAGAAGAGCTGGGAAGTGATGGGGTGAGAGGAGAGTATCAAAGGATGGGCGGGGAGGGGGAGGCGGGGAGGGGGAGGCGGTGAGGGAGAACTTTGTAGAGAAGGTGGGGCACAGAGCCCATTCATTCAAGTAAAGAAAAATCTTAGGAGAAGTAGAAAACACAACAAGGCCTAGCCTCTCCCACTTTCTCATCATGCCGGGTTATTCTATGCATCATTAATAGGACAAAAGTCACTGTGGGAAGTACTGGAGGATATTTTATAGGATTGGGGGGGAAGAAATATGACCCTATCTACTTGACTAAGTTAAAATAAATCAATATTGTGAAAATTATAAGAAATGAGAGTGAGAAGCACCTTTCAAAATCAACATGTTAAATGATACCTAGCTTTGCACTTTGCACATAATCAGCTTTTGATACATTTATTGAATTAAGCTGAATTCTCTACGTCTCTGTCTCTGTCTCTCTGTCTCTGTCTCTCTCTCTCACACACACACACACACACACACTTTTCTCTCCACAAAGAATAGCGTGCTTCTGAATTGGAGGCAGTAGGACATGGGGTTCAAATCCCACATACAATGCTTACCACTTTTGTGACCTTGAACAAGTTATGTAACATGCCTGGACCTCAGTTTCCTCATTTTTAAAATGAGTGTTGGACTAAATGATATCTTGAGTTCCTCCCTATTCTAGGTCTGTAAGTCTATGACATGGCCCCCTAAATTGGGGGGGGGCATTTTTGATAGCAAGCAAGGGTGTCCCTAGGGAAGCAGGGAAAGGGATTCTAGGCAGCTTGTATTCACTGTGGGCAGAGCAACACAAAAAAAAAAAGACCTCCAAAAATGGGTAAGACATAGTTCTTGTCCACCAGAAGTTTAGGGTCATAGACTTAGCCCCAGAAGGGACCTTAGGGATCACCTAATCTAACCAATCAACCTCATTGTACAGGGGAGGAAATTTGAGTCCCAGAGAGGGGAAGCGACTCATCCAAAGTTAGAGGGGCAGGAAATAGGTACCTAAAACAGAAACTGAACCCAGGTCCTCTGCCTCCCAATCTAGCCATCTCTCCACTACACCAATGGGCACAGTTTAGTTTACCATCTAATTGAGGAGATAAAACTCCAGATAAATAGCATTGCAGAAGGGAATAGATGGAAAGCAAGCAGAGCAGTCTTAGCCAATAAGAGGTATGGGAATTCCAAAGAAGGAGGCAGTACCATGGGCTAAAAGGGTCCTCCAGGAAGTGACCTTTGAGCTAACCCAGGAGGAATTCGTAGGATTTTGATAACTCTGGCTTGTAGTTATATGTGTTTTTAAGGGAAAGAGGAATCAAGAGAGAAAAGATGAAAGGGGATAGTAGGTGAACCAATTTGACTGGAGAAGAGGGATTAAACAGGGAAATAGTGAGAGCTAAGGCACGAAAAATAACCCAGGAATTGATTGCAGCAGGCCTTGAATGCTGAACTAATGGGGTTCAGACTTCATTCTTGAAAACTTTGGAGCAGAGATCGAAGTGTTTTAAGAAAAATTGTGCATAGAGAAGATAGAAAGAGAGAGAGAAATTATGTAGGTGGCACCAGCTAGAAGGTGATCATAACAGTCCAGACACAAGCTAATTAATGCCTGGATTTGCGTGCTAACAGGAGGAATGGGAAAGACAGGCATGGATCAGGTGCCAGAGGCACTTTGAAGGAAGAGCTGTTAGAATTTGGCAAATGACTGGAAAGGGTTAGGGAGAAGGACAAGAGGGAAAACAAGGAAGGGCAAACTGTCACTGAGCACCCGGAACTAAGGGAAAAAGAGGGAATCCAGAACCTTTCTCAAAGGGTAGGAAGCCTGGTACCTCCAGAAAGTACCTGAGGGGCACTGGAAGGAAGGTTAAGAACAGAAATGCTAAACTCTAGCTACTATGATCAAAAGTCACCTCCACCAGGGAGCCTTCCCTAATTAAACCTGTCTAGTGCCAGCCATTTCACCTATGTCCATAGGAAAGCAGCTAATCCTGGAAAGCCCTTGGCAAGCCCTCACACGCTCTATGCATGTTAGCTACTATTATTACAGCTGGTAGGGCTTTCTCCCACCTCTCTGAAGTTAATGTTGGATTTATTTTGCATGCGTTCTCTCCACGTACAATTGGTTTTCCTGAACAGGCTGTAAGTTCCATGAAAGCAGGAGCCAATATTTTTGTCTTCACGTCCCCAGTGCCTAACAAAGTGCCCAGCCAGTAACAATGTTTGCCTCATTGAACTGAGAACCTTGTACGACATTCATTTTCTCTCATTTAAGCATTCTTTGTATCCTGGAATTGTTTCCCACATTTATGTGTCATATCTTACTCCTCTAGACTCTGCATTTTTCAAGCAGGAGTCCCTGTCTGCAGGGGATGCACTGTATATGTTACTGACCACTTGGCAGACATACAGTGTCAAAAGGTGGGACCCTGATGGAGAGGTATATGACTCTTGCTTTATGTATTTTTTAAAAATAATGATAATTTTGTAATTAAGTTTAAAATAAATTAATAAAATAAACAATAATAATAATGATAATAATTAGCTTTCCTCACAACAACCTTGTTAGACAGGTAGGAACACAAGTACTAGCCCCATTTTACAGATGAGAAAACAGAGGCTCAGAAAAGGTTGGTTCACCCATGGTCACACAGCTAATACGTTTCAGAGTCAAGATTAGAACCCAGGTCTCTTGAATCTAGATATCTACACACTACACCGACATGGGTATGTTTTCTTTCTTTCTTTTTTTTTTTTTTTAACAGAGCTAGTGTGGCCAGCTAAGGTGCCCAGGATCCCCCCTCACCTCGGGAGGGATGCTGTCCTCCGAGTCTGAGCTATCATCATAGCCGCTCCCATCCAGGTTCATCTGCAGTAGCTGGTCAATTGTGGCATCAACAGCGCCGTTGTTGGCACGCAGCACACACTCAATGATGTCATAATCCATGTTGGGAAACATGGTCTTGAAGTCCTCCATGGCCTGGTTGAACTCCAGACGCCGGACTTGCCGGGCAGGCCGGCTATTGTTGAGTTCCTGGGCCGAGGCATTCCCCCCACCCCGGGACCCGCCATTGCTGCTGCTCCTTCGGAACAGGCTTGTCATTTTGCAGAACTGTTTTGGGAAAATGTTTCAACCCGGAGCCAAAATCAACTGACCCCCCAGCCCCCCCACCCCTTCCCCCCACCTCTGCTGCTGCCACCCCCCACTGCTCTGAAATTTCACTCCCTCACCACCTGGGGTGGGGAGATGGGAACAGGGCAGGGGGGGTGGCGGGGCCTCCCGGTCAGGAGGCTAAGTGGTCATGCTGTGAAGTGGCCCTCAGGGAGTGGTCCTTGGTGTCTGGACTCATCCAGTCCTGAGGATGAGGTGATGGGGAGAGGTAGGATTGTCCAGTAATGCCTTGACTGTCAGCCTGAATGTTGTGACATGTTGAACTCAAACGATGTTTTCCACCTAGAACAAAAAGGGAATACAAGTCAGGGGGGGAGAACAGGCTACAAGACTGAGGTTAATGATAATACAACATGGTCAGTCCATTGGAATTCCTTTTTTTCCTCCAAAGATGTCAGATTAGAACTGTAATTTTCATATCTGAGAAGCAGATTCATTTCTAAGAAATACTGGAGGAAGGATTCACTGACAAAAACTGATAGGAAAACCAGACAAGAATCTCACAGAAATATGATTTAGACCAGCGCCTCATACCATACACCAGCAGGAGTTCCAAATGGATATGCGACCTATGTGTAGAGAATCCCATAATATACACACTAGAGGAGCAAGGAAGAAATTACATTTCAGACCTACAGATAGGGAAAGAGTTCATGAGTCAAAAAAAAAAAAAAAAGACAGAATCACTGACTATAACCTGAAGATGGAATTGCTAACTATAACTTGCAAGTTCCCAGCCTGATGCTAAAGAGAAGGTCCCCACTCCCAAAAGAACTCTGAGTCCATTTGGATAAATGGACAAACAGTAGATAGAATCATTCAAGATAAAATGAACAATTTTGATTCTGTAAAATTTAAAAGCTTTTGCAGAAATAAACCCAATATACTAAAAATTAGAAGGAAAACAGGTACCTGGGGGAAAATCCATACAATAAGTTTCTCTGAAAAAGGTCTCATTTCCAAGATATATATAGAGAGAGAATTGATACAAGATTAAGAGCCATTCTTCAATGTCAAAAAGTTTCTATGGAATACTAAAAATAATCTATATATCTTATTTTGAAAATTAAGCTGATGAAGTTAAGCTAAAGTTAGAAGAGGAAGGGCAGCTAGGTGGTGCAGTGAACAGAGCACGGACCCTGGAATCAGGAGAACCTGAGTTCAAATCAGGCCTCAGACACTTGACACTGACTAGCTGTGTGACCTTGGCCAAGTCATTTAACCCCAACTGCTTTGCCTTCAAAAAAAAAAAGCAGATGAGGGCTTAGAAATAAACTAGTCCAATTCCCTTATTTTCCAACTGGGCAGAGGCTCAGAAAAATATGTGACTTGGCCAAGGTGAGAAGTGGCAGAGCTAAGATTTGAATCCAGCTCCTTTGTCTCTTAAATTCAATACTCTTTGCCCTCCAACACACTGCCTCTGATATGATCCACTTCTCTGTGAATGTTTGATCTATAGATTTTCTATACTTCAGATTAGCCAGAATCATTTTGGGTTCCTCGGATGCTTTCTTCCCTGCCTTCTAGCTCCACTGTAGACCTCTGTGACCCAAATGTCAGTTGTGAATGCCCAAAACTTATACTAACAGCAGTTAAAACAAAACATGATTAGGAATGCAAACCTTCAACAGGAAGGCACAGTGCCCAATACATAGTAGTTGCCCAACAGTGCCTGTTGATTGGTTGGCATGTTCTGATGTGGTACAGTGGAAAAGCATTGATTCCGGGATTCACAATCCCATCTCTGATGCATACGGCTTTTGGGACTGTGGGTACCTCTCCAAGACTCAGTTTCCTCATTTGTAAAATGTGAACATTGGATCAGAAGATATCTGAGTTCCCTTCTGACTCTAGAGATAGGACTTCTGGATTCTCCCTGCTCCAACTCTCTTCCCAAGTGCAGGTAACTGAGATTTGGCTGCAACTAGAATTTTTAAAATCTAATTTAGAAAATTTGAGTTATGAAACTTACATTAATTATTACCCTTAGAATAAATGGTGATTCCTTCACTCCCAGGAACTTGGGAGTTGTTCTTTTTCTTAAATAACATCCTAAACATGAGGAAACAAGTGGAAACCTGTTTCACTTTCACAGGAGGTAGGTTAATCATCTAAGCATTTATTTTATACAGAAGTGTTTGCAGTGGGAGCAAATCAACATAATGGCCTGGCTTCTTCTCTCCCACTCCCACCCCCAGATTTTGAAGGTTAAATATAAACCTTTGCCTAGGTTTGCTGATGAAGTCTGATGAAGCCTGAGGCTATAAGGGTCAGTGTAAAATGATATCCCCAGGCAATGACCTGAGCCCTTTCAGTAAGGGATTAGTTATGGTGCTATAAGACAGTAAATACACATCTTGGTATCCTGCTTCTCCCTTCCCCCCCAACACACACACATATACACACATCACATACTCCCTTCACCTCCAGCAGTCAGCACATGGATGAATCTCAGTAAATATTTGCTGAATGAATGAATGAACGTGACAAAAATGTATAAACAGGCTCAACCAACTACGAGCCTTCTGGAATGGATACAGAAGCTTTAATATAACTAGAGAGGGTCATCCAAGGCTATGATCTGATCTGGCCTGTACCTATACAAGGGAGTTAAAAGAGAAAAAGGATGATTGCTGAAACCCTCCCCCCCCCCCCAAATGAGCAGAATAGGATAAAGGAAAGAGAGATAACTGGGGGTCAGGAGATCTGGGTTCTAGCTCCAGCTCTGCTACTTCCAAGTTGTAGTAACTCTGAATAATAATAATAATAATAATAGCTAACATTTATATAACACTTACTATGTGCCAAACACTGTGCTTTACAAATATTATCTCATTTGATTCTCACAACAACCCTGGGAGGTAGGTGCTGTTATTATTCCCAGTTTATAGATGAGGAAACTGAGACAAACAGAGGCTGTGACTTGCCCAAGGTCACACAGCTACTAAGTGTCTGAGAGTGGATTTGAACTCAGTTCTACCTGAATCCAGATCCAGCGCTCTAACCATTTTGCCACCAGCTTTATCCACTGCACCTCAGTTTCCTCCTCTGCCAACAGAGGAGGTCAGATCAGAGGATTACAAGAAAAGAAAGGTCCCTTCCACTTCTCATCTTCTGTGGTTCTATTTCAAGAGGGTCATTACATCATCGTGGATTCATGTTTTCATGCACATTTGACTAGGTCTAAACAGAGGTTCTTTTTTTTTTTCCTTTTTGGAGGGGGGAAGGTAGGACAATTGGGGTTAAGTGACTTGCCCAAGGTCACACAGCTAGTTTTTGTGTTAAGTGTCTGAGGCCAGGTCTGAACTCAGGTCCGCGTGACTCCAGGACCAGTGCTCTATTCACTGTACCACCTAGCTACCCCTAAAACAGAGGTTCTTAACCTGGGGCCCATAGACCCTAAAATTTCAAGGGCTCCATGAAATTGGATGGGGGAAATTATACCTTTATTTTCACTAACCTTTTGTTTCCTTTATAAGCCTATTTATTTTATTTTATGCACTTTAAAACATTATTCTGAGGAAGGATCCATAGACTTCACCAGACTTGCCAAAGGAGGGGTAGTACCATGATAAAATAAAATTTAACAGCCACATCTTTGGTCTAAAAGGGTATCTAGGTGAACATTTTAAAAAATCTTATTGTTAGTGATATCTTGTTTTTATAACACCTTCATTTCCCAATATAGCTTTCCCTCCTCTCCTGCTCAGCAAGCCATCCCTTGTCAAAAAAGATTTTTAGAAGGGCAGAAAAAGCAGTTTATCAAAAACCGGACAGTGTAACAACTATGCCTGACAGTACAGTTCCCTACCTCTACAAAGAAGTAAGCGGAGAGTTGTATTTTCCCAACTCTTGGTCATAATAACATAGGTATGAAACTGAATGAAAAACTTGAAAAGATGACTCTTCCCTATCCAAACGTTTCAGCATTAGTGTAATTTCCCTCAGCTCTCGTGCCCTTCTCTCTAAAATATCTGCGTGTATATATGTGTACACATACTCATATGTATATACAAACGTGTGTGGGCATGCTAACATATATTTGCACATACATGTATATTTCTGTAAACTTACATTCATATGGGTGTGCATGGACATGTTTATACATTTATATGTATCTGGTTTTCCCTTTATAGAATGTAAGCTACTTGAGGGCAGGGACTGTTACCTGTGGTTTTGTGTGTATGTGTATAGCCTTAGTACTTAGTACAGTGTCTGGAATTCAGCAAATGCTTAATAAATGCTTCCTGATTGATTGTCATGTGTCCTCTCCTCCTCCCCGCCCCCCCCCCCATACAACAGCACTATGAATGTTTGAAAGATTGGCACTGGAGACTGGAACTCTAGTCCCTCAGTTTAAGGATCCTACCTCTAAAACCCAACAATAATAAAAATAGCTAAATAAAGATATTTTTGTTAAGTATGCAGTAGGTGCTTAATATATATTGTTCTATGAATTCTGCTTTGGGCATCCCTAACACACAAATATTTACTGAACCCGTAAAGGCACTGTGCTAAGTGCTTTGATGAGGATACCAAGTTGGGTATAAGATTTGTTATCTTAAAACACAAAACTAATCTTACTGAAGGTTTACTTATAGATGACTTTTTAGACTCTCCTTCTTTACACACAGACACACATCATGCTCCTGCCTACCCACCAGGAAACTGCCACAATCAACAACAGGACAGTTCTAGATTCTATTCAGGCTCCAAAAGAGAATGTCTTTGTCCGGAAACCATGGTCAGAGCCCCTGTGTTCAGGTCAAGCTCAGAGAGGGCTCAGATTCTGGGCTCTTATTCAGGCTCTTCCATCAGAGAAGGAGCTTTGCTAGGGCCAGCCCTGTGGCTTAGCTCTGCCACTACACATGCGTATAAATCACGCTTGAGAGTTATGGTCCTTATGCTAATGGACTTAGGCAGGCAGTAAAGCTGTCTGTCGCTTTCTCGCCCCAGGTAATTTAATAAGGGAGATGGAGGAGCTTTCAGTGCCCCACATAGTCCCCCTAGAGTGAAGAGCCAAGATTCTCCCCCCCTTCCTTTACCATCGAGGGAAAACATCAGCTGTACACATCTTGTAGAGCCCTCCCTGAGCCCTTTCCCCTGGTGGTCTACCAACCTCTGCTGCTCAGATCAATCCAGTAGAGATCCAGGAAGCTTCAACTTAGGAGAGTGGGGAGGCCCGTGTAGGACATCTTCACTATGCAGAGGGGCCACCTTTTGGAGGAGTATACCCTCTACCAAGGCTGCTGACCGATCTAGCTGTCAGTTTCCCCCGCTGGCTAGTCTTGCCGAGGAGCCTGGATTCCCTTCCCACCATGGATTCAAATATTACCTAGTCTGGGTACCTTTGATTCCCCTGCCCAACCAAACATCCCAGGGCCTTTCAGAAACATCCAGCATCCAGTACAGTCAATGATCATGACCAAAGAAAAGCAGGGTTAAGGGACAAGCTGGGAAGCATGGAACTAAAGACACTTTAGGGAGTTACTTCAAAGACGTCTACGATATTGGAGCCAGAAGTAAGTAGCCTTGGAGATACTCGAGGCAGCAATCACCTAACAAGTATTTATTAAGCACCTATGGTAAACAATGACAGCTCCAAATTTACAATGCTTTAAAATTACAAAGTGCCTTCTTCCCAGTCATCCTCTGATGAAAGGATCATTCTCACCATGGGAGAAATGTGGAAACCGAGGCTCAAAGGATGTTTTGTTAAGCACAGGGGATACAAATAGCAAAGCATGACAGTTCCTACGCTTACAGAGTTCACATTATAATGAAGGGACACAACACCTAGAAGAGGTGTCAGCATAGTCAAGCAACTTGTTCATGGTCCCATAGCACTTTGGTTTTTGTTTGTTTTTAATTTAATTTTTAATTTTGAATGTCAATACCAGAAAAAAAAGGTATTTCCACATATACACACAGAACACAAAAGAGGACTGTTTATGAAAACATGAAGACTATTATAAAACCATTTCATGCTAATTGTTTTTAAAAGTATGTGATAAATACCACAAATTATTTTCAAAACTGTCCTGCTTATCTGTAGAGCACTTTTTAAAAATCAATCAACATAATAAGAGAAATGCAAATTAAAACAATTCAGAGGTTCCATTTCATATTGTACAGATAGGCAAAGCTGACGAAAAGAAAAAGGGAAATGACAAATGCTGGCGGGACTGTGGGAAAACTGGCACATTAATGTATCATTGATGGAACTGTGAACTGGTCTAGTCATTCCAGAAAGCAATTTGAAGCTATGGCTAAAAAGTACTAAACCGTGCATAATATCCTTTGACTCTGCCATACCACTTACTAAGTCTATACGCCAAAGAAATCACGGAAAGAAAAAAAGACACCTTATGTACAAAAGTAATTATAGCACCTCTTATTGTGGTGGCAAAGAATTGGAAACTCAAGAGGTACCCATCTATTGAGAAATGGCTGAACAAGTTGTGATATATCAATGTGGTGGAATACTATTGTGCTGGAAGAAATAATGAAGGGGATGGTTTCAGAGAAACCTGGGAAGACTTGAATGAACTGATAAAGAGTGAAGTAAGCAGAACGAGTAAAACAATTTACACAATAATAATAATATTACAAAGATAAAAAACCTTCAAGACAGAGGAAATCTGAACAACACAATGATCAACCACAATTACAGAGGATTCATGAAAAAAAATAAAATAAAACAGGCCACACACCTGATAGACAGGTAATGGACTCAGAGCACAGACTTTTAAAAAAACATGGTATATTCAGGAATTTGTTTTGCTTGACTATACAAATTTAAACAAGTTTTGGGGGGAAGGGGAAGGGAAGGCAGAACAGAAAGAAGTCAGCTGTCACGAAAATAAATGATATGTAATTTTAAAAAATTTTAAAAGTCTTTAATACTTTAATAAAGTTAAAATATTATACATATATAAGTACATATATACTTAAAATACTTTAATAAGTATTTATTAAGCACTTATTATATGCAGTTATCCTAAGGACTAGACTTTTTGCAAGACTCTAACACACTCTTTGTGTAATAGTGCAAATAGTGTGAATTATAGCTTTCTTATCTTTCTAATTGATTGAAAGTAACTAGAGGGCAAGGACCATTACCACCTAGGTCAGGGGCGGGGAACCTGCAGCCTTAAGGACACATGTGGCTTTCTAAATCCTTAAGTGGGGCCTTATGACTGTTTCGTAAAATTTGGATTCAATCATAAAGTATTTAATAAATATTTGTTTCGTAAAATTTGGATTCAATCATAAGGTATTTAATAAATATTTGTTAAGTTGATAAGTAGGATATGATTTACAAAAATTCAATTTCCATATAACTTTTCAATAGTTCATCTACCATAATAACATCAGCATGCTTGTGTTTATCTAGTAGTTGCTGCCCATAAGGACCTTGGTTTTTTGTTTTTGTTGGGTTTTTTTTTAGACCAGCTCCTTTAAATAACTATAACACCTTCAACAATGCCTCAAAAGCAGGACCTGAAGCCTGTCCTTGGGGCATGGCTACAGAGCTAAAGGAGAATGCAAAAGAAGGAGAAAAGAAGAAAGTAAAGACAATTGCAAGGACTTTTTTCCTGAGGTCTTTCCAGCTCATCTGAAAAGATAGTGATCCACCAGCTGGACCCCTGAGCTGGTTAATCTTCTTCTCAATCTCACTTTCCTCTCTGCAAAATGGAGGCAAAAATGCAGAGTACCTACCTCTGTATGGTTGTGAGGCTTACATGAAATAATGGATGTAAAGATGCTATGTCCAGTGTCAGTTATCATCATCATCATCATTACATGAATGAAAGTGCTATGATCCCCCAAAGTCCCTTGGTTGAGAAGAATAAAGACCAAGGATGCAGAGAATAGAGGACTGAGAAGCAAAGACTAAAGAAGAATACTCTGGGTAGCAGACTCAAGGATACCTGGGTACAGCTCTGTTGACTTTCTAACAGAAAAACACAGAACTAGTCAATAATTCAGGAAGGCAAGCCAATGGCTTGGTCCCAAGGTAGGGAGATGAAAGAGAGAACTTTTGCTGCTGTATGTCTTAACAGTTTGACGAGTCACCATACTTTTAAAAAAGGAGGTCAGACCTGGGAATCTGTGGAAATCATTTCTGTCTCACAACTGGCTATCTGTCCCTGGGTTGTAGAGTATCCCCATCATGCCTGGGATAAGGGTTTGGCTCTAAGGAGGAGAGACAGTTCCCAAGGGCTAACCATAATGATGAACCTTTGGAAAAGGGCTATCTGTTTTTCAACACATCCAACTGTAATGGCAAGCAAAGTAGGACTTTTTCCCATTTTTCTGGATTGAGTTTTAGCCAATCAAGTACCTTTGATTGAGCCTTGCCTTTGATTGAATTAAGAACCTTTGACTGGAAACAATATATATTGCATTGTTTGGAGAGAGAAGAGAGAGCAGCTGAGAAAGAGAGAGCAGAGCTGAGAGAGAGAGACAAAAGCATGAGTGGGCTAGGGGAACTTGCTTATGGGGAGATCTAACAGAAATAATGTTTGTGATGTCAGTGCTCTGTCTATTGATCTGTGTTACTTTTTCAGACAGAAGCCCTGTCTGTTGTTCTGTGTTGATTTCTCAGACAGAAGCCCTGTCTATGGATCTGTGTTAATTTCTCAGACAAAAAGTGAATTGAGACAATAGTGCCTGTAGTATGTGTTGTTGCCCTGTTAAACTGCCTCCTAGAGGCAGAAGCTGTGGGCAGGAAACCCTGGAGCCTCCTGTCAGACAAAAAGTTAGAGCAGAGCAACCTCTGTGAGCTGGAACAAGAAGCAGGAGCAGAGAGCTGCCTATGTGTGAATCCAGACAAGATCTGGGAGCCAAGGGACTTGGAAGTCAACTTCGAGACAAGACGAAAGAGGACTTTACTTGGATACTCTGTATTGACTGAGGATATTGTAACTTACTGTGGTCTAAGGGCGGATGGTGTTTATATTTTCCGTTACCCCTTAAAGATATGTTATGCTAGGAAAACCCTAGCCTGGGACCCCCTGACATTGGAGATGCAATAATATATACTGTGTGGGGATTCTGAGGAATGTTATAAGACATACCGAATAAGATGTTTTGTTTAAGACCATGTGGCCACCTTAGTAATAAGTTGTTATGTTATGTTGTTGTGAATGTTATGCTTTAGTTTAATGAACAATGTTTAGTTCTGAATAGAGAGTTCATTATACTATGCTATACTATGCTTGAAAGTATTCACAGCAGCAATCCTCAGGCGTGCCACCACGATTGGCTTTATACCAACCAGTCTCTCATGTACTCACAATAACCCTGTCTTGAAGATGACCGTGTTAGCTGGCATTATTACCTTCACTTGCATAAGAAGATGGAAGAGATTTAGCACAAGAAGATTTATCTTCCCGAGTTCAAATCTGACTCAGATACTTACTAGCTATGTGACATTGGGCAAGTCACTTAATATTGTCTGCTTCAATTTCCTCATCTGTAAAATGAGCTGGAAGAGGAAATGATAAACCACTCTAGTGTCTTTGCAAAAGAAAACCCCAAATGGGGTCACCAAGAATTGGACACAACTGAATAACAGCAACTATCTGCTAAATACCATTCACAAATATTATCTCATTTGATCCTCACAACAACTCTGTGATGTAGGTGCTATTATTATTCCTGTTTTAGAGTTGAGGAAGCTAAGGCAGAGGTTAAATGATTTGCCTAGGCTCACACATCTAGTAAACGTCTGAGGCTAGATTTTACATCAGGGTTTCCTCGCTCCAGGCCCAGAGCTCTATCCACTGAGCCATCAGCTAAAAAAGAAAAGAGACCCAGAGGTCTTCAGCATGCATATGGCTCATAAGTGGTATGACTTGGACTGGAAACTGGATCGTTAGCTGATATAACTGGGTATTGATCCCTCCTCCCCAAACAAGTCTGATCCCACTATACCCAGAGAAGTCGGGGCTGCCAAGTAGGAGGTGCTCCAGGACTGGGAGAAACATCTGTGCACCCTCTAGGCTTGAACATTTCAGTTTATGTTTTGAGAGCCCCTTGGTCCCCACAGTGAGAGAGGCAGGAGACTGGGCAACGTGACACTCCTGGCAAGACTGAGGCGGGTGAATGGTTTGAGGTCAGAAGGGAGGAGTTGTGGTACGGGAAGCTGATGGAGTGTCTAAGTCTGGTACTGGTATGGTGAGCTGCCCCACTCACACCCTGGCAGGGGGTGGGGACCACCCGGCTGCCCAAAGAGGGGCTAACCAATCCAGGTTGGAAAAGAGGTGCAGATTATACCTTCCATTCAATCAGCAATGGGATTGAACCCACAAGTGGCCGCTTCACTTCCACCCTGGGGTGAGGGGAAGAGCTATCTTAGAGACAGAGACAGAGAGAGAGACCGAGAGAGAAAGTAGAAGAATGAAGATCCTAATCTCACAAAATCTGTAGAGAAACAACAAAATCTACTCTCCCCTTTCTATAACAGAAAGATTGGGAAGGAGTGGACTTCCCCAGGGAACTTAACACCTGTGATGTTTTATTGTGGTTTGTGATTATGTTCATCCATACCACATGACTATAATGTAAATACCTTCATGAGGGCATCTCTCACTGAACCTATCTCCCTCAACAGCTTGCAAAATATCACCCACCCAGATCTAGAAGGGACCCCAGAGACTGGGTAGGCACAGATCCCAAGTTGGAAAGGACCTTACAGGTTCACTGATACAGTCCATTTTTCAGATAAGGCATCAAGATTCAGGAATGTTAAGTAACTGGCCCAAAGTCACACAGGCAGCATCAGAAGTGGGATTTGAACTCAGGTCTTCTGACTCCACTTAGGACTCTTTACTCTGTAGCACACTGCCTCAGCGTAAGTACTCAACTTTTTCTTTTCTGATTACCAGTTCACTGTTCCCTCTGTCTCTGTCTCTTTCTCTTTACCTCCTTTTGTCTCTCTACCCCTTCCTTTCTCTGTTTTTCTTCCCTTTCCTTTGTCTTTCTTTCTCTCTCTCTATCCCCTTCCCTTTCTTTCTGTCTCCCCTTTCCTTAATCTTTCTACCTATCTCTCTTTTTCCTCCTCCCTTTCTGTCTGTCTGTCTCCTCTTTCCTTTCTCTCTCTGTACCCTCCCTTTCTGTCTCTGTCTCAGTGTCTGTCTCACACACACACACACACACACACACACACACACACACACACACACTTTCCAGTCTTAGTCTCCTATATGGTGCAATCCCCATGTCTATACTCTAGTCCCCTGTAGGGTTACTGACCATCTCTCTCTCTCTCTCTCTCTCTCTCTCTCTCTCTCTCTCTCTCTCTCTCTCTCTCTCTCTATATATATATATATATATATATATATATATATATAATGTAACAGCTGTTTTGAGGGAATCCCTGCAGGTGGGTGGGGCTGTTCTAGACTTCAGAGGGGAAGGGAAAACAGCTAAGCCCCAAGCTAAGCATTCTGGGGTTTGTAGTTTTGGCTCATCTTTCTAGTCCAGAAATCCAGCGCAAAGTGGGTTAAGGCTCAAAACAGGTTACATTCAGGCCCAGTTGTCTTCCACATGTGAGCGAGCTCCTTGAGAGGAGGTGCAATTTTTGCCTTTCTTTGTATGCCCAGGGCCTAGCACAATGCCTGGTACATTAAAAAACAAAACAAAAACCTCTTAATAAATGCTTGCTCATCATCAGTTTTCAATTCTCAACTAATCTGGAACCAGGGTCATCTCTCTCCTAGGAACAATTTTCCTAAAGCAGGTAGGTACCATTCTCTCAATCACAAATTGAGCATTCAGAGGCTCAGACCTGGTTTTTGGCCTGTGGCCATTATTAACATAGTGGGTGGTTAATAAATTTTTCTGCCATTGAAATGATCATAGAATCAAAGATTTTAGAACTGAAAGTTATCTTAGAAGCCATCTAGTTTAATTCTCTCACTAAATTATTGATAAGGAAACTGAGACCCAGAGAAGTGACTTACCCAAGGTCACACACACACGTTTTAAGTGGTGGAGATGGGATTTGAACCCTAGCCAACTCACTCTAATGGGCAGCTAGGTGACACAGTGGATAGGGTGCTGGGCCTGGAGTCAGGAAAACTCAGCAATATGAGTTCAAATTCAGACTTAGTATCTTTGTCATCCTGGGCAAGTCACTTAACTCTATTTGCCTCGGTCTCTTCATCTGTAAAATTATTTGTGCTTAATATTATTTTTTCTACTGCCTCTCTTTTATTAATTCAAACCTATGTGTATTAAAGGGACATTTTTGTGGAGTGGAAGATCCTTGGCTTTGGAATCAGACCACCTGGAGCTGAATCCCAGGGTCTGTTAGTTACTCTCCAAATTCTACAACCCTATGAAAGCGCCAGTGGTTCAGATTTTTGTCCTACTGCCCTGTCGGACAGCACCCCCACCCCTGGGCTGGACCTAAATGAGGCTTCCCCCCAGAAGGGAGAACTGGCTTATTTCCATCAGGAACTGAAGCATTGTGACAAGCCTGAGAATCATAGGCTGGGCTGAGCACTTGGGGCCTTTCAAAAGGATGGCAGAGCCTTCTGAATTATGGTACTGCTGGCCCCCAGGGCAGAGTATAAATTACTCCTACACAGTCCACTCGCCAGTGGACAGTGCGTGTGAGGGAATCCCCAAGTGGGCCCTGGGCAGCCCAAGTTCCTGCCCAACAGTACACACAGCCCAAGAGGGAGGGCATGGATGGCCTGGGGTGCTGGAGAAGGGAACTGGGAGGAATGTGTGTGTTTGTCAGTGTGTGTGAGTGTGTGTGTGTCCCCAAAGAAAGGAGAGGGGAGGGTGGGAGCAGCCCCGACAGAGAAGCCTTGTCCTCCTGCTCCCGGGCCAGCTTGTTTTCTTCCCAAGCTATTAATGTCGTTGCAGCTTCAAAAGCCGGCTGACCTTTAAATGCCCAGCCTCCCTCTCCTGCCGAAGGCACGGAAACGGCTTAATGGAAACTCGGCTCATAAATTATCAACTGGGCTCAAACGTCCGCAGCTGTCGGGGCTGCAACAAAGCCGGCCTCATGCCCTCCCCTCCCCCCCCAGCTGCTCAGCTGCCACACCTGTGCCCCTGACTGCCGCCGGGAGGGGGCAGGGATGAGAGGGACACCGAGAAGTAGACAGGGAGAGATAGGGACGGAGAGGGAAAAAGGGACAAAGAAAGAGAAACAGACAGAGAGAAAAGGAGAGACAGACACAGAGTGAAACTGAGGAGATGGAGAAATTGATAAAGAAAAAAACTTACGTTGAAAGAGAAACAAAGAGGGAAAAGGAATTTGAGAGAAATTGATATAAACAGAGGAATTAACAAAGAACCAAAGGGGAGAGGAGACAGAGGGAGTAGACAACCCATCTCTGTCCCACCCCAGTCCCAGAGAGTCCTGAGGCCGGTGTTTTAAGTCCAGTCTTACTGCGCTGGCATGGGGGTATTCTATGCTCTCTCAGTCACTCAGACAGGGGAAGGAGAGTCAGCCCCATCGATACTGACCTGGGAGGGATCCACACGAAAGCTCCCAGTTCAACCCTTTGCCTAACTTGCATTCCATCCAACAATTCCATCCAGTAACAACTTTTTCTGCCCCATCCCTACGACAGTGAAGTCAGGGGGACAGAAGAGATCAGGTTCAAAAGCTGTCATGTGGTTGGTCTATTTCTCTCTCCCGCCCCCCCAGGGGGGTTGATAAGGAACCTCCCTCTAAACTCTCAAAGTAGGAGGAAACTAATTTAGCAGGAGAGAAATATGTTTACCTCTTGGCACCTGAACAAAGGCTAGCTCAATTTAAATTCAATAAACATTTGCTTCTTATTACACCTGAGTTCAAATCTGTGCTCTCATTGGTTTAAGGAGCACTACCTTTGAAAACCTTCTCTACTAGTATGTGCAAGTAGCAGTTCTGCACTTCATAATCTCAGAGACATTGAAAAGTTAAGCGACTTCCCCAGGATCATAGAATGCTTCACACTTGAACTCAGGTCTTCCTGACTCTGAGGACGGTTCTCTCCCTACCTAATCTTGCTATACTGGTTTTCTAGGCTGGGGTTATAAAAGCAATAAATCAAACTCAATCAATAGGCACTTATTAAGCATCTATTATATACCAAGACGGAGCGGCTAGATGGCGCTAGGATAGAGCACCAGTCAGGCCTGGAGTCAAAAAGACCAGAGTTCATATCTGGTCTCAGAAACTTACTAGCTATGTGACTCTGGACAAGTCACTTAACCCTCTTTGCCTCGGTTTCCTCATCTGTAAAATGAGCTGGAGAAAGAAATGGAAAACCACTCCAGTATTTTTGCCAAGAAAACCCCAAATGACATCACAGAGAGTCAGACAGGACCAAACAACATATACTGAGAATTGTACTGGGGCTGGAAATACGAAAACAAAAATGAAGCCGTTCTTGCCCTGCAGGAGGGATCATAGATTTACAGCAGAAGGAGGCAGTAAAAATTAAATAGGGCAAACTCCACATTTTACAGATAAGGAAACTGAGGCCCAGAGAAAGTGATTCACTTGCCCTAGGTCACAAAAATCCTGAGTGACAGGGCTAGGATTCAAAACCAGGTCCATGACTCCAAAACCAGCACTCTTCTCCCTATATTCTTGCTACCATATTTACCTGCCCAAAGGTACACTAATGTTTCCTGGAGAATCTGAGGTTGGAGGGGAGAAAATAAAAAGCCTTCTGTCCCAGGGTCTTCCCATGCCTCTTTAAGTCTCTTTGCTTGCATATCTTCCAATAGGAGGGATGCATGTCTATTGTAGGCATGGTTTAAACTTTGTCCCTTTGCTCCAAGTCTGAACATTTCACCTCCTCTGGGTTATTGTCCCCTGGAGGTTTTGAGGCTTGACTATGACACACCCAACTTATAATCAAATGAGATAGCATGTGAATTGTTTTACAAACTTTAAAGTGATATATATAAATGTTAGCTATTATTAATCTTTTAAAAATAAAATATGTAACTACTTACGAGGGAAAGTAGATTTTCCAATATTAAAAAGGTTTACATTTGTAAAAGTTAATATTTAAAGGTTCGTTGTTTTTTTTTAACCTCTCCACATATTGGGCCCAGTCACTGCCTACCTAGTCCTCCGCTGGACTGCTAGATGTTTCCCTCTTCATTAGATCGTAAGATCTAGAACTGAAAGAAGTCCCAAAGAACATCGATCTGATCCCATCCCTTCACTTCCCAGATGAGGACATTGAGGCTCAGGTTGGTGCAGAACTGGCATTCCAACCCAAGTCCTCTGACTCCAGATTTAACACTCTTCCTTCTACTCCAGGTTGTCTCTCTGGAGGCTGCGAGCTAATTTGGGATCATCTCCATAACACTCCCTCCTCCCATCTCACAGTGCACACACCCAAACACATCGGTCTTCGCCCAGACATTTAATCCAGGCACCTGGGAGAGTAAAGATCAAAGCCATCGACCAAAGCCAGAAAGAGTCAGTAATCATCACCCCCACCCTTCTCTTTTCCTCTTATTCCTCCTCCTCCTCTTCCTCCATCTTCTCACCCCCTCCTCCCGGCAGGTCAGCGATTTCTGGGAGGGAGCTGGAGGGCGTGCATGAGTTAGAAGGGGAATCACCCGGACTGGGGGAGCAAACTCAACTCTCACTCAGCCATTCTGTCCTAGAGCAATGGAGCAACCAGCAACCAGCTCAAGTTACACAGATACAGAGTTGGTTGGGCTCCAACCATGATCTCATCGTGCCTGGGCCGTGCTGAACAACTCCTGCAGCTTGAGAAGAAGCAATCAGTTAGCCGCCCAGCCTCCCCCCACCTCCACCAACAGCCTTTCTGCTGCTCAAGCTGTGAGCACAGGTCTTGGGGTATAGCAGAGGGAAAGCTGGGTCTGGAGAACCTAAGTTTGACCCCTGGTTCTGCCTACTAGCTTTATGACTCTGGGCAAGTCAATCGGCCCCCATCAGCCACAGTTATTAAAAATGAGCTGATCTTTCCGCTCAGTGGTAGGTACTAAATGAGCTGATCTCCCTTCTGGCTCTCTGTAGAGCCTCCTATCTCCTGAAAATTACTCTGGTGAAAATTATAATATGGACTCAAGGATGGTGGGGAAAGATTAGAGACAGGGAGATTAGCAAAGGAAGCTATAGCCTCAATTTAGGGGTGAAGTGATAAGAATAGCTTTTAAAGCACCTGACAGGTGTGAGGCCCCTTTGTCCCAGGTCACCCGGCTGAGAAGGGGCTGAGCACACTAATGGTTAGATTATAGACAGAATGAGAAGGAACTTCAGAGGGCATCCAGCCCAATCCACTCATTTTTACAGATGAAGAGACTGTTACCTGCCCAAGGCTATACAAGGAGTAAGTATCAGAGGTGAGATTTCAGGCTTCAGAGTCAATGCTCTACAGGGGTTTACAGAAGATGGTAACAACATAAACAAGCAAAAGTAGGAAATAATTTTAACTGACCTAGTGTGAAGGCAAGGGAAAAGCAAAGGTCGGTAAGGGCAGGGAAACTCTGAAGGTGCGGTGTCTTGGGGGTGGGGAGTGATGGGTTTAGGTTTAGACTGGTGATAAAGGTGGAAGAAAGAGACACCCATTATTCTTGAGGGCAATGGGGCAAGGAAGACTCTATCCTATCTGCCTTTTTCTGGCTGTCATCGTATACAGCCGTGGCCTTTCAGTTCCTCCATACTTTGCCCCATGACCTAGTCCTGGAGATATGCCCAGTCTGATTTAGCAAGAGCGCACAGAATGACAGAACTCCAAGTTAAAAGGGAATTAAGATATCATCTAGTCTGACCTCTCACCCCACTGAACAGATGGGGAAACTGAGGCCCAGAGAGATGAGGAAGCTTCCAAGGACACACACAGGAAATTAGTGGTGATGGTGAGGGCAAGAACTCAGATGTCTTGACTTGTCCAGTATTGTTTGCATCACATCACAAAACCAATAACTTCTCTAACAGAGGCCCCAGATGGTAGGAAGAGCATTGCCATGGAGTTCAAAATCAAGCCCTTCTGAAAAGATGATTTCAGCTGCTAAGGAAATCAGTCACTTGGGATGAGAGCAGGGAACATGAACGAAGCCTGTCTGTCGTTCTGCCTGGCTTACAGTCCCTGACCAGTAAGTGAACAAGAAAACATCTATAAAGGGAAGAGGGAACAAGACCCTCCCTCTCCTCCTCCCCCCTACTTGAGTGAGCCAGGATATACCATCAGAAATTCCACTCGCAAATGTCTGCCTCAGTTCGAACAACAGATGGGATTGTTTAAGTGTCCCTTAGAGCAGAAGTCTCAGCGATTCCCACCAACACTCACCCTCCCTGGAGATTGTGTCTGCAAAAAAGCTCACTCTCTTTATAGCTGGGGAAGTGTGGAGGCAGCCTAGCAAGATGCCCAGTTCACATACACACACACATTGATACATATATACAAATATTCTTCCTGTGTATCAATCAAGTATTTTATTAAGCACCCACTATGGGCATATTCATCACCATATTTGTATTCTGTAAAAATAATAATTAGCATTTACATAAGGCTTTAAAGTTTGCCAAAGGTTTAGATACTTTATCATATTTGGTCTTCACGACAACCCGGCGAGATGGGTGCAAATGCTACCCACCCCCATTTTACAGATGAAAAAAGCTGAGGCTGAGAGCCTGAGGTTGTGTCTTGTCTATAACTAGTAAGTGTCTGAGGCATGATTTGAGCTCAGGTCTTCCTGACTCCAGGTCCAGCCCTCTATTCATTGTGCCACCTGGCTGCTCACTAACTCTCATACACATCAATCCATCCCACATGGATATGCTCACGAACTCAAACTCATTCTCACACTAAGACATCAAAGCACAAACCTTAATGAGGGAAAAATAGCACCTTCTGGGGAGAGGGGTCTTCAGCAGAATAGAAGGCAAAAGGACACATAACTGTTCCACTGCCCTAGGAGACACTGCTGTGAATTTGTCTCCTTCCAGGCAAGCCCTATCCAACTCTACTATTCACTCTCTGCCATCCCCCTCCCCATACTGAAGTCAATTGCATCTGCTTATATCATACCTTCTTGGAGCATGGGACCCATCATACACACACACACACACACACACACACACAGATTCTTTGTCCCTTGCCTCATACTTTGAATAGAAGGTAAGCAGTTTGTCTGGCAAACACTATTCTGTCTTGGTATCCCCAGCACCTAGTAGGCTCTTCATAATGCTCTATGGATGGGTATTGAATAAGCTATTCTATAGGCTACTGTCTCAAACCCAGGTTTGTGGCAAAGCTGGGCAAGGCCCAATAATCCCGTTTATCTTTTTCCATCTGTGCACAAAAGGCTTTTTATGACTTGTGCTCATAAAGTCAGACCGACCTGACAATAATAACCAGAACCAGGAAGCAGGGCATTGGGACCTCAAGAGCTTCCTGGATCCAAAGCATACACGCCCTCTTCTCATTTTCCACAAGGGCTCCATGCTCAGTAGGCTCAGTACATGGCAGCCTTTGAGAAAAAGTTGCTGAGGACCCCCACACTGGAGAAGTGGGAACCCCACTCTTTGACCATCATGGGAACAGCATCAAGACAGCCAAGAGGAAAGCACACTGGCAAGTCACACTAGTCTTACCTGGACAAAAAAAAGAAAAGGCAGTTTGGAAGAGGTCACCCAAGTTCCAATATTACATATGCTTCCATTGCCTGAGGCCTCAGTTTATCTCTCTGTAAAATGGGTAGAAGCAATTCCCTGATCTGATCTCCATCTTCCAGGGATGACAACAAAGGGGAAAGCAGGGATTGAATCAAAATCACAGAAATAAGGATCTGTCTTTGGGGCATAAATCTTAATGTGTATGGTAGAATAGGTAGATAGGGAGCTAGGAAGGAGGGTCATGGAGCATTGGATCCTAGATTTAGAGCTGGAAGTGGTGATCTTAGAAGTCCAAGCCTTTGGGGTGGCTAGGTGGCATAGTGAATAGAGCGCCTGTCCTGGAGTCAGAAGGACCTGAGTTCAAATTTGGCCTCAGAGACTTGACAGACTTACTAGCCATGTGACCTTGGGCAGGTCACTTAACCCCAATTGCCCTGCCTTCTCCCCTCCAAAAAGCAGCAGCAGCAGCAGCAGAAGAAGAAGAAGCAGAAGCAGAAGAAGAAGAAGAAGAAGAAGGAGAAGTCCAACCCCCTTTATTTTGTAGATGAGGAAACTGAGACCCAGAGAGTGACTTGTGACTTGACCAAGGTCACAAAGTAAATGGCAGACATAGGATTTGAACCTTGGGTTTCCAAATCATATCCACAGTGCCATGCTATCTCCCTCTTTTCTCAGCTCAGTAAGAAAGTCATTAAGAAAGACAAATTTACCCTGCTCTAATCTAATCTAATCCACAATCCAACAGCAAACTTCACACAATTTGTTGTCACTCCATTCAGTGGAACCACCCAATCCCTTATTTCTGTTTGCAGTGTTGTATAGAAGCAATAATGATAATAGTTTTTGTTTTTATTCTGTTTGAAGGTTAATAAAACCCTTTACCTACACTAACTTTTGATACTAACAACAAACCTGTGAAGTAGATGCTACAGGTATCATTGTCTCCATTTTACAGATGGGGAAACTGAGGCACAGAAAGGTTAGTGACTTGCCAAGATTCATACAGCTAGAATGAACCAGAACATTGTTCAGTGACAGCAACATTATTCGGTGACCAACTTTGATAGACTTAGCTCTTCCCAACAGTGCAATGATCCAAACAACTCCAAAAAAACTCAGGATGGAAAATGCTATATCCACATCCAGAGATAGAATAATGGAGTCAGAATGCAGATGGAAACAGATTGTTTTCTCTTTTTTGTTGTTGTTTTGTTTTTTTCTTTCTTGTACTTTTTCCCTTTTGTTCTGATTTTCCTTTCACGACATGACTAATGTGGAAATATGTTTATTATGATTGTATGTGTATAATCTTCATCAGATCGTATGCAGTCTTGGGGAGGGGGGGGAATTTAAAACTCAAAATATTATCAAAGTGAATGTTGAAAACTAAAAAGAAAGAAAGAAAAAAACACATGCCACCAGTAACTGTCAGACCCAGGATTCAAAGCCAGGTTTCTCCTGACTCCAAGTCTAACAAGCTTCTCACTACACAACCTGCTTTTGTTGCTGTTGTTCAGTTGTTTCAGTGTGCACAGCTCTTCATGACCCCATTTGGGGTTTTCTTAGCAAAGATACCAGAGTGGTTTGTCATTTCCTTAGCCAGCTCATTTTACAGATGAGGAAACTGAGGCAAATAGGGTAAAGTGACTTGCCTAGGATACCATATAGCTGGCAAGTTTCTGAAGTCAGATCTGAACTCAGGTGTTCCTGACTCCAGACTAGAGCTCTATCCACTGTACTACCTAGCCACATCTCCAATTCTGACTCATGCATAAATTGGATTTAAGTGAGACAGAATTGTACAAAGTCATGAGCCTCACTCTCTCTTCCAGAGTCACCAAAATCCTGTGGCAAGACAAAGGTCAAGACAACTGAGAATGGCTTGGGATGCAGTGGATGGCCTTGGTGTCTTCAATATCTGGCTAAGCTCTAAGCGCTCCACAGCACCCATTCAGCCTCTTTCATGGCCCATTGGAACAAACTGTTCTCATCTGCCCATTCTGCTAGGGGAAGTCTTCACATATTTGGGGTAGACACCCCCTAACTCACCAACAGGTTTGAGGACCATTGGTTACCCACAGCTTGGTTTATCCTGTCTCTCAAAATGGATTACTGGGGTGTAGCCACTACACACATTACAGTTTCTTGGAGCCATAGGTGAGACTTGAGTGGCAGGTGGATGAACAGCTCTGAAAAGGGCTCAGCAGCCCTTATACCAGAGATATTAGTCCTCTGTGAAACCTGTACATGCCTGGCTTATGGAATCAGCTGCTATCTACTATCAAAGCCATAATTAGCAATTAACAAACCATACCTGGTGCTATGCAACTCACCTATATATAAATCACCTTGATACGTGTCAGGGTAATTTTCTATTTCCCACAACACACAAGGTAGGGGATGCCAGATCACATAGGAGCTTTGTGGTTCCTTCTCCCTTTACATGTGTGAGGCCCATCAGTGTATAGAGCAGAAGATTCACTTTGGTCAGAGGTGCCTCTATATGCGTCTGCTCCAGACACCTTCATTTTTCACTTAGGTCTTGGTCACCCACTGCCTGAAGCAGTCTGAAGCAGTACCAACAGAGGTGAAAGATGGATGCATAGGGTCCTACATTCTAAAGCAGTGGTTCTCAACCTTCCTAATGCTGCAACCCTTTAATACTCACATGCGGGCATGTCTGCATGTGAGCAGACCCGCCTGGAGACAGATAGAGGAGTGACATCTCGGTCCCTAAGACCATCAGAAATATGTGTTTTCTAATGGTCTTAGGTGACCCCTGTGACCCCTGTGAAAGGGTGATTTGACCCCCAAAGGGTCACGATCCACAGGTTGAGAACCATTGTTCTAAAGGGAAAAAAAGAGTGATTGTGGCAGAGTGTCAACTTCCCACACTATCCCTGAGACCCCAGAATGCTGCCAATATCTGTGTAGCTCAGCATGGACACTACTCACATGCATCAAATTTCTTTGTCGTGTGTGTGTGTGTGTGTGTGTGTGTGTGTGTGTGTGTGTATTTCTGTGTCTCTTCATGATGTTATTTTGGACAATGGCAACAGGGAAGATGAAGAAAGTCAAGGTGGGGAAGAGGGGTGTTGGAGAGAGCCAGGGATGAATTCATTTCAACCAAGAGAAAGTTAAGATATATATGAGCTACAGTAGTTATGCTGCAGAGAGGTTTCAAGCACTTTTGGTGCCCTCTAAATTTAGCACCCTGAAACAAAGCCCCAGTTACACCACCCTAGTTAGTTAGTCAATGAGCATTTATAAGCACCTACTATGAACCAGGCACTATGCTAGGATACAAAGAAAGGGAGAAACAGACCTTGCCCTCAAGAAGCTCACATTACGATGGGAGAAATGACTTGTAAATAACTAGGTATCTGCAAGGGACCTGCAAAGAAGACAGAAGATGATCTCAGAAGGAAGGTATTAGCAGTTGAAGGCATTGGGAAAGGCCCCCTGCAGGTGGTGGGATTTGAGCTGAGTCTTGAAGAAAGTCAAGAGAACCAAGAGGTGGAGGTAAGCAGGGAGAACATTCCTAGTCACAGCTCTGTATTACATCTATAATTCACTACAGTTGTATATCCCTCTTGCACGTTTTCTTTAACACTGTTACTAATAAATGCAACAACTGAACCAAATATAGAATAAACAGTATAAGTGCTCCTATAATTTTCCATCTCTTGACTTGTCTCCCCTGTTAGAACGTAATATCCTTGAAGGGAGGAGTCATTCTTCTTATAATTAACTCTCAATCAATCATCCACCTGTGAAATACCGGCAATCCATTTTTAAGCCTAGATTCGTTAGGACCGGAGGCTACTTTACAAACTCCTGCACTGTTATCCCCTGAGTCCCATCCCCCCTGTAGGCTCTGATCCCCAGAAGGTGTTCAATAAATGATCACCAGACAAAGAGCCTGCTAAATTGGCCTGGATGTCAATATCTGGCAGAAGAGATTAGCCCAAATGCACTAAGGGACCATTACAGTTCCTCTTCTTGCTTGGAAGGCAGCACTTGGGTCCCATTAAGATTAACTCCTTCCACAGAGTCAGGGTGAGCAATAATGGTGTGGTGGGAAATGCAATGTATTTGGAGTCAGAAGATCTGGATTCAGATCTTGACTTTGCAACCTGTGTATGTAATCCTGGACAAGTAACAAGACCTCTTTGGGTCTCAGTTTCTCTAATCAATCATCAATCAGCAAGTACTTATTAAGGATCTACCATGAGCCAGCCACAGGGGGCTACAAAGAAAAAATGAAAGCTTACGTTCTGTCCTGTATAAAATAAGAGACCTCTCTAAGTTCTCTCCCAGCTCCCAATCCTCTGATCTTCTCCATCTCAAGGACAGCCACAACCTCACTGGAGGCTGAGAAGGTGGGAAACAGACTGGTATGAGGAGAGACATACAGAAGAAGAACCAAGAAAAGCAGAGTTGGGAGAAAAGACCCCAACATAATCCTATACTGGGATCCTTGGATAAAGGTGCTTTAAAAAAAGAAATATCTGAGAAAACCATCACGTGAAGGTTTTTTGTTTTTGTTCTTTCCTACCAGGAAGAGAAAGCAGAGATCTCTTAGAAGTCAGATTCCAATTTGGGGGGCCATAGCTGTGACAGGTCCCTCACCCATTCTGCTCCTTCTCTCCATGCCCCTATCAAGACCCCAGACTCCCAGGTTGGCCAACTAGAATCCCCTATCATAGTGCTACAAGCAATGGGACTCAGGAAACTGGTTTGTTGCAAACATAGGAATGAGATGATGTGACTCATTTTTCCTAGGGGGCCTTCCCACAAAGGATGCTAAAGTAAAGGATCTGAATCCTTAAGAGGGAAGTTTAAAAAACAACAACAAAAACCCCAGGATTACAGGGACAGGGACGTCCAGATGCTGCTGGCACTACTCCCACTGCCACATCTCAGCAAGTGGATCAGAGTGTGTGGAAAGAGGAGGGGCTGGCAACAGAGTCAATCTGATCCATGCCACGTGGTGTTTGCTGGAGCCCGTGATCCCGTGTGTGTACATGGGCCCCTTGCTTTGTCTGTTATCTCTCTTTACCTGTCTTGCTTGAAGGAGATAAAGAAAAAGGGAATGAGAGACACAGAAACTCAACAATCAAAACCCAACTTCCACATTTGGAAACATCTGTCGGAACCGTGGCAAAAAAACCCTGCTGATCTCAGACTAGCTACATTAGTCATTTAAGAACACATAAATAGATCACGGGGAAAAAAATCATCCTCTCTCCCATGAAGGATTGCTCACTGACCATCACTGTGTTTGTGCTAATGTATTCCCATCTTTATACAGGGGCTTATGTCTGCCTGCACCTGTGTTTAACACAAACACACCTCCCAGAGAAAAGTAGGCAATCATCTCTCTGCCAGGTCAAAAAGTGGAACCCAGAGGGGAAAGAACCCTTCTCTATGGAACAGAAATGATATTTCTCTGAAACAGAGAGTAAACAAGCATTAGGGCAAGAAGGGAAACTGAGGCAGAAGGGAAGTAAAGAATACTGGATTTGGAGTCAGTAAGAATGTGGATTTAGCTGGGCACACAGATGGTAGGGGATCCAGTGGCTGATACAAAACCCCAGAAGCCTGGGACAGTATACCCACCCCTAATCCTACTGGAAGCAGAGTCCTGCCTTGACAGGGAGTTAGAAAATCAAGTGTTTGGCTGGGAAGATGAATCAGCAGCATAAAAAAAGTCAGACTATAGAATCTTACTTTGGTGACAAAGAAGAACAAAACATAGAACCAGAAGAAGACAACAAAGTCAAAGCTCCTGCATCAAAAATCTCCAAGAAAAATAAGAATTGGTTGCAGGCTATGGAGGAGCTCAAAAAAGGATTTTGAAAATCAAGTAAGAGAAGTAGAGGAGAATGTGGATTTAAATCTCAGCTTTGCTACTTAACTGTTTCCTTTCTGACCTTAGCTAAATCACTTAAATTCTCTGGATCCTTTTCCTAATCTGTAAAATAAAAAGAGCTGAACTAGATCAGAGATTCTTAACCTGGGCCCCCAAGAGGTCCATAGACAGATTTTAAGGGGATCTATGAACTTTGATGAGAAAAAAAGTTACATCTTTATTTTTACTAACCTTGAACTGAAATGCAGTTCACCTATTGAAAATGAGGAACCACACCTGATTTGCCTGGACCATGCATAATTCTGAGAGGGGGTCCACAAGCTTCCCCAGACTGCCAAGGGGATATATGACACAAAAGAGAGGAAGAATCCCGGGATGAGATGAGCTTTAAGGTTCCTTCCAGTTCTAAATCCTAAAATACTGATAAAGACTGAGTATACTTAGGGCTGCAGAGACTTAAGGTTGCACAAAGAAGCTGGTTCCTGGTTTCCTATTAGAGTCACCAGAACTTGGGGTGGGAGGGAAGGAGGTTATGGTGAGTTAGGGTCTATGTGTGGTTCTATTTCTGACACCCTTGAACACATGTGCACCATAGGGAAAATTTAATTGTGAGACAGAAGACAGACAGGAGTCTTTCCAAGTGCCATCAAAAGCAGCCAATCTGAGAGGAAGCCTCCAGACTCTCTCCTAGGGACGGATGTTCCCAGAGGGCCAGGGTACTCTGCCTTCTGGGCACCTCCGAAGGCAAGTGCACAGTTAAAATGCACTGAACATAACTTCCCAGTCCCACCCGCACCCTCCAGACACCTTCCATCAACAAAAGAAAGCCTGCCCTCAGTATTTCTATCCCCAGCCGGGTGGTAGCTCCAAGTGAATCTGACAGGGACAGAAAGTGGCTATCCCTTGGAAATCACTGACATTAAGAAACATGTTTGAAGCCTTTATTCCTAAGAAAGCATTCTATCATTGAGCTTTCAGGGAAGTATAGGAAGAGGATAGGGAGACCCTGGGATGGCCCAATCAAAAGCACACCCACAGATTTGCACAGAGAAACATGACAGGTAGGACAGAGTATATACAGGGCTGTCCAGAGAGAAGCATACATACATATATGTAACTCATACATATACAATAACGTCTGAGAATTCATTCTCTTTCATTTTTATTCTGACTTTAGAAGACACCAAAGAAAATGGACATTTTCTGATGGGTGGGGAGGGAGAAAGAAGGATTGTAAGGAAGGGGAAGATACATATATTGGTCAACAAGAGAGACCTTGAGAAAAATGAAAGAAGAGTGTAAGACCCAGAGAGCCAGAGTTCAAAGCCCCTTTGCCATTTGTGAGTTGTTTGGTTCCAGGAAAATCACATCCTCTCTCTTTGACTGAGTTTCCTCATCTATAAAATGGGAATAATGCATTCCAAAATATATGCCACTTCCCAGGAAAGAGAAGGGCAGTAAGGCAGTGAGTTGATGGGGCAGCTAATTTCTACATTTCTGCTATGTTGATCACTGTTCCTTGAAGAGTTATGGCATTGGAAGAGGCCCTCAGAGTCCCCTCTTTAAAGTTCCTGACAAGGGATCAGTCATCTTCTAGTAGGCTTCTAATGAGAGGAAACCTATACCTGTCTTCAGGACAGCTAGATGGCTCAGCAGATAGAGAGCTGAGCCTAGAGTCAAGACCTGAGTTCAAATCCAGTCTCAGACATTTATGAGCTGTGTGACCCCTGGGTAAGTCACTTAACCCCTGTTTGCCTTAATCTACTGGAGAAGGGAATGGCAAAACCAGACCAGAATCTTTGCCAAGAAAACTTCATGGACAGCACATATGGTGTACAGGGGTCACAAAGAGTCAGACACAACATGAGACAGCAACATCCCTATCTCCAGCACAGCCCATTCCACTTTGACATAGCTCTAAATGCTAAGGAGCTTTTCCCTGACACTTCCAGCAGAAATTGACTTTTCTCACATTTCTACCTTCTCCCAATTCTACCTTCTGTGGCCAGGAAGGAAGAGCCTAATAATCCTCATGACAGCCCTTTAAATACTTAAAGATACCTAATAGGCACCCCCCCCCCCCCCAGTCTTCTCAGGCTGGATTCCTTAGGAGGTTAGGTGGGAGCCAATGGATAAGATCTGAGTTCCAATCCTGCCTCAGACACTTACAAGTTAATGTGGTCTGGGCAAGTAATTTAATAACTATCTGCCTCAATTTCTTCAGCTGTAAAATTAAGATAATATTAACATCTACTCCTCAGTCTTGAGTTTGAATCCTGCCATAGATACTTTTTTTTTTGCAGGGGGGAGGGCAGGGCAATTGAGGTTAAGTGACTTGCCCAAGGTCATATAGCTAGTAAGTATGTCAAGTGTCTGAGGCTGGATTTGAACTCAGGTCCTCCTGACTCCAGGGCCAGTGCTTTATTTACTGTGCCATCTAGCCATGCCTTGCCATAGACACAAGTTTTGTGACCCTGGGTAGGTACTTAAGGGCTCTTGGCCTCAGTTTTCTCATCTGTAAAATGGGGGTAATGCTATTGCACCTACCTCATAGGGTATCAAAAGAGATAATATATTTAAAGTCCTAGGTAAATCCTGAGGTGCTTTATAAATGTTAGCTATCATCACATTGACAAGAGAAAAGAAAAACAGGAAGCAAAATTTAGCGAGGAACTTCTCCCAAGGCTACCACTCACAACATCACAACCTGGCTTCTAGGACACCTCTTCAGAAATGTCATTTCTTTCCTGTAATTGAGAATCCTATTACAGCCATCAGTAGGGAACGAGTCTCAAAACCAAATTAGCCAGCAGCTGGTTAGCTCTGTTCACGCAGCATATGTTAGCAAAGGCATACCAAGCAGAAATAGGGTAGGGTGGAGGGGGAAGGGAATAGATGGTCACCCAGAGAGAATAACTCGCTTTAAGGCCACACAAAAAGGTCTATTTGGTTTTTTAAAAATTCAGAGGAGACCACTGGCAGCCCCCCACCCACCAAAAAAGGCTAGGGCCTCCCATTATCTATCTAGTTCCACCATCTCGGCAGCAGCAGCCCAGAATCCATTTAAATTCTGGGCCTCTAAACAAATTCTCCTACAGAGAGTCCTCACCCTTGAGGAACTGTAGAATAAGCAGGTCTTCAGTGAAGAATGTGTCAGTCTTGGAGGAGCCTACTCCTACAGGCTCCCAACAAGACACTGAACCTGTCCAGGCCTCCATTTCCCTAATCTGTAAAATGGGGGTAATAATCTTTATACAACCAACCTTACCAGACTTGTTTTGAGGAATGCACTTAGTATATCTTGAAAGAACTCTTGATAAATGTAAGGAATGAGCCTGTCTATTATCATCCCTCCTCCGGTCCTATCTCTCCAACTTCCAGCCTGGAGGGAGATCTGGGCATAATCTCTAGGAGATTCTTATCCCTCCGGGGATAAGGGAAAGGGAAGAAAGGGGAGGGAAGGGAGGTGTGAGGAGTGGGAAGGAAGATTTCCTGTTCAGGGCACCTGGAAGCAACTTTCTCCTATGGGGAGAAAATCCAGAAGTAGTTGGTTCCCCTCCCAGGCCTGGTCCAATTCTCACCCCGCCCACTCAGGATGAGTTTGTAGATAAAGGACTTCCAGGGACAGGAAGCAATAAACATAGGCAGGGAGTAAAGATATTTCAGACTGGTTAACTGGTTTTTTGATTGTCTAGGTCAGTTTCTCCTGCAAGAAAGGAGTGAGCTCCTCACGACTGCAGTCCAAGAAGAAGCTGTATTACTGCTTTGGGAAAATGCTGCAAAGGGGATTCCTGTTCATGGACAGTTTGAACTAGATAGAAAGAAAAATTTAATTCCTTCATTTTGCAAAGGGGGAAACAGAGGCTCAGAATTGGCCATCAAAAGTAGCGTATAGGTCACCCACCAATTCATCTGGTTCATTTCCTCCCTAAGGCAACCACTGACTCCATGCTCAACCTGTTGGTCCTTTAGTGACTTGAGATACAGCCACCACCCGTAAGGTCCCATCACCATGGCACCTCTCTTTAGAGTTTGCCATCCCCAAACCCTTTAGGGGTGAGAACTAAACCCTTCTCCCTCCCAGCACAAAACCAACATTGGTTGTACATGCACTACACACACACACACACACACACACACACACACACACACACACACACACATACACACACAGAGTTTTTGCCCCAGGTAAAAACACTTCTAATTACACCTTAAGGAAAGAAAAATTGAGAAGAATACTTAACAATTAATGTCTACAATGTACAGGACACTTTCCTTGATACTGGCAATGCAAAAATATAAAAGACACAATCACTACCCTATAGCAAGTATACAAGTTAGTACAAAAGTACAATACCACCTAAAGTGGGAGAGAGTAAAGGCAAAGGAGACATCCAAAAAAAGTGGAGAGACAGCCTGATGTAGTGGTTAAGACATGAGATTTTTAGATTTAGGAAGCTGGGTTAAAATTCTACTTGTGGTACTCTGTGCCTCAGTTTCCTCATCTTTAAAAAGACTTGATGGCATCTAAGGTCCTTTCCAACTCTAAATTTATGATCCTATGATCTCATAAATGCTCCAAGAAAATGTAAGAAGGGAGAAAGAATTTTCAATCCAGAAAGAGGGAAGAGCAGGGTATTTTTAAAGCAGGATCAAGTAAGATTTCTTTTTATGGAGGAAATAGTACCCGAACTGGTTCCTGATAAAAGAGAGGATTTCAATAGGCAAAGCTGAGGAAAGAGAATATTCCAAGAATGGGAGATGGGGTGAGCAGAGGTTGACAGAAATGGAAGGGGGACTAGGATGGAGGGCAGGAAAGAGAGAAACCAAAATACTAAAGTACTCTTTGACCCAAAGATTCTAACGCTAGCAAGAAGAGCAGTGACTGAAGGGAAGGACCCATATCCACCAAAATATTTACCCACTACTTTTTGTAGTAGCAGCATCTGGGAACAAAATAGATGCCCGTTGATTGGGGAAGGATAAGCAAATGGTGGTACATGAATGTTGTGGAATATTATGTTGTGGAATATTACTGTGCTGAAAAGAGAAGCTTGGGAAACCTTCTATGAGCTGATCTTAAGTGAGATAAGGAGATCCAGGAAAACAGTAGACAGAACAACAACCCTGTAAACCAGGAATTGTTCATCTGGGACCCATGGACCCCTCTGGACAGATTTCAGGAGCAAGGGAGAGCTGAGAACTTGGTTGGGAAAAGATTGTATCTTTATTTCACTATAATTGGCTTTGTTTGTAATCCTATGGTCTTTAGTTTATGAATTTAAAAACACTTTTCAGGGGAGAGGTCCCTAGACTTCACCAGACTGCCCAAGGGGGCTATGACATAGAAAGGGCAAGAAACTCTGTCTTTAAAGGAAAGAACACTAACAACAACAACAAAAAAAATCAAAACTGAGCACTGTGAAATTGATGATGATGATGAAGATGACGATGATGACAGGTAGCATTTACATAGTGCTTTAAGGTTTGCAAAGTATTTTACAAATATCTCACAGAACCTGCTATCCCCTTCCAGAGAAAGCTGATTAACTCAGATCACACATGGAAGCATATTTTCTTTTCTTTCTTTTTTTCTTTTAGACGTGGCTAATTTGGGAATTTGTTTTGAATGATTGCACGTCCATAATGGATTTTTTCTTTTCTTGCCTTCTCAGTGGGTGGGGGAGGGAGCACAAAGGGAAAGAGAGAATTAAGAATTGAAAATAAAATTGAATTTAGAAAGATATTATCTCATTTGATCTTTACAAAAACTCCAAGAGGTAGGTGTTATTATTATCTCATGTTACAGAGGAGGAAACTGAGATAGATAGAGGGTTAAGTGACTTGCCCACAGTCAAATAGCTAACAACTATGTGAGGGGGGCAGCTAGGTAGCACAGTGAATAGAGCACCAGCCCTGGAGTCAGAAGGACCTGAGTTCAAATTTGACTTCAGACACTTAACACTTACTAGTTGTGTAACCTTGAGCAAATCACTTAACCCCAATTGCCCTGCCCTATCCCCCCAAAAAGTAAACAAAACAAAATAACTATCTGAGGTCAGATATCTTTCTAATTTCAGGTCCAGCTCTTTCTCCACTTTGCCACTTAGTCTGGTCCCCAAAGAAGAGACAAAAGATAATGCCCATCCCCACTTCTCTTTACCAAAGTGAAGAATCATGGGTGTGGAATACTGTATATACATCAGATTTGTAAAATATCTTTGGAGCTCCTTTCCTTATTTCTTATTTTTTAAAAAATTCCTTATTATAAGGGATGGTTCTCTGTGAGGGGGTGGGAAATACAACAGGAAATGTAGGTGATATGAAAACAAAAGATATTAAAAAGTTTTTTAAAGAATGGAAAGCAGAGTAGTCCAATGTGCTGGATTATAGAGTTCGTAAGGGGGAATAATGTGAAGTCAGTCTGGGAAAGTAGATTACAGGGAGCCATAAATCCCAAGGTAAGAAGCTTGTATTTTTGTCCTAGAAGAAACAGGGAGCCATTACAGGTTTTTGAGCAAAGGAGAAAAGATTCTCAGACATGTGCATTAGGAATATTAAACGGTAGTTACATTAAAGATTGCACAGATGAAACAGAGACTAGAAAGGAAGACCATTATAATAGCCTGGGGGAGGAAAAATAAAAACATTTAACATAGCACTTTTATTAAAACACATAGGGGAGAAAGGGGAAAAGGCAGAGAAACACCTTTCCTAGTTTGCCCTACCTAGAAAAGATCAGTATTCCCAACAGCTGCTCCCCTCCCTCAGTCATCACCAGCAAGACCATCACCCTAATCCTCCTTAGGCAAATTCTCTTATGTAATCCTCTGGAGTGTAAAATGCTTGGTCTCCTTGGGATAAGCCTCCAGGGGGAAGGAGACTGTGGGATAAGTGGGTGAGACCCTGGCTTCAGCTTAAACAGCATTTTCAAGATTTCTGCATAAGGAAACAAATTGAAAAGGGACTCTACAAAATATGAGGTGGTGGCATCTCTCTCTCTCTCTCTCTCTCTCTCTCTCTCTCTGTCTCTCTGTCTCTCTTTCTCTCTCTGTCTCTGTCTCTCTGTCTCTCTTTCTCTCTCTGTCTCTTTGTCTCTGTCTCTATCTCTCTCTGTCTCTCTGTCTCTGTCTCTCTGTCTCTCTCTCTGTACCACCAAACCACCCAAAAATGACAGAGTGAGATATAGCTGCTCCCTACATAGAGATAGCTGTAAATTTCTTCCTTCAAATACCTACTGTGCATCTGACCTTGGGGAAGTCCTTTCACTTCTCAACCTCAAGTTTCCGAATCTGTAAAATGGGCATACTAATAGCACCTACCTTGCAGGGACCATACCATGCCAGTACTGTCCATGCGGTTTTCTTGGCGAAGATTCTGGAGTGATTTGCCATTTCCTTCTCCAGTGGACTAAGGCAAACAGAAGGTAAATGACTTGCCCAGTGTCACTCAGTTAATAAGTCTCCAAAGTCATATGCGAACTCAGGTCTTCCTGACTCCAGACCTGGCGCTCTATACACTGAGTCACCCAGTTTTCATGTCCAAACTTAGCCCAGGAGAAAAGAAGAGAAAACGCACCTCTCTCCCTCCTTTGCAGAGATAGGAGACCATGGTCCGTAACTGCATCTCCTGTCAGTGTCTAGCAAAGCAATGATTAGTTTTGCTGAACTGCATTTTTTTCCCTCTTTCTCTTTAGATTGTTATAAAGGGATGGTACACTGGATAGGAGAGGAGAAAATGATATATTTGGACACAAAGCTGATGTAAAAACAACATAGCAATAATAGAAGTAAATATAATAATAAATAAATAAAATAAAAATAAAAAGAAAGAAAAGTAAATTGCAGGCATGGGACTAGATAAATGAGTTCTGGTATGGACAAGCTGAATATGAGATATCTACTGCAAATCCAGTTGAAAATGTCCAACTGCCGGCACAGCGAATAGAGCGCTGGCCCTGGAGTCAGGAGGACCTGAGTTCAAATTCGACCACAGACACTTAACACTTACTAGCCGTGTGACCTTGGGCAAGTTACTTAACCCCAATTGCGCTGCCTTCCCCCTCCAAAAAGCAAAAAAAGAAAAAAGAAAAGAAAGAAAAGAACATGTCCAATTGGTGATCTGGGGCTGAAACTCAGGAAAGAAAACAGGGCTGGATCTAGAGATCTGCGAATCATTCTGCATAGAGATGGTCGTTGAATCCATGGAGCTGATGGGATCACCCAGAAAAAGGGTACAGAGAAAAAAGAAGAGACCTTCGGAAAACACATAGTTAAAATATATAGTCGTAGGTTATAGAAATGCTTGTTTTATTTCTTACATTTAGAATAAAATAAATGACATTTAAAAAATAAAATGTATTATTTTATGTTATGGAAATGCTTATTTTATTTCTTGTGTTTAGAATAAAATAAATACCATCTTAAAATAAAATTAAAAGTATTGTCTTATGTTATAGAAATGCTTGTTTTATTTCTTAAGTTTAGAATAAAATAAATGACATTTTTAAAAAATAAAATAAAATGTATAATCTTAGATGACTCTGTTTCAAATATGACAGTCTTATCTGCCCAAGAGGATCATGGTATTCATTCCACAAGTATTTGTCAAGTTGAATCTCATCTATATCCTCATGGACTGATATGTATATCCAGACACAAATGTACAGACATCTGGACACCTACAATTACTGTCATACTCATATTGACAGCAAGAAAAAACAACCATCCCCTGTATTAATGAATGTAGGCATACAATTCTGACTCTGGCCTCAGTTTCTTTCTCTGGAAAATAACTAGGTTGGACTAGATCTCTTAAGGTCCTCTTATGACAAAGCAGTATATAATGAATCAAAGCCACTTATAAAGCTCCTACTATATGTGAGAGATATAAAGGCTAAAGTGAAATAATCCCTGCCCTCTAGTGTGTGGAGAAAATACTGGATTGGGACTCAGGAAAGAAGGAAAGAAGCATTTATTAAGCCCCCTACTATGTGCCAGACATTGTGCTTAAGTAAGCACTTTGCAAATGTTGTTTCATTTGATCCTCACAACAACTCTGGGAGGAGGTAGATGCTGTAATCCTCACTTTAGAGATGAGGAAACTGAGGCAGATAGAGTTAAGTAATTTGTCCAGGGAGAGTCACCCAGCTGGTGTCAGAGGCAAGACCGGAATCTGGATCTTCCTGACTCTAGACCCAGGACTCTATCAGTGGAGATGATGACTGGTGCTGTGTGCTCTAGCACACACACACACACACACACACACACACACACTCTCTCTCTCTCTCTCTCTCTCTCTCTCTCTCTCTCTCTCTCTCTTTCTCTCTCTCAAACACCCTCTAGAAAGGGAGCTTAGGCTTAGCCGTCTGTCACTGTTGGAGATGTCCTTGTTGCTTCCCAGTTAAGCTACTCCTCTGTGCTCAGGGATGGGATTTGTGGGCAGCAATTATTTTATGAACAGATGTGAGACTGGAAAAGCATCCAGGCAACCTTCATTGGGCCAGTATAGTCCTAGAGCCCACCAAGAGATGACATACAAAGGCCAATCAGATCTTCAGGCCCCTTCTTTGCCCAGCCAACAGGAAGGACCCTTTATGCCCAGGTCCTTTATGCTTGGCAGGGCATCTTGGGCAAGCCTAAGACCACGGATCCTCTGAGATAAGTGCTGACGGCTACATGCCCGTGGATAAATAACTTCACCTGTCTGTATCCCAGCTCTGTTATCTGTAAAATGGGGATACCACTACCCAATATGCTTGTATTAATAGAAATATCATGAAAAGATACACAGTCCTCCTCAAAATGGAGATACTCACATCACTTCCATGCAGTGTTCTATGAGAATCAATTGAGAAGAATATGGTAAGTGCTATGGAATGTTAACTATTAATATTTAAAAAATTACAAGGCATCATACAAAAACTTTGATATCATGGTATCAATGTGGATACTCACTTCTACCAGTACAGACCATCAGTCTACTAATACAGATTCATTAATCACTGCCTAAGTGCCAGGCACTATGGATATAACAACAAAGAAATGGTGCCTGCCCTCAAGGAACTTACATTCTATTGGGGGATACTACCCATTCACAGATAAGTGAATAATATTATATTACATTATATTACATTATATTATATCATATTAATTATATCATGCTATGTTATATTGTGTCATGTTATGTCATGTCATGTTATCATATTATGCTATGTTACTTTATATTACATTATATAAGCTTATATAATTAGGTGGAGGGTGGAAACATCGACAACTGGAGGAATCAGAAAAGGCTTCCTGAAGGAGACCATACTTGAACTGAGCCTTAAAGGGATATGGGAAAGACTTAGGAACTCTGATCAACCCAATGACCAACTGGGATTCCAGAAGATCAATGATGAAACATGCTACCCACGTCTGGCCAGGGGGGCAGACTCAGAGGGCAGAATGAGACATAGATTTATGGACATCACCAATATGGGAAAATGTTTGCTTTAGCTATGTATATTTAATAGAAGAGTTTTGTTTTTCTCCTTTTTCCCCTAATGGAGGGACCTAGGAGGGCAAGAGAATAAACAAATGCTTGCTGACAAAAAAAAAAATAATAAAGTTTAGTTCATTTTTAAAAGTAGAGATATAGAGATTACAAAACACAAGAAGCAAAAGCATCCCAGGCATGAGTAAAAAACAGCCCATGGTGATAGAAGACAGAATGTCAAGTGTGGTGAATAGGAATGTAGGCTGGTTTGGCCAGAACTTAGAGCTAGGGAAGTAGAATAATGTGTAATCAGCCCAAGCTGAAGCCAGATTTTGAAGGGCTTTAAATGCCAGAGGGGTTTTTATTTTATGCTAAAGGCAATTTTATACTAAAAGCTTCTTGAGTATGAGAGTGACTTGGGCAGATCTGTGCTTTAGGAATATCAAATGGCAATTATATGGAAGAAGGGATGGAAAAGGGAGAGGCTGAAAGCAGGCAACTCAGTTAGGAGGCTATTGCAATAGTCCAGGAGAGAGATAATGAGGGCCTGAACTAGCATGGCTGTGATATGAATCAAAAGAAGGAGACAGATTGAAGAGAGGGCAAAGAGGCAGAATTGACAAGACTTGGCAACTGATCAGAGATGAGGGAAGGAAAAGCAAAGGAAGAGGAGAGGATGATACCTATGTTTCAGACATAAGTGATTGGAAGAATGATGTTGCTTACCCTCAGTAGAAATGCTCAGGGCAGCCAGGAAGATCAGTGAGAGGAAAGAGAGAAAGAGAGAAAGAAAGGAAGAAAGAAAGAAACATAGAAAGATAGATAGATAATGAGAAAGAAAGAAAAGAAAGAAAAAAGGAAAGAGAGAAAGAAGGAAAGAGAGAAAGAAAGAAAAAAGGAAAGAGAGAGAGAGAAAGGAGGAAAGAGAGAAAGAATGAAGGAAAGAAAGAAAGGAAGGAAGGAGAGAATCAAGGGAGGGAGGGAGAGAGAGAGGAAGGAAGGAAGGAAGAAAGGGAGGGAGGAAGGGAGGGAGGGAGGAAGGAAGGGAAGAATGGAGGAAGGAAGGAAAGAAGAAAGGAAATGGGGTCTGTTTTAAGTGTGATGATGAAGATGCCTTTGGAATATCTAAGTGGAGATGTCTAGATCATAGCCCATGCCTTCTCATCCTGGGTGGTCCTTCCATAAATTCTCTGAAGGCTAGTGCAGGCTGCTCATTTAAACAGACCATCAAGGAAAAGGTTAAGCATGGTGCCCCTTTATTTTCCAACTCCCTTACAGACTGAGAAAGAAGAAATAAATTTAAGCTAAGAAGGGCACAGGGCCTCCTAGACCTGGTGAGGGGTGCAGCAGGGGTTGGTTGGTTGGGTTTTTTTGTTTTATTTTATTTTGTTTGGGGCGTAAGGAACTCCTGGCAAGGAAACTCCTTCTAACAAGGCCAGTCAGCACCTTCATCTGCAACTTATAGTCTTAGAGGGATGCCCAGAGCTCTGAAAGGGCAAGTGACTGTCAAGTCACTGGAGACCTTCCTGGGGTTCTTTAAATATTAGCAGCTAGGTGGCACAGTGTGATAGAGCACTGGATTTGGAGTCAAGAAAACCTGAGTTCAAATCCAGCCTCACTGGCTGAGTGAATCTGGGCAAGTCACTTCACCTGCATCTATCTCAATTTCCTCGTCTGTAAAATGGGAATAAAAAAAGTTGCCTCCCATGGTTGTGTGAGAATCAAATATGATGATATTTGTAAAGTATTTTGTAAACCTTAAAGGGCTGCATAAAAGCTAGTTATTATTCTATGAAGATCAGTGCCACACTAAGGCTGAACGCCTGCATCTGTTAGCCCTTGCTCTGTCTCACTGATTCACCTCCTTTTCTGACTGTAATGTCCTTGATGGTGTTTCTTACTCTACTCTTCACCTGCCAATCATCCCTGGCCTGCTGATATCAGTCCTTTCTTTGCTCATAGCAAACACTTCATCAAAACAGAAGAAAGGTACTATCTAATAATCCTTACAGAATTATTAACAGGACACAGACCATTTCTGGAAGACCCCTAGAGGGAAGGTCTCCTTCAATTGCTTTGTCTAGCTAGTTACCAGAGTTTATAGCAAACTCTATCAGAAAGAAAGGGAGAAAACAGATCCTAAAAGAGGAATGGGGGCACTGAGAGGGCTCAGGGGAAAGCCTGGAGGTCTAGAGACACTCAGAGGGCCATTCATTAACAATGCCAAGGAGTATCTACATTTGAGACTGCAGCAGAGAATCCAACTGATGATGTACAAGATTCCTCTCATCCCTGCCTCATCTTCTGAGTGATCTGACTCTGGGAAAAATAAATTCCTTCTGCATTCCAGACCCCTCTCCACTATTCAAGCACCTACCTTTCCAGTTTTATTTCACCTGACTCCCCTTTCTACACTCTACATTCCAGTCAAACTGGATCACTAGCCCTTCCTCTAACCTTCCATTTCCCACGTCCTTGTGTTTACCCAGGCTATGTAGCCCATTCCTGGTATGCCGCCCTTCCTCACCTCTGCCTCTTCGAATCTCTAGCTTGTTGCAAAGCACAGCTCAAGTTCTGCATCCTCCATGAGGTCTTTTCTAGCATTTCCCCTCTCCTGACAAAGCAAGTAGTGCTTTCCGCTCCACCCCCAAATACCTTTCACTTACTTTATATATACATTTTGAATAGACTTACAAGGGCACATTTTTGTTCATCTTTTCTGTTTTCCCCAATAGAATGTAAGTTCTGTGAGGGCAAGGATTGTTTCATGTTTTTCTTTGTATCCTTACCTCCTGGCACAGTGTCTTAAAATAGTAAGAACTTAATGTTTATTGATGTACTTTCTTTTTTTTGGCCTTTTTGGTGGGAGAAGGCAGGATAATTGGGGTTAAATGACTTGCCCAAGGTCACAAAGCTAGTAAGTATTAAGTATCCGTGGTCTAATTTGAACTCAGGTCCTCCTGACGCCAGGGCCAGTGCTCTATTCACTGCATCCCCAGGAATGTACTTTCTTCCCAACTCCACCTCATTCAGTCTTGATCTTCCTTTAGTGGCTCAGCTCTGGGGCCAGACTCCTCCATAAAATGTTGGGCAAAGTTGGGAGAACTTTGCTGGTTATGAAAGGGTATTGTTTAAAAGAGAGGACAGAAGAAACCCCCTTTGAGTAAAATGACCTTCCTCTGTCATGATAGAGGCACAGAGAAGTTAGTTTTTCCCCAGTTCCTATGCAAGACATTGGGGGGGGGGGGGGGTGTTAAGGCATAGCATATGGGATAGGCACCAGAATCAGGCAGTGGCTGGGAGCTACCACTCATTCCTGAGACCTGTGGAATCCTGAAGCTAGAAGGGCTGAAATCTCTCTGTCTTGGAGAGAAATGATGAAGAGGGATATTTTCTTTATTTATAAAGTAGATTTTATTGACATGTTTCATTTTTACATCACTTAGATTTCCCCATATCCCAAAAGGAGAATATTTTCGATAGCTCAGGGAGAGACCTCTTCGGGAGAGCTTGCAGAGGAAAGCAGAGAAAGAGCAAAAGTGGACTGGATAATAAGGCCTGCAAAGAAAAGTTAATAGAATAGGAATTCTTTAGCACGGGAAAGAGAAGGTTAAGAGGTGACCATTTAAATAAAGCCAAACCACTGTTCAGCCTAGCGAAGACAAGGATGGACGCATGATTTAAAGCCTTTGAGTAATAGGTTAATCCTTTATTTTCCATCTCCCAAAACGACTGAGCAACAAGTAATGAATAGGCTTAAGTCAAGTAGGGCATATGGACTAGACCAGTAATTTCATTGGTGGAAGAAACACCCCAGGGGAGGAAATTCCCTCTACCACCCGTAGGTTGGCACCTTCTCTGAAACTTAAGGTGCCAGAGAACTGAGGAGTTAAATGATTTGCCTTGACAAATGTACTGAGGCAGGACCCGAACCCAGATCTTCTCAACTGAGTTTTCTGGCCACAAAGCTGGGCTGCCTAGTGATTAAGTACCAGGAGGAATTTAAGTTACACATAGGAAAGTATTATACCATTTTAAGAAATGCCAGGAATAGAATTATTTGTTTCTCCTCTCTACTCTTAACAAATTCTACCATATTTGTGTGTACTTTTGCACTCACTCTTAAATAGGGAAGACTCTCAATGGGAGATGCTTAATTGTTTCTTGAATTCAAGTCATCAAGAAACATTTATTAAGTGCCCCCTGTGTACCAGACACTGTGCCAAGCCCTGAGAATACAAAGAAAAGCAAAAACAGACACAACTCTCAAGGAACTCACAGCCTAACCAGGAGAGACGACATACAAACAACTATGTATGAACAAGATCTATGAAGGATAAATTGGAGATAATCACACAGGGTCAACACTAGCATTAGGCACTAGACTGAATGGAAAAGCCTTTCCTTTGAGAGGTAATATGAGTTAGATTGCTTCTGTCTACATGGAGGAAAAGGAGACTTGTGAGCTGACCCTAAGTAGGTTCAGTCAATTGGAGAGTTTGTCACTTTCATGTGGTCTCATCAAAGACTCTGTATTCTTGTCCCAGACATGGCACTTTTGAACCATAAGGACAAACTTGAAATTAAATACAGCCTTGGCCAAGAAGTGTGGGTACATCAAGAATTTGTTTTTAAAGAGGTCATATTTTTTAAATGAAGAAACTTCAGGGCTTGGGATTCAACTCCTGACAAAATGCAACAAGATTAATTATAATCACTTTGGTTTTTAATATATTCGTATATTATTGCTAAGTGATTATAATATTACCATTTCTACTCACTAGATCATTCGGTTAATCAAGCAAATCTTCACAGTGATGGCTGTGGATAAGTATGGCTCACCCAGCAAACTACGGCCTACCCTTTAAAAGCTCCAATGGTTCTGTTTTCAGAGTCACCTCAGTTCACCCTCCTCCTTCCATCACCCCCACCCTTCTCTCTCTAAAGAGAAAGCTGAACCGCTTTGAGGACAAGAGAGGGCACAGCTGCTGCTGAAGGCTGTTCAGGGCCAAGGCATGTTGTGTTCTGACCAGGAGCAGAGGACTCCCAGAACCCAGATCCCCTGGGCTATTTTTTGCATGGGTTCTGTGACACATGGGGAGGGCACAGGGTGATGGGTGTGGGACCATGGCCAAGATTCCCTGAAGTAGTGGTTCCTATTTCTCACTGCTGTTTCGTTCCTGGTAAGAAAGCTCTTCTGGCATGAAAAAAAAAATGTATGAAATATACTATTACCATTTAAATCAGTCAGATAACAATAGTGAGACACAAAAGTTGTGTGTTACCCATCACATCAGTCTTCCTCTATGGATGAAGGTCCAAGAAGGCTACCCCAGCAGAGGGTAGACTCTGGAAGCAATCTAACTCACATGGAGGGAGTTATCTCTCAAAGGAAAGGCTTTTCCATTCAGTCCAATGCCTAATGCTAGTGTTGGCCCTGTGTGATTATCTCCAATTTATCCTGTATAGATCTTTTTCATACATACTTGTTTGTATGTCATCTCTCCCAGTAAGACTGTGAGTTCCTTGAGGGTTGTGTCTGTTTTTGACTTTCTTTGTATTCTCAGGGCTTGGCACAGTGTCTAGGACGTAGTAGGCACTTAACCTCCAACCCCAATAGACAGGGCTTTGATTATCAGCCCCGAGAAGTACATGAGTTATACTATTTTTCTGGTAACTTCAAAAGGCTTACCCTAATCAGACGGTTAGGCACCAGGTGATGAATTCTTTGGCCATAGCCTCTCAAGAAACTTGGAAAGGGCAGGGGAGACTCACATGGAGGACTCAAATCAGGCCTCAGTGGGGAGCAGTGGGTAGAAAGCCAGTGTGGGAATCACAAAAGGTAGGGGTATCAGATTCCACCCCTGACTACTGCAGACGCTGTGTGACCTAGAGCCAGTCATTTACCTTCTCTGTACCCCTAGGCTAGACTCTAAAATAGTCTAATAGACTCTAAATAGTCTTAAGTCTCTTTGTGTCATGGACCTCTTTAGCAGAATAATGGTTTTGAATACATAAAATATAATACATGGGATTACAAAGAAAACCAATTATACTTTTTCAAAATAAGTTCACAAATCTCAGGTTAAGGACTCTTTTTCTAAAACTATAAATTCCAGATGAGTTGCTAACTTGTATAAGTTCTCTCCACCAGGAAAATAACAAGTTCCCAATCCAGCAAAGCAAAGTTTCCTGACAATAAGGCTACCTTTCTTAAGAGCTCAGAGTCCCTTCCTCTGATGTCATGTCCTTTACCTTCTCATTTTAAGGAACATGGAACTTTTGAGCTGAAAGTGACCTTCTGCCGCCTCATATTAGAGAAGAGGGAGGGGTATTAACAGAATCATTGTTAAAAGGTTTGCCCTAAGGTCACATGGTAGATTCCCAAGCAGAGGCTAGGAACCTAGATTCCTTAGCCCCTCCAGGCTACCCATCACAGACTTCATTCTTCTCATATTAGCCTTTCTAAAAGAATCTTGTAAATATAACAAACTCAAGAGTGTGGACCACAAAGCATTGAGACTGTGGAGGTGGGACCATAGATTCAGGGCTAGAAGGGACTCCTACAGACCATCAGAATGCCTTTATTTTGCTGAGGAAGAAACCAGAGTCCAGAAAAGTGCTCAAGGTCCAAGAGGCCATAAGTGATGGGGCCGGGGGTCCTTTAACTCCCTCTCCACCCCTCTACCTCCTCCTCCTAGTTGCCTACCAGTAAGTGTGAAAACCCACTGGAAGGAACCTTCTCCATCAGAATTTACCAAGAGTCAAAAGGGGGAAAAACTCCACAATTTTCATTCCTCTCTAACCTCACCTGTTTCTTCTGCACAGGGAGAGGATGTCTTTCCCCATCAATTTCAGAATACACCGAGATCTGAAAAGCCTAAGACTCGTTGCTTAACTAGAAAAAGGGGGAGGAGGGAGAGAGACACAAAGAAAAATCACCATTGATTTGCCCAAAGCAAAAGGAAACACAAAGGCTGCACCTGTTTCCATGGAGACCAGATTGGTGGAGCAAAGGAAAAACACACAGAACACACAAAACAAACCCCAACACCACCACCCTCAGGCCCAGGGTTTTGGAAAGGGTCAGCCCTGACCACTAAGATGGAAGAAGAAATGAAAAGTGAACAGCCTGGACTCCCCCAGGGCCCTTCTGCAGAGCCAGGAAGGAGAAGGGAAGTAGCTCCCTTCACAAGGGAACAGATTACAGTGAGCCCCAGTTTAAGAAAAGCCATTTGGGGGAAAAAATCCTATCTGGCTAAAGGATTCCTTTAAGTAGCAAAACCTCCTAGTGGCCTCGAATGTTTGTTTATAAATCATCAGTTACTTGGGGTAAGGGGGGGATGTTGGAGAAGAGGTGAAAACAGGACCAAAGTCCCTAAGCTTTGGCCAAGGGACAATCAATAGGAAGCTAGAGCTTATGAATTATAAATTATAAATTACAAAGGAAGCCAGCAATCCAGTGAGATTTGATTTGCAAAAAGTAAATGAATACAAAGCATAACTAAACCAAGTCCATGGGCAGAGAATCCCCGCAAAGAGAGAGGTGGGAGAATGGATGCAGTGGAGAGAAGTAGACATCCCCAGTATGACTGAAGCTGTAAAAATGACTGAGTCAATAACCTAATCTGTATGATGGGAAAGGAGGATTGGGGGAAGCCTGAGCTTTCTCCCCCAAGAGAAAGAAGAAGGTTTGAAATTTTCCAGGGCCAGATCCAGGAGAAGATGCCAGAGGCAAACTCAGCAGTGGGTGAGTTATAATAATAGTCCCTTGGATTTTTATCATTATCATTCATCAAGAAAAAATTATTAAATAGCCATTTGTACAGGGTGTCATTCTGGGTGCTGAGCACCTTGTAAATTGGATCAACATAGGCCTTGACCTTGGGGAGTTTACAGCCTAAGCTAGAGCTTTTCTCTTTCTCAAAGCTCTAGCTCCTCTTCCATTTGTCTTGTCACGTGGGGCAGCTAAGTGGCTTAGAGTGTCGGACACTGTTTCTAAACAGGGAGACCTCAGTTCAAGTCCCTACTTCCAGCACTTACTAGCTGTGTGACCCTGAGCAAGTCATTTAACTTCTCTGGACCTGATTCCTCATCTATAAAACGGGAATAACAGTTGCACTTAATTTATAGGTTTGTTGCAAGGATTAAATGAGATAAGGGCATCTACTTCACAGGACTGCTGTAAGGATCAAGAGGTAATATATGGCTAAAGAACCATATAGATGCCAGCAATTACAGTATTATTATGACCAGTCCTCAGCAGCTGCTCTCAGAGGGCCAGGAATAAGTATTTCCACTTTGTTAACTGGAAATACTGGGGCACAAAGAGCTTAAGTGACCTGCCCTAAATCACACGGTAACTTAAGGGTTAGGAAGAGGGATCTAGTGAAAGTGGCCATGTTTCTGAACCAACTATCAACTCATACCATCAAAAAAACAAAAACAAAAACAAAACATGGGGTGGTGAGGTGGCGCAGTGAATAGAGCACTGGCCCTGGAGTCAGGAGGACCTGAGTTCAAATCTAACCTCAGACACTTAACATAAAACTAGCCGTGTGACGTTGGGCAAGTCACTTAATCTCAATTTCCTTACCCTCCAAAAATAAAATAAGAACAACAGCAACAAGACATACTGTCAGTCATTTTTGTGTTGTTGCCACAACAGTGGGCAAATCATGACCGGTACCACACCACAGTGAGTAGATACTAGCTTACATGGGCCTGTGTGTACAAGTTTTCACAAAGTTTCTTTCTCCTGTCCTGTCTTTTGCAAGTTGTACTTTTTTTTATCTTAATGCTTATAGACCATGTTGTTACTTTTTGCCAAAATGTTTTAAGTTTCAAGATAACAGCAATGGGCATGAAGGCAGAATAGTTGTAACAGGAAGTATCTTGGAAAATCCTGCTCAGCTCTCCTGATACCCAAGCCTGGGGTACATACCACCTGCTATGCTACTATAGCCGACTCAGGGAAGAGTCCCTTTCCCAGGAAGGATGAATTTCTCTAGATTAACAAATAAGAACAAGGAGGGGTGGCAGAGAACATGGGTATGGGATCCCAAGTGAAGTACTAGGCTGGACTGAGTTGTTCCAAGGAAGTCACTCAGTGCCTCAGTTTCCCCTTGCAGTAAAAGGAAGACAGTATCACCTGACTCTCTCAACTCCCGTCCTCCACCCACATCATGAAAGGCACTGTGAACATGAGGAATCCCTTCTGCTAAGGAATCTGGATCCCTCTGGATGAAAGGTGCCAACCTAAGTTGGCACAACTAAGTCTAAGTGGTCAGTGAGTGAATGAAATGACTGGCCGGCTAAGTGGAAGAACTGACTCAGCCCTGACTCCACAGCAGCTGTCCCAGGGAATTCAGAGACTTCATCTAGGATTGTATAGCAGTTAAAAGGCAAACCCTGGGGTCTTCTCCAAAGTCTTTTCCTTTTCTCTTTCACCTTCCTGGCTCCTCCCTAGGGCTACCCTCACAAGATTTGTTATCTGAGCTAATGCAGAGGTCAGCTACCATGGGTAACCCAAAACAACAGGTGGGGAGTGGGGGCAGGGGAGAGGATTTATATTTGGTTTTTTGAATGCCCTGGGCCATATTTTTCTCCCACTCAACTTCCCATCCTGCTTATATTTTTACTGAGGGTAACATCTGAAATGTTTTCATTCCTTGAACACCCACAACTGACAGTGGAATTGGGCTAGCTGGTCTGGGACTAAAAATAAAGTGTGGATAACACATGGGGAGATAACCTAGAGCTGCCTGTATTTTATTACATGTGGCCATCCAAGAACACACCCACCACCACCCTCCAAGGTCCCCCAAAGGAAGAAAAGAGTACAGAGCATAGAGAAGGCGGTTTTTCTTTCTTTTAATTTAAAGTAGAGGAAGAAAAATGGTATGAAATTCACCCTCCTCCCAGCCTTCCACTCCCTAAACACAGTGGCTTGTTCATAGCTTTATAAGGAAGATATACAGGCGGCATAACCTGGATTTAGGCTCTGTGGGAGCCCAGGGCCAGCTTCGAATCTTTTTCCAACTTCAGAGTTCAGTTTGGATGTTGTTCAAAAGAAAAAAAAAAAAAGGAAAAAGAAAAGTCTATTTCTCAATGTCAGGGTTCTTTTCCCTTTCCATGCCTCTCCTAATCACACCAGAAGCTTGCCGTCTCCTTTCTAGAGGCAGGACATTTTGTTTCAGAATTCTGTTTATTTTCCTGGGAGCCTGGGGAAAGAGAAAAACTCTGTTTCCTTAACACTAAAACAAGAGAATTAGAATTTACACAGTGACAGCAACTTTGTAAAGATCATCAACTTTGAAAGACTTAGGAACTCTGATCAACACAATGACCCTCCATAATTCTAAAGGACTCATGATGAAACATGCTAGCTACCTCCAGATAGAGAGCAGATAGATTCAGTACAAATCAAAGCATGTTTTTTTTCTTTTTCTTGCTTTTTTTTTGGGGGGGGGGGAGGCATAGAAACATAGCTAATGGGGAAAATGTTTTCCATGACTGTACATATTTGTGATGGGTTTGTTTTTCTTGCCTTCTCAAAGGGTGAGTTGGGGGGTGGGGGGGAGAGAAAGAATTTGGAACTGAAAATAAAGTAAAAATGAATTTAGAACTAGAAAAAATAAATAAAGCAAGGGGGTTGGGCTAAATGGTTTCCAAGGTCCCTTCCTGCTCTAAAGCTTCTGCTGTTGTTCTGGATTTGGTTTCAGAAGCAGCACCCTCCTCCACATGTATAATTCCCCACCTAGAAGCTGTCCTCCCCTTGATCCCCAGTGCTATCTATCTCCTTGTTCTGCTGCCTCTGCCTTTCCAAACCGAGTCAGTCTCCCCAGCTTTTTCCACCTAAATCAGTGCCTTCCACCCTGGTAACTGAAGAGCAAGAAAAGGGGCTTGCCGGTTAAAATGGGAATCCATAAATACACAAACATATCTCATGTAGACTAAGAAAAACAGAATTATAGGATCAAAGGTCTGAAAGAGACCTTAGTGATTATCTAGACCAGGGATTCTTAACTTGGAATCTTCTGATAGATTCCAGGAATCCGTGAACTTGGATGAGGGCAAAATATATTTTTATCTCAATATAATTGGTGTCCTTCACAATCCTAGGTCTTTTATGCATTTAAAAATGCAATTCTGGGAAGGCATCCATAGGTTTCATGACACAAAAGGGTTAAGAACCTTTGATCCACTCCAACCTCCCTACTATACAAAAAAGAAAGCTGAGACCCAGGGGGATTAAGTGACTTGTCCAAAGCCACAAGGGTGAAGAACCTGGGATCAGAACTGTTGTCCTCTGACTCTGTATCCAGAATAATCTGTTTCATTTATACATATTGTTCAATTCTTTACAGAAGTTATTGTGATTTATCAAACGCTCATTCATTTTCAAGCACTACTAAACTCAAGCTTTTTTGTATTTTTTACGTTCTCAAGCAACAGATATTGATAGAACTAATTAACTAGTACTACAATTACTTATATTATTTGTATTATAATAGCAATACTAATAGTTCTAATTACTATCAGGAGGGGTCTGTGATTTTTTTTTACATTAACTAGAGGGTCCTCATCCCTGAAGAGGTTGGGAACTACTCTCCTAGACCACTGGCTATTGGAACTCAAAGGTACCTTAGAGAGCCCCTATTCTGACCTTTTGATTTGATTTAGAGGAAGTGACTTACCCAAGGTCATATAGTTAGTCTGGCAAAAAGCCACATTCATTCTGAAAAATTAATGCAGTCTGAGTTGGAAAATGATTCTCAGCCAGGTTTCCCAAGGTGAATCAATTCAAACCATTACAGGTTTCAATTACCGCTAAATCTGAACTGTGACTGGGCATCAATAATGAGGAAGTGGGTTTAAATTGCAGCAGAAGAGACAGAGGACTTTCTGTCACACTATTGATGATAATAATAGCTAACATTTACATGGTGCTTTAAGGTTTGCAAAGCACTTCACAAAGATCTCATTTGAGGCTCACATCATCCCTGGGAGGCAGGAGTTATTATTATCCCCATTTTACAGATGAGGAAACTGAGGCCAAGTGACTTCCCCAGGGTCACATGGCTAGTACATGTCTGAAGCTGGATTCAAATTCAGGTCTTCCTAACTCCACTGTACCACCTAGATGTCAATTAAGTTGTAAATTTCTTGAAGGTAGGGGTGGTTTCTTATTTGTAATTCTTCAAGTACCCAGTGCAGCACTCTGGTGCTGTCACTAAATTAAAACATCTATAATTTCTGAAGTTAAAGAACTCTTGTGAGGAAGTTGCTGTGTAAGCCATTGCATAGATACTATTGCTACAGACTAGACTGGGTTTAGCAGTGCATAGAATTAGGGGGGATATATTATGTGACCTTAAACTGAGACCTCAAGACTCAAAAATCTCAACAGAAGGCGTCATGGTGCCCAGGATTCCAAGATGTGGAACTCAGGAGGGAGGGCATTTCTGACATGGAAGAGACAGGCTGTGCAAAGGCAGAGGTTGGTGCCAAATGGACAGGAACCAGCAAGTAGGACAGTTTGATAGGAATGAAGAGATTTTTATTTGGATTGGAGGGAGGGGAAAAGTGGAGGTTTGGGGAAAACTGGGATGGGGGAAGAGATCAAATCAACCTGGAACAATAGACTGAAGCCATGAAGGTCTTTAAACATCAAACTGAAGTTTGCATTTTTCCCTAAAGGCAATAGGAAGGTGCTGAAACTTCCTGAACAAGGAAAGGGGAGGTAAAAAAACAGTCTGACATTTTTTGCTGTTGAGGAACAAAGCATAATGTTATTCTGTGCAATATTATTGTCATCAGAAGTGGGATTAAGGGGTATTAACATACATATTTAAGGGCGAAAGTTGCCTTTCCTTCCTTGTGGTTAGAGCTGATTAAGAGGCATCGTGGGGCACAGTAAAAAGAGTATTGGATCTGGATCTTTCTGAAGCTAAGTTTCCTCCTCTGTAAAATGAGGGGTGAGAACACTTGTCCCACCTACCATACCGAGTTGTTGTGAAGTCAATATAAACACTACTAGTTGTCTCGTCTTTGCAGCCCAGTGAGCACAGGCTGCATAAATAACCAAGCCCCTCCCCCAGCACACTAGACACATCTCCCTAGTGCCAGGCCTGGGTGGAGGTGCCAGGAGAGAAGACCACTGCTGGTCTCCGTGATCCGAGAAAAGTACAAACAGCACCAGTTCCCTGCCCCATCCCATCCCATCCTATCCCACCCTCTTTTATGGGAAAGTTCCTGGCTAAGGTTGGGAAGCAAATAGGAGGGAAGGCAGCAGATGAAAAACAATTAGGGCTGAGGCCGGGGAAACACCACAGTGCTAAGTGGTAGGCTAGAAACAATTCAGATAAGGAGTGCCATCGATGCCCTCAGGCAACTACAGGTCAGGTCCATGCTCCAGGACTACCTCCTACACAAGGAAAGCAGGGACTGAGCTCTTTGTATCTCCTGGCACATGGTAAACACTTAACGACTGCTTGTTGACTGACTAATAGATCCCCAGTTGTTAGTGCTCCTCCTTCCAATTATGCATATATATGTATACAATATATACCAAATATGTGTATATGTTTATAATATATATACACACCCAATGAAATGTTTGTAAAAGTGCTTTACAAAACTTAAAGCACTACAAAAATAAAAGTTATCATTAATATTGCTACCAATATGGTTTAGTGCCCATTAAATGTGTGTGTGTGTGTGTATGTGTTTTTAAGGGACCTGTAATTCCATGGGTGCTGGTGGTGTTCAATCATGTCTGACTCTGTGACCCTGTTTGGGATTTTCTTGGTAAAGATAATGAAGTGGTTTGCCATTTCCTTCTCTAGATCATTATACATATGAGGAAACTGAGGCAAACAGGGTTAAGTGACTTGCCCAAGGTCACACAGTAAGTGCATGAGGCCTGATTTGGACTCAGATCTTCCTGACACCAGGCCCAGAGCTCTATCCACTGCACTACCAAGCTGCTCTGTACATGAGTGTATGGAGTTCAAAATGAGGAACTTCCCCAATGCACCTGTTTTATGGCAGGCATGAAGACTTCTTCACTCTCTTCTCCTCCACTTTATATAACTTATTTTGTGTATATTTCGTATTTACTTATCTCTTCAAATTCCCCTCTCCCCTCCATGTAAGCTCCCTGAAAGCAAGGAGGGTTTCATCTTTTTTTTTTTTTGTCTCTACAATGGTTGGTATGCAATAAGTGCTTAATGATTGTTGAATGGAAAGGAATAGTCCATAAGAGGCTTCTGGAAGCAGCAGCAACAACCTCCAGTTGAGAGAGAGTCCTATTCAGATGCTTCCACTGGTTTCTCCATCTTCAATACCAAAGTGCTTGGGGGCAAAAATGAGAATCCAGAGCAGGGGGGGGAACCTGGGCTTTTCAATCAGCATAAGACAGGATACTGAGCAGTCTACTTTACCCCTTTCCCTTCCTGTCCTAACACAGACTGTGTCCCTCGTTAGCAGCATTAGACCAGTAAAGTTCAACAAAATGGTGCCTACTATACCCTTCCTCCCACCAGACACTTACCACTCATGTAATACAGAACAAGTCACCAGATTTCCCTAGGCCTCAGTTTCCTCATCTGTAACATGACATGGTCAAAAAGATGGCCTTTGAGGTCTCTTTCAGCCCTATACATATGATCCTATGATCACTTGCAAAGTTTTGAAGCTGTCAAAAAAAGGGAGAATGGGAGAACATACATCCTACTCATCCCAAAATTAAGAAACAGAAACATTGAACTTAGAATCGATTCCTGGGGCACAAATCCCTCCTTAACTCTGTAGGGGAAAAGAATCACATTTTTTACCTGCAGAATGAAGCACAGGTAATTGAGCTCACCCTGTGCTGTCTGCAGAGATGAATAGTCGATGACCCTCCTGGCCTGTGGTGGGGTCATTCAGGAGAGGCCTGTCGCCCTCAAGGCTGGCTAACCACCCGGTTAGGATACCTGCCCCACTGGGCCTAATTTTTCACTGGCGCAGACTGGAAAGCCCATTAGCCTTTTAATAGGCCCCAAAGACATGGAAGAGGATAGATGAAAAACCAAATCACAATTGAGTCCAGTGCTTGGCCTCGAGCGAGGACGCAGCTGGGGCTCAGGGGGCTTCCATCCCTCAGAAAGCCCAGAGCACACAGTGACTTCTTGTTCTATATCACACACTCTCTCATGGGGAGAACATAAAAGAGACCAGCTTTCCCATATGGGGCCCTGGGAACCTCTGGGGACTACCGGAAAGAGCAAGTAAGGCAGGTCAGTCACTAAGCCATGTGCAAATGAGGGGGAAGGAAGGTGGGGGGTTAATAGGGAAGGAACTGCACCAGCTGTCTCCAAAGGAACATTAATTAAGGGGGCTGAGCTTGATCATTTGTCTAGCATTGCAAGTAAATATCCTCCAAAGAACCCAGACACTCACCCAAGCAGCCTTTTTTTCCTCATTGCCCTGTGGACTGGCACAGGGGAGGAAAGTGAAAAGAAGAATGCCTGCCATTTGCATAGCACATCAAGGTTTACAGAGAGCTTTGCAAATATTGTCTCTTTTGATCCTCACAACCCTGTGCTATTTTTAACCCCATTTTACGGATGATGAAACTGAGGAAGGCAGAGGTCAAATGACTTGCCCCAGGTCACACAGCTAGTAAGCATCTGAAACTGGATTTGAACTCAAGTCTTCCTAATTCCATCATTCTAACCTCCACAGAACCACCTGCTGGATTGACTTTCAGTCTCCTGCCTGAGCCCCTTCCTACCTTAGGGGATGAGGAAGAACAAAGTGCAAGGAAGGGAGGTCCTATTGTCAGCAGAGCCTACACTGGCAAATTTCGGGAAAACTTTCCCAGTTCTAAGTTTAACCCATGGTATGGAACCAACAGCTCTGATTTATACCAAGGTTCAGTCTTGAAGGCCTCTCAAGAATTACTCTTTGACTAATTTCCCCACCCAGGATATAACCTGGAAATGTCAGAATTTTGGTTATTTTCGCTTCAAAACAGGGTTTCCCTGGTAGATCATTCAATTGAATAAAATATATATGAAGAACCTACTATGTGCAAGGCACTGGGGAGACAAAACTAAGTAGTCTTTGATCTCAAGGATCTTGTATTCTCTTCTGGGAGGCGGGGAGCATGAATAAAATCTATAAACAAAGAATAACGAAGTATATATGAAGTAATTCCAAGAGGGAAAGAATGAAAGACAACTAGGTGGCACAGTGGCTAGAGGACAGGGCCTGGAGTTAGGACTTCCTGAGTTCAATATGGCCTCAGACACTTACTAGCTGTGTGACCCTGGGCAAGTCACTTAACCACCCTATTTGCATTACTTTTCTCATCTGTAAAATGAGTTGGAGGAGATGGCAAACCACTCTGGTATCTTCCCCAAGAAGACCCCAAGTGGGGTCATGAAGAGTCAGACATGACTGAAACTACTAAACAAAAAAAATGTCAACACTAATAATTTTTCAGGAAGACCTAAGGTAGGAGTTAACACTTAAGCTATACTTTGAAGCAAGCTAAGGATTATATAAAGCAGAGACATGTTTGATTGAGGGGTGGGGTGGGGAAGGTGTGAACCAATATATGTAGTTTATGTCTGGGTCTCTACTGAAAAGGTAAAAAGACCTTCATTTCCCACGCAAGCACTCAGGCTAACAATACATCAAGTAAAAGATAGGCATTATTTAAGTGGACAACAGTCTTAAATAGAAAAGACTCATACCTGAGGCCCATTAACAGTTAAAACAATTCTCCTTCCTTCTCTAGTAAACTTCTGCCTTCCAAGGAAGGAAACAAATATTAAGCAGCTACTGGGTACTAGGCATGTGTCCAGGTCATACAACCAATACATGTCCAAGGCTCAGTTTGAAACCAAGTTCTTCTTGACCCAGAGCCCAGCTCTCTTCTTACTAGGTCTCTCTTCTCACTACATTTTATGAATATTATCTCATCTGATCCTCACAACAATCCCGGGAGGTAGGTATTATTAATGATCCCCATTTTATAGTTAAGAAAATTCATGAAGACAGAGATTAAGTGACTTGCTCAGGGTCACACAGCAAGTAAGGTTTTGAGGCTGGCTTCAAACTCAGGTCTTCCTTACTCCAGCATTCTATCCACTGAACCACCTACCTGCCCCTGGGTTCCTATACAGTCACCTCCAGACTTATAATACTAGACTGAATAAGGTTCCCTCAAAATAGGAGAAAGTACCAGCATTGCTAGAATCAAGGTACCCTTCACTGAGGTTTTTCTACCCTGGTTAAGACCCAAGTCAAGTCACTTTGCTTTCATCTGCACCAGAATCAAAGAATTTAGAAGTTAGAAGAGAATCACGGCAGACACCTAGTCTAACCGCTGCCCACCCACCCACACACACACAAGCCCATATCACTATAATATGCCAAAAAGAAATTGTTCAATCTCTTCTTGAAGACCTCCAAGAGGGAGAACCTTGGAGAACTCTGTCATGGCAAGTTATTCTACTTTTGGACACTTCTAATTGTTAAGTTGTCATTTTGTTTTTTATTTTTTTCCCAATATCGAAACTAAAACTGTCATCTTTGCAATTTCTACCCATTACTCGAGTTTGGCCCTCAGAGAGCCAAAAAGAACAAAACTAATCCCTGCTCCACATGATAGCCCTTCAAATGCTTGAAGGCTGCTTTCATATTTCCCTTGAGTCTCCTATTTGCCCAACTTAACACGCTCAGTTGTTGTAACTGATCTTCCCATAACATGGGCTTGAGGTCTTTCCCCAACCTGGTTGCTTTCCTCTGAACACTCTCCAGCTGTGTAATGACCTTCTTAAAATGTGGAGTTCAGAACTGAACACAATACTCCAGGTGAATTCTGACTAAGGCAGAGTACAGTGAGGCTATTTCTGGAAGCATTGCTCTTCTTAATGTGGCCCAATATGAATTAGCTTTTATTCACTGCCATGTCACACTGCTGACTCACATTAAACTTGCAATTCATTAAAAAAAAAAACAATAAAAAAACCACCAGACCTTTCTCAGAACAACTGCTGAATTCCTCACCATTTGATACTTGTAAAATTGATTTTTTGTACCCAAGTGCAAGACTTTACATTTATCTCTACTGAATTTCATCCTAGTAGATTCCAACCAATGAACTGGCCTGTTAAGATCCTTTTGGATCCTGACTATAATCCACTTTGCTATCTCTTCCAGCTTTGTGTCATTTTCAGATTTTCTGAGTTTATCATCTATTCCTTTATCTAAGCCATTGACAAAAATATTAAACAGTACAGGGTCAAGCACAGATCCCTGGGTTACTAACTAGAGACCATTAACAACTTATCTTTGAATCCAGCCTTCCAAATGGTTCTCATTTACCTGATTGTATTATAATCTAATCCATACCTCTCTATTTTCTCCACAAGAATGGTACTTCATCAAAAACTTTGTTAAAATCTAGGTAAAGTAGCCCTAGTGCTGCCCTCATGTACTAATGAGATCTGTCACCAATCAGGTTATTCTGGATGATGGAGACAATCCTCACTCCAGCTTGATCCAGGAATTCCTTTCTCTTCCTCCCTGCAGGAGCTCTGATCCAAAAGTTCCTCCTCTTTCTCATTGCCCTCTGTCTCTGCTACCACCACTCCACAACTTCCTGGCTCAAATTCCTAGAGGTTCCCAGCTTGGCCCAGCAGCTCTGAGATACTCTTCCCCTGCTCCTTCTGTCTACTGCCTGCCATCTCTAGGGCCATCTGGTTCTCTCCTCTCCTGGGGCCACATGGTTACCGGATACATATGTTTCCCTGGAGGGACTACAGAGTCAGAGACTTCCTTCAGAGAACTGGCTTCTCTCTGGCTGCCATTGCTCTGGGTTATTCCATCAGTTTTTCCATTCTTTTTTGGAAAACCCAAGGCCAGGAATCAAGTGCAAATGTATTTCTAGCCACAGTAATCAATCTTCCTCAAAAGTGATTGGTTGATTTTAGAAAAACATGGAAATATTTGCATGAAATAAAGCAACGAAATGAGCAGAACATTGTATATGGTAGCAGCGATATTGTTCAAAGAATAACTGTGAACAACTAAACTATTTTCAGTGTTATAAATATTCAAATCAACTACAAAGTACCTATGAAGGAAGAGATGCTACCCACCTCCAGAGAAAGAACTGATAAGTAGAATTATGTATAGTATGGTTTTACATTTGTGAGTGTATATGTGTGTGTCTGTGTTTGAGAGAAAGTGAGAGAGACAGAGACAGAGAGATGAGAGATGGTGACCTTCTCTGGTGCAGGACAGAGAGGAAGATAATTCAGAATTTAAAATGTAACAAAAAATTAAATTAAGTTAAATTTTTTAAAAGTGATCTTGTCAGTAGCATGGTATGAAAGACTTGAGTTCAAATCTTAGTTCTGCTGCTTCCTCCCTAGGGAGTGATTTAACCTCTCTGGAATCCAGTTTCCCCAGCTATAGAATGACAATGATGTCTATACAATCTCTAGGGTCCCTTCCAGCTCTTAACTGATTATCCTATGTATACTTTGTACAGGAAGACATTTTCCAGATCAGAAGAAAGCCTCATCCTTTAACCTTGTTAAACTTGATCAGGCTCCTCCTTGGCACACTCTCTCTGTATTTTTCCACCCATAAAATGGGGATTAAAAATAATACCTACCTAAGAACCAAATGACATAATGTAAGAAAAGTGCTTTACAAACCTTAAAATCCTACATGGCAGCTATTATTATTGTGACTTGTATTACAAGAGTTGGGAGACATTGGAATGCATTATCCCAGGAGGTGCCAGAATGTTCTTCTTGGGAAATTCATTTATTAAATACCTACTCTGTACAAAGCACTGTGGTAATCACTGAGAATACAAAGACAAAAAACTCACTCTTCCTGCCCCTCAGAGAGCTTATAGTCTTCTGGGAACGATATACTTTGTCCACAAGGAAGTGTTAAGAATATGACAGGGCAAAGAAAGTGAGAAGACAAAATGCTCTTGGAAAATCTGAGGAAAGAGAAAACATTCTTACCTAGAGAGAATCTGTGAAGGTTTCCTGGAGCAGGTGACACCTGAGCAGAGCCCTAAAGGAAGAGAGGCAAAGAAAAAAAGGAGTGAATTCCAAGCAATGAGATGTACAGGGAGGGGAGAAAGAGCACTGCACAAAGGCAGAGTCAGCCACCTAGAAGCATTCAGGTATTTTTGCCTGTCAGCAGCAAGATGGAAAAAAAATGACACTTCAGCTCCCTTTAGCCTAATGATTCTGCATCCTCCTGTGGATGGTACAGTATAAAGGGGATGTGTTAAAAATAGAAGCCCACCCAGAGACCCCTTCCCAAAATCCTAACAGCTCACCTGTTTGTTTACAATATAGCTTAAGAATTCTCTCATTGGAAGTGATGAGTTCTTTATGTCACCCCTACTGGATCAGATGCCATTTTCGTTAAGAAAGTGTTCAAATTTAAGAAATGCCCTTTCTTGCCATATTATCCTTTCTCTCTGGACAAAGGGTTCTTGACTTGGAAAGGAGAGATGTGCTAGGAAAGAAGGAAATCTATTTTATCATTGACCTAGCACTTCATCTAGATAGCATACAGCCAATTATTCTACCAGGCTTTAACAAACTCTATCAGACACAGCAAGGGCTGTGGTGGGGCACATGGAGAAAAGCATGCAGGGTTGGGGGATCGGGGAAAGCGGGTGTTAAGAGAGGCAGACATTTTGATTATAAGTGAATAACATGTAAATTAGAAGTAAAAACAAAGTAGCAGATGAGCATAGATTATTTTTATTCACCCACTCACCTTACACTTTGTTTCTGGATCCTAACTGTACCCACAATGAACAAATAAATGATAGAGTTGATTCAGGAAAGAAGGAATGAAATTGAGCATTGGGTTCTAGATCAATATTTTTGATCTTTTTTTTATGCCATGGGCCCCTTTCGTATTAGTTGGGTGAAGTCTGTGGACCTCTTCTCAGAATGTAGTTAAATGAATAAAAATAAAGTGCATAGGATTGCAAAGGAAAACAATTATATTGAGATATAGTTATCGAAATTTTTTTATAAACAAGTTCACAGACCCCAGGTTAATAAGCCTTGCTCTAGAGTGTACTGAGATCCCTGGTACCACAGAGGAAAAGGAATGAATGAAAAAAAAGGTGGGGGGGAATGAGGTGGGGAGGGGAAGAAAGGACAAAAGTAACAAAACCAGGCAAGAAGTCGGAAGGTTGGAACACTGAGATTCCACCCTCCTGGGAATGAGCCCTGAGTCCCTGGGAAAGAGATGGAGATGAAAGGGAGGCACAGCTGGGGGAAAACAGGCCATGAGAACAGAGCCCCAATTGTTCCCTAGAACAGGCTCTGCAATCCACCAGGAGAACCCAGCCGGCAGTGCGGCTTTTGTGTTTTAATGTAATTAAGGGCCCAGTGAGGGGCAAACTGTTTGGAATCCTTTAACTCCATGTCATTAGGACTGAGCATTACAGCAGAGAAGCTCCGAGCTTTAACTTAGGCCTGTGAAGGGGGTTTGGGAGCAGCTTATCCTACTCTGAAAGGTAGAGAGAACTGGCAAGAAAGAATGCCCTCCTTGGGGTAGGGGGGGGGGGGAGAAGGCTGCTGGGAAAGGGAAACACCCCCTGTTCTCCCCAAGGAGGCATTTCCCTGATGCCCTGCCAGCTGCCCTGTGACCCTCTATAACACCCCTGCTAACTGTCAAGGAGAAGGGTTGCTGAGGCAGCAAGGATGTGGAACAAGAGAGACATAGTTAATTAGGGAGGAAAAAAATGCCGCTCCCTTATTCCTCCTCAGTCTCCCATCCTCACACATACCCCACCTTTCTCTTCCCTTCCCCCCCCACCCCCCCCCCCCCCCCGCCATAGCCCTCTAGGTTTGTGTTCCTATGTTCAGTAGTGCTGCAGAGTCCCTCACTTCCTCACCCTTTGAGCCAAAAGCAACAAGGAGGCATGGAGAACTATAATTAACAAGTGCAACTCTGACTTCCGAGGGCCACTGAATGTTCCCCCACCAGCAGCCAGAGGCCCTTCAGCCTTAGCTTGTTCTTAGCAATTCAAAAGGAATTAGCCTGATGAGCACCTGCAGTTCTAAAGCCACATACCTCGTTCTGCAACATGGGAGTCTAAATTCGGTGGGATGTCCAACCCCCTCTCAATGTTAGATAAGAAAATGGAGGTCCAGAGGAAAATTAACTTGTTTAAGGTGACGTGCATAGTAATTGAAAGAAAGTGGTGGGGGTGGGGTTGGGGGTGGGGAAGATAGGTGGTCTGAGTTTTGCCAGGACAGAAGGAAGCAATGGCAGTCTGAGTCCTTGGCACCATGCCACTGGAGAGATCAGCCTGACCTGTTTTTGCTTTTGAGAGGGTAGCCAGCCCTGTTCTCTCTCCCTGGGAGGAAGATTCAATATGGGTCGATAACTAAAGCCCTGGGCAAGGGTTTCTTGCAGCTTTGATGAAGTAATAATGTATCTCCTTTTTGTCCACTTAAAGGCATTTTGCTTTAAATACTGTCCAAGATTTTCATTCAGATCTCCGTTCTCTCCATCTAGTATCATTCCCCACTGCTCCTTTGTTCTAGTAAGGGTGTCTTAAATTCATTTGTCCCTTTGGCAGTCAGAAGAAGCTTATGAATCCCTTCTCAGAATGAGGATTTTTAAATGCATAAAATAAAACACATAATATTATAAAGGAAAACAATGATATTGAAATAAATACAATTATCAAAATATGTTTTAAAAACAAGTTCATGGATCCCAAGTTAAGAAAACCTGTTCTAATCTTTAAGGAAGAAGTGGACATTGTCCTTGCCAAGGCCAACCCATCTACTTATGCCCTTAATCCCCCTTGCTAAGCTTAGCCTTCCAATCATAAACTGCACCCCCAAGGTTGCTCCTCCAATCATAAGTTGATTCCTCCAATCTTTAAGGCGACTAGGCAGCATCGTGGATAGAGTGATAGACTCTGAATCAAGACTACCTGAGTTCATATTCTCCAGCTGACAGTGCCTCAATGTGTGATGCTGGGCAGATCACTTCCCCACTCCCCTTTCAGTTTCTTCATCTGTAAAATGGGGGTGATAATAATAGTAGCCCCTGTGCACCTCAGTTTCCTCATTTATAAAATAGAGATCATAACAGCACAGGTTGTTGTGAGGATCAAATGAGATAAACATATCTTAGAAGACTCTTTGCAAACCTCAATGCTCTATATAAATGTCAGCTACTCCCTTCCAGTGAAGATCAAATGAGATAAAAGTATAAAGAACTAAATCCTAAAGTTTTATGTAAATCCCAGCAAATATTGGTTAATTTCAGTTTATCAGTTGGCTCTTGCCCTTCTGCCTATGAACATGTCCAGATCTTCCAAAACAAACAACAACAACAACAAGCTTTTACTTGACCCTGCTGTCCCCTCAAACTATCATCTTATATTTCCCTTCCTTTTCTTTCATAGTCACTTTTACTGAAGGAAAAAAAAAAAGT
>CM053586.1:232648834-232750537 GCA_028646515.1 Pseudochirops corinnae
GAGGGAGAGAGAGAGAAAATTTGGGACTCAAATTTTTTTTAAATGAATGGTTTTTTAAAATTAATTTATTTATTTTTAGTTTTCAACATTCACTTCTGTAAGATTTCGAGTTCTAAATGTCCTCTCCCCCTCCTTTTTCCCCTCCCCAAGATAGCATGCACTCTCATATAGGCTCTACATATACATTCATACTAAACATATTTTCACATTAGTCATGTTGTAAAAAAGAATTAAAACCAATGGGAGAAACCATAAGAAAGAAGAAACAAAAAGAAAGAAAGCAAATAGTATTATGTGAAGTCATAGAAAATATAATGAAGAAACTATTCCGAGTGCTTAGAACATTACCTGGTACACAGTAACTATTTAGTAAATTTCTTGTAGACTGACTGACTGATTACTGTGCAGGAGAGGCTGTGTGATATAGGAGACCTAGGTCCAAATCACCATTATGGCACTCAGTAGTCATAAGACCTATGGGCAAGGTTTACAAAAAAATAAAATATTTTTAAAAATAAAGTTCAACAAGATCATTAAAAAGTCTGTATCTATAGCTTCCTGATCAGCTTCTGATCCTACCATCCAAATGAAATTGTAGTCTCCAAGGTTATGAATACCCTCTTAATTGCTAAACCCAAATGGGCTAGTCTTACAATTCCTTCTGACCTCTCTTCAATACTTGGAACAGAAAATCATCCCTCCTTTTACATCTTCTCTGTTCCCTGGGTTTTGGTGACACTGTTCTCTCCTGATTTCAGTACCTGGCTATTACTTCTTAACCTCTTTCGCTGGATTATCATCTCTGCCCTGCCCCTATGCCTCAGTATACCCCAAGAACACTGTTCTAGGACTTGCTCATTGATCTCATCAGCTCCCATAAATTCAGTGATCACCTCTACGCAGGATGATTCCAAATCCGTGTATCCAGCCTTCATCTCTCTCCTGAGTTCCAGTCCTGTATTACAATTAACTGCTGGACACCTATACTCAGATGGAGATCTATAGTCATCTCAAATTCAGAACATCCAAACAAAACTCCTCTGTTTTCCCTCAAACCCACCTCTCTTCATTTTTTTTTTCCTTTTTGGAGGGGGGAAGGCAGGGCAATTGGGGTTAAGTGACTTGCCCAAAGTCACACAGCTAGTTAAGTGTCAAGTGTCTGAGGTTGGATTTGAACTCAGGTCCTGACTCCAGGGCTGGTGCTCTATTCACTGTGCCACCTAGCTGACCCACCCATCTCTCTTCTTAATGTTTCTATTTCTATCAAGAGTGCTACTGCCCTCCACTCCTGTAACCTATGTTCCTAAATTCAGTCATCATTTTCAACTTTTCATACTTAATCACCCTCCCACACCCAATCAGTTGCTAATCTTGTTCTCTCACATCAATTCTTTTTTTTTTTTTGAGAGGGGAAGGCAAGACAATTAGGCTTAAGTGACTTGCCCAAAGTCACACAGCTAGTAGGTGTAAAGGGTCTGAGACTGCATTTGAACTCACATCCTCCTGATTCCAGGACCTGTGCTCTATTCACTGTGCCACATAGCTACTCCCAATCCTTTCTTTCCACTCATTCTACAATCATATTAGTCCAGTCCTTCATCAACTCTTGTCTAGATTATTTCAATAGCCTCTTAATTAATCTCCTTGTCTCAAGTCTCTCCCCATTTCCAATCCACATAGATGCCAAACTGACATTGCTAAAACATAATCATGTCACTTCTTTGCTTAAGAAACTCCAGTGGCTTTCTATAGCCTCCGGGATTAGAAAAGAAAAAGAAAGGAAAAAACCCTCCTCTGTGAGGTTCTTAAACAACTTCACACTCTAACTCCAGTTTAGATTTCCTAATTTATTGTTCAATGTTCTCCTGCATACATTCTATGACCCATCCAAACTAGTCTACATACTATTCTCCATATGTAACATTCCACTTTCTCACTCCATACCTTTGTCACAGCAGTCTCTCATGCCTAGAATGCATCCTTCCCTCACCTCTGCCTAACAGAGACCTTCAAAGCTCAGCTCAAATGTCACTAGGCACAGGAAGCAAATCCCAATCTTCCCAGTGGCTAATACCTCCCCCTTCCCAAAATTACCTTGTATAGATTTTCTATATTTTACTACAATTACTTAATTTATACCATTTTGTTTATTGTACATGTTGTTCCTTCTCTATCTCTCCACCCCACCTCCCATTAGATTGTAAGCACCTTGAGGGCATAGACCTTTTTTAAAAATATATTATATAGGATGTTATTCCTGAGTTTACTTTACTATGAGCATTAAAGGTATGAGCTCAGGATAAAACTTTTTCCACAAATGCCACATTTAACCAGTTTCTCCCATGTGTTCACTCTTTAAATATAAATGTCTGAACACTAAAGCTTTTCCTGAATATTTTATAATTTTTCTAGTGCAAATTTTCCATTAAGCAGAGAGTTCTATTCTCTCTTAGATGCCTTGGTCACAAAGACTGCATTTATATGATTTCTTTCATATTTACTATGTGAAGTCTATTAAAATGTGAGGACTGCCTCTCACACAATCACTGCACATACAAGGTTTCTCTCCTCAGTGGACTTTCTAAGGGATGGGTGGCAAAGGATTTATTTTTGTTTTGTTAATAACTTCAGCACCAAACATAGTACCTGAAGGTTGTAGGCACTTAATAATGGCACCATCTAGTTGGTACCTAATAAATGCCTGTTGAATGTTGAACAGCAAAATGCCAGATCTGTCATCTGGGGACCTGTGTTGGGATTCCAGCTCTACTAATAATTACTTGCATAACCTTAGCCATTTCACTTCTCCTCAAATGCCTTTTGCTTCTATTTGTGTCCATCACTTAGCACAGTGATTGGCACATTGACTTGACTTCCCATTCCTTCACTTCCATTTCTTTCTCTGCAAAATGAAAGGGGAGATATTTTCTAAGGTTCCTTCTCACTAACAATCAATAAATCTAGGTAGACTAGAAGTAAGATCAAACTACCACAACATAACAGTCAAGTGGATTTTTAGGGTCAATGTTGATCAACTAACAAGAGTCAACGTCTATCTATCCATCATTTTCAAAAACTGATGGCAATGAGATAAGAGATGAGGACATTCAAATAATGTTCTTGGCCATTCTCTCTCCCTTCTACTCCCCACCCCCCACCCCCAAGCCCAACCTAACTATATCAAAGCAAACCAAGACAAGTGAGACCTCTGAAATTATCTTGGGCCTTATAATTATCATGAGAGCTGACATTTATATAATGTTTTAAGGGTAGCAAAGTGCTCCTTATCAGTCCCTGACAACAAACAACCTCTGGAAGTCAATGCAGTAACTATACTCATTTTACAGGGAAGGAAACAGAAACTTAAATTAAGATCACAGCCAATAAGAGTTTGAGCCAGACGGCTATGTGGCACAGTGAATAGAGCACCGGCCCTGGAGTCAGGAGGACCTGAGTTCAAATCTGACCTCAGACATTTAACACAAAAAACTAGCCATGTGACCTTGGACAAGTCACTTAACCCCAATTGCCCTGCCTTCTCCCCTCCAAAAAAATAAAAAAAAGAATTTGAGTCAGAATTCAAACACAGGTCTTCCTGAATGCAAGACCCACAACTTGAAAGAGGGGGGAAAAAATTAAGAAAGATAGATCTAAGGACAGTTTCACCTTACTCAGGACTGGCTATGAGGCAAGCCAAGAGCTGGATTCAACTTGTAGGATGCACCTGAAAGGTGCTGGTCTCCAACCACAAGCTAAGACACCTTCCCGCCCCTCCCAGGAATAGTATCTCTCCAAAGAGAGTTGGCTGTAAATTCAGTTTGTCCCTCAGGGTCCCAGGGTCCTGGCAAAGCTCCAGAAGAGCAAAGAATTTCAGAATGGTTTGCAGATGTCCAAAGGGAAAATAAAGAGAACTGTATTCATCAGAATATGCCTGACTTGAGAGGGTATTTTCAAGAACTTGTGTTTACTTTCTAGAACCCAACTTCTGCTAAGCAAGGAGTGATCTCCCCAGATGCTACTCCTTTATATCCATAATGTTCTTGCATTTGCAATGCATTTTTAAAAAAATTTTTCCCCAAAGGTCTCAGAAAGAAAAGTATTCTATGGGATAAACCCTAATATTCAATTCCTTGTGAGAGCTTTTGGGGTTTTCTTGGCAAAGATACTGAATTATTTGCAATTTCCTTCTCTAGCTCATTTTACAGATGAGAAAAATGAGACAAATAAGGTTAAATGACTTGCCCTGTGTCACACAGCTAGTAAGTATCTGAGGCCAGATTTGAATTCAAGTCTTCCTGACTCCAGGTCCAGAACTCTATCCACTGCGTCACCCAGTTGCCCCCATAGAAGTTAGAGTTGGAATCACAGCTTTACAACTGGAAGTGAGCTTAGAGACAAAGTCCAAACTCCTCACCTTAGAGATGAGGAAACTTAAGACACAGAGAGGGTCAGTTACCTATCCAGGGTCACACAGATCATAAGTGTTTGATTCAGGATTTGAACCAGTGGCTTCCTGACCACTACACAGGTCATTCCATATATCCGTTTATCTCTGAAAAGGATTGCAGTCCACCTGATTCCTGAGGTGGAGATTCCAGTCTCCCCCAGGCCACTGGTTTTCATCTTGAAAATCAGAACATCCTTCCTTCCTTCAAATCTCAGAGATGACATTGACCTGTGAAAGGAACTGAGGGCTCTATGATCAGAGGACGTGTGTTTAAATGCATCCTCTGATACTTATTACCTGTATCATGTGATCTTTGGCAGGTCTCTTTGCCTCTCTGGGTCTTAGTTTCCCCATGGAGGTCTCTGGGATCCCTTTCATTTCTGGATCTATGATCCCCTGATTTCCCTATGACAAAATGAGCTAAAGACCCTGCTTCTCCCATTAATTAGAGGGACAACTTTGGGAAGGCCCTTTTTGCTGTTTTCCTCTCTATAAAAGGAATTTAATAGGATAAGGGAGCTGGGAAGTTAATTCCAACAAGGCAAAGAGCTACCTTTCCTGCCTGTCTCTGGAGCCAGAAGATAAATGGGAAAGTTAGTTCATTAGCAGTGTTTTTCACATATTCAGAGATGTTGGTAGATTTTGCTGGACAAGACAAATGAGGAGAAAATTCAAGGGAGGAGTGGAATTGATTAAGTTAGGTGGTGACTCTTGCCACTAGACCCCTTGCTTCAATAATTCAACAAACATTTATTAAGTGACTTTGGAGAGCAAAGGCACTGTGTTGGGTGCTGGGGATACAAAGAGATAGGACACAAACTCTGCTCTTAATCAATCATCCAATAAGTATTTTTAAAATTTGTTTATTTTTAGTTTTCAACATTCATTTCCACAAGATTTTGAGTTATAAATTTTCTTCCTGTCTTTCCCCTACTCCCACCCCAAGACAGCAATCTTACTGAATACCGCTTCCCCCAGTCTGCTCTCTCTTATATTCTCCCCCATACACCCTCTGACTTTCTAGTAGGGTAAGATGTATTTCTATACCTCAGTGCCTATATATCTTATTTCCCAGTTGCATGTAAATTTTTAAAAAAATAATAATTTTTTTAACATTTGATTTTAAAACTTATTTCCAGATACTTTTCCTTCTTCCCTTGTCACCCACCCCTACTAGGAGGAAAAGTAATTCAATATAGGTTATACATGTATAGTTATACAAAACATTTCCATAGTAGATATATTATGAAAGAATAACTATATTTCCCTCTATCCTATCCCACCCCCCACTTATTCTATTTTCTACTTTGACCCTGTCCCTTTACAAAAGTATGTGCTTCTAACTACTCTCCCTGCCAACCTGCCCTCCCTTCCATCATCTTCCCTCTTATTCCCCTTCCCCCTACTTTCCTGTAGGGTAAGATACCCAATTTAATGTGCATGTTATTCCCTCCTTAAGCCAAATTCAAGGAGAATAAGGTTGGCCCATTCCCTTTCACCTTCCTGTTCTTCCCCTCCATTTGTAACAGTTTTCACCTGCCCAGCAAAACTGAGTGTAATACTTCAGGGGAAAATATGGTCATTCAATAAAATAGAGGACTTTCAAGCCTTCTTGATGAAAAAAAAACAGAGTTGAATAGAAAATTTGACTTTCAAATCCAAGAAGCAAGAGAAGCACGAGAAGATAAACAGGGAAAAGAAATCATAAGGAACTTATTAAAACTGAACTATTTATATTCCTACATGGCAAAACAATAATTGTAACTCATGAGACTTTTCTCAGTATGAGGATAGTTGAAGGGAATATATATATATATGTATATATAGGTATACATACATATGTATGTTTATATAGGAGGGTATATGTGCATATAAATACATATGTGAGTGTGTGTATATATGTGCACATGTATACATAGACAGAGGGCACAGGATCAGTTGAATAGGAAGGGATGATATCTAAAAAAATAACATGAAGAGGTGAGAGAGGAATAGAATGAGAAGAGATAGGGAGAGATAGAATAGGGTAAATTACCTCATATAAAAGAGCCAATAAGTTATTTATTAAGAGCCTACTTTGTGCCTGGTGGGAATGTAAAGATGAGGGGGAAGCAGTCCCTGCCCTCTGGTATGTGACAAAAATAATGAACTGGAACTCACAAAACCAGGGTTTGAGTTTTGATGACACTTACTAGTTGTGTGATCTTGGGTATGTTGCTTAACCTCTCTGGGCCTCAGATGCTTCATGCATAAAATGTGGATAGGAATATCTGCATTACCTACATCATAGGGCAGACATGAAGTAAGTTCTTTGTAAATCTTAAAGCACTCTAGAAATAAAAGCATTCATGATTATTGGTGAGGGAGTAGGAAGAACACAAATATAGGATTACTGATTTAGAGCTGGTAAGTCAGTCAGTCATCAAGTATTTATTAAGCGCCTACTATATACCAAACACTGTGCTAGGTACTTTGGATACAAAGAAAAGAAAAACAAAAAACCAAACAGTCCCTGCTCTCAAGGGGGTGACATCATGGAAATAGCTATTTACACACTAGATATATTCAGGATAAATTGGAGATAGTCTCAGAGTGATAGCACTAAGATTTAGGAGGGCTATATGCCATAAGCTGTCTTGAATATAAAAATGGCATTTAATAATTGCTTATTGATTGTGGTATGAGTGGGAGGTAAAGAAATGGGAGACATGGGAGAGAATATTTTCACAGTGGGAGATGGGGGGGTTGGCGTTGCTGTCAGAGAGGGCTTCGTGGAGGAGTTGGCCCTTGATTTGGGCCTGCAACAAAGAGAAAGATTTCAACAGATGGAGAAGGAAAGAAGAGTCCATTCTGGGTGGGAGGTGGGGAAAAAAGAGAAGAATTGGGGAGAAAGGTACAAAAATGGGAAAGGGTAACAGTTGGTCTAGGAAAAGATGTCCTACAGACTTCAGAAAAACTTGGAAAGACTTTCATGAACTGATGCTGAGTAAAGTGAGCAGAACCAGGAGAACACTGTACATAGTAAGAGTTCCATTGTTCTATGACCAACTTTGATAGACTTAGCTCTTCTGAGCAATGCAAGGATCTAAGACAATTCCAAAAGACTTGTGATAGAAAATACTATCCACACCCAGAGAAAGAACTATGGAGTCTGAATGCAGATTGAAGCGTATTATTTTCTCTTTCTTTTGTTGTTTTTTGGGTTTTTTTCTCATGGTTTTCCCCTTCTGTTCTGATTCTTCCTTCGCAACATGACTAATGTGGAAATATGTTTAATATGATTATCCATGTATAGCCTATATCATGTCATCTTGGGGAGGAGGGAGTAGAAGGAAGGGGGAAAATTTAGAACTCAAAATCTTATAAAAGCCAATATTGAAAACTAAAAATTAATTAATTAAGAAAAAGAGAAAAGATTCCCTATCTGTTCCAGGTGGCCCAACCAAGGGCCTAGGCCAAAAAGACAAGTGTATATCTCAGGGAATCCGCGTGGAACTCTGAAGCTGCTTCTGATCCCCAAGAAGCAGCCAAATCCCAACCTCTGACCTCCCGAAGCCTGCTTTGTACACAACATTCTTTGTATTTGTGCCACACTTTCCTACTTCTCTTTACCAAATCGTGTCCCTCCCTTCCCACAAAACTCCTCCAAATTAGTCTGGAGGATGCCCCAGTATACTATATGGCAGAGACTGTTTGATTTTTCTGTCTGTACCCTCAGCATAGTACTTTGCAAGCAGTAGGCACTTAATAAGTGTTTGTTAAAGTCTTCCTGACCCAGTTATTCCAGATCCCTCTCAGCGTTTAGGTACTGAAACTCCTTAAGGCATAGAGTTACTAGGGTATAGAGAAATGTACTTTTGGACTTTTTCCTGGGTTTCCAATATATTTTGTCTATATATGCAAACGTGTTCTATTTCTCTTTTTCTTCCCCCAATTAGAAGGTATACTTCTAAAGGTAGAGACCATAGCTTTTAGTTCCTTGGTATCTTCCCTCTCCCCAAGGTGCCTAATTATCACACTCTGTGGTAGAGTGGACACACAATTAATATTTCATGACTAACAAAACTAAAAAATTTGAAAGTTAATGAAGCTCCCTACTCTCACTGAACACACAGAATATGCTATGGCATCACTTTAAATAGGCTTGGGAGACAGAGGAAAAAGTCTCTCCACAGAAAACTGAGCACCATAAGACAGGGAAGCATTTATATCCCTCCTAATTTCAATTATGAAGGCCCAGGGGTACACCAGCCACCTGATTTTGGTGCCAGTATTTGAACTCTGAATGGATGCTTATGCCTTCACACCTTCCTTCTGGTGTGAGAAAACTTTCCAATGGCTGTCCAAGGACCTAGCCTATTTATACATACACTTATTTGGGCCTCACACCTCCTGGCTCACAGAGGGAATAGGACAGGGAAGGAGATGGTGTCATCTCTGGAACCTCCAGTCTAATCAGCTATGTCTACTAATTCCCTCAGCCTTACAATGACAGAATGAATAAACCCATTCCCAGAAATCTGCTCCTTTAGGTACTCCTTTTTTGGCTGGGATCCTTTCCCAGTCCACCACTCCCAGCCCACCAGGGATCCCATGGAGCATCTGGTAACCTGGTGGAGAGACCTGGCCAACATTAACAAATGTAGGTCAAAGCTACCCAAGTCCTTTCCCCTCCTTCCCAAGCCTAAAGTTACGTGGAGCTCTCCTGTAGACAAGATTTCTCCCTCAGTTGATTCCTCAGTTCTCAAAAAACACAGGTTGAATAAAGGATTTAACATTGGGTCAATTGCTTATACCCTCCCTAGTTTCCCCTAAATATATGAGTACCCTGAAAGAAGTAGCCATCTGAGGGATAATGAGTTAATATCCCTTCCCTATCCCTCCCCCCCCAATCTAGAAAGGGTAGAGATTGGCATAGGAATTGGACTATCAGGAATGATGCTTCTATTTTAAAAGTTAAAAGGGAACAAGCCATAATATTGAAATTTAATGGGAACAAGCTATAGAATTGGAATTTAATGGAATATTGTTGCTCAGTAAGAAATGATGGGATAGAAACTAGACCATTGATTTCATTGATATAGGGAACTCCCATTGATATAGACAACTTACTTAAGACAAGTAGGAGATAAGAACAGGACCTATGATTTCAGGCAGAGGAAAAGTTTAGGTGAGGAAACTGTCCACAACCATAGGATGTCACCTTTTTAATAAATTATCATTTTAGAGAGTTGTATAGCCCTAAAGCACTGAGAGGTGAGTGACTTGCCCAGGGTCACAGAGCCAGCATGTTTCAGAGGAGGGGCTAGAATTCAGGTCTTCCTGGCTTTGAGGCCAACTATTTAGAAGTTCCCAGACTTTCTCTATATAGGGTATCCTTAGTGTTTCAGTAAAATTTTCCAATAGTGCCCCAAAAGAAATATCTAAATTTTTCCTTTATTAAATAATTATATTGAAATTTTAAAATACCTCTCCGTATCCAATGAGTTCACTGGGGTACCCAATCATTCAGAAAAACATGTGAAGACTGACTTGAACTGATTCAAAATGAAGTAAGCTGAGCCATGAGAATAAGACACATTATGATTACAATAATATAAAGGAAAAGAATGAGGTCACACTGTCTCCTATGTTTTTATACCAAGGTCGGCTTCAGGCCAGAATTAAGCAATGGAAAACCTACAAAGAGCAGGGCTTGAGATACAAGAAAATGGGGGTATTCTCCTTCCTGACTGTCATTATAGGGGTAAAGCTGGACATATTAAAAGGAAGATTTTTCCCTCTTTGGTAATATCAAATTTGATGCAGACTTGCGGTTTAAATTGAAGCTTATTTGCAATTCATGACCAATTGAAGAAGCAAGCCTCCCCACCCTTCCCAAGGTCATTTCAGACAATCTCAGTTTTAGACAGTTCACTGTTTCTCTCTAGATTTCTGTCCTGAAATTGCTCAGAAGTCAGTTTTCCATACTGGGACTTGTCAAGTAGCTTATGTCTTTATGGGTGGGGTAGGGGGAGTTGTTTCTCTCCCTCCTTCTTTCTGCCCTACCCTCCTGACAAAAAAACAAACCCTGTTGCTTGGAGATGAAACATTCTTCATCCTTAAGCTTCTTTTCTCCTTTAGCTGGAGCTGGACTAGGACACCAATCCTTGGAGGGAATTACCCCCAAATTCAGAGCACTCTTCCCAGTCCTAGCCAGGCCTCTCCCTAACTCTCATCTTCCTCCCACCAATCCACCAAAATCCAGGTTTGAAAAGGCCCAACAAGCTTGAACTGAAAGGTCCTCACAGGGAGACAAGGCCCCCTTTGAGAGTAAAGTGTTTACCCCTATAGAAGGGAAGGAAAGAGATTGCCATGGCAATAAGCTTCTTTCCCTTCCCCCCCACCCCACCTCCAATCTCTCCCAGATCAAGCTTGGCTCTGGCAGGCCCGAGCCAGGTCAGTTAGGGAAAAGGTCCTAACAGTTTCCATCCTCTAAAGCAGGGAATGGAAACCTTTTTTGTGTCATGGTCCCCCTTTGACAGTCTGGTGAAACTTATGGACCCCTTCTCAGAAATGACATTTTAAAGTGTATATAATAAAACACACAGGACTTACAAAAGGAGTCAATTACATTGAAAAGAAGGTGAACTTTTTCCCCAAGTTCACAAGCCCCTGAAATCTATCCATTTGGCCCTTTGGTAGTTCATGTACCCCAGTTAACATTAAGAGCCCTTCCCCTAAACAAATCTATCCATGCCCCCCCAAACAGAAGTGCTCCCCAAGCCCTTGAAGCTGGAGTGGAGCAGGGAGCTCTCTAGTATCTGTCCTGTGGCTAGAATGCTTGCCAACATCCAGGGCCTGGACTGGATAAACATTCCCCCAAGTTCAGACCAAGTCGTTCCTCAGTTTGTGAAGTCCTGAACTATATACCAAGCCTGGTGAGAAGGAAAGGTCTCTGAGCAGGTCCTAGACCTGGGGCTAGAGCAGGAAAAGTGTCTCTAAAGGAAATATCCATGCCATTGCTTCCCCCGCTGAAGGAGCAGCCCTGCTCCCCTCTACCCAGATTTCAGCTCTCTGGTCCCCACCCCACCACCCCAGTCAGGCAGTAGCACAGTCTGAGCAGAACACAGAGCCAGCGGTTAATGGGATTTATTTATTTATTTATGTAATTCATTATGGGAGAGTCCAGCAGTGAGTCATCAACCACAAACCCTGCGCAGGGGAGGGAGGGAGTGAGGAAAGAGGCCTTTCATCTGACCCACCATTCACACCCACCACCTCTGCCTTAACCTCTCAGGCCAGGCCAGGCCAGGCCAGACAAGTCTGGGGAAAACGACAGCAGGAAAACTGCTGCCTCGAATTCAACACTAACAACTCAAGAGAGGACAACTCCCTAATGTTCAGCTTCCTGGCAGAAGGGAGCTCTTCTGTACACAAGCTCATCTCTGTTAAGAGCTTCCTCTCTCCCTCCCCAGTCCTTCACTATGCCTGGGGAGGATTCCTTGCCAAGCCAGACTTTAGGGGGAATGTTCAGACACAGACTCAAAGGCCTTTCTAACTGCATGTTTCTCCCTTGCACTCTCCCCCCAGAGAACTGATAACGAGCACATTCTCTAAATAATTCAGTCTGCAAATTGCTCTGTGGTCAGAAGGGGCTTATTTATTTATTTTTCATCCGCTCATCTCCTCTCCATGTTTCTTCAGCAGGAAGCACTTTCATTACCCTAAGCCTTGAGGGCTGCTGTAGAACCAGGCTTGTAAATACCTTCCAAGAAAGGGCCCCGTGCCCTTTACATGCTATTCTGGAGTGAAATCTCTACAATTCTGGGAGGCTATGCCTGATTTTTCTCTCATCTGATCAGTCCAATCAATTAGCTGGGCCTTTTGTTTTATGTATATATATGGGGGGGGAGGGGTTCCCTATTTAGGTGAAAAGGAAGAACAGTGTCTTGGAGGTTGGGGGGCAACAGCCTGACCAACTGATACCAAATACTTACATACACACATACATACATACAAATATACACACACATATCTAGATACAAAAGTCCTACTACAGTTTTAAGTTTTAATGGCTTAAATTTCAATAAGACGTTTGGGAGGCCATGTGTATATACACATATACTCACACATTCATGTAAGGGACTCGGGTTATCTACTAACATCAGTCCCCTAAAACCTTAGAGACTCACAGCCCTCAGTTTATATCTAATCCTTTTGTGACTCATTTTCCCCTTCAAAGCTATCCTTGAGATTAACTTCAAAGGGGTGACTAAATGTCACCTCTACAGGCACATTAGTGGAGTTTGGGTTGCCACACCATGATTTTTCCTTTATCTCCCCCCCCTCCCTCCACACACACATATTTCTACTCATCCTGTAGCTATGACTGTAGAGAGACCCCCAATATCCACATACATAGGAATAACTTTCACATAAGAATATACACAGTATCATAGACTATTTAGGCTGAAAGGGGCCTTTAGAGGGAATATTGATTCCCAATCCCTTTATTTATTATTTAACAGATAATCAAAGGATCATAGAATCATAAATTTATATCTCAAAGGAACCTGAGAGGTCATCCAGAGTAACTCCTTCATTTTACAGATTAAGAAACTGAGGCAAGAGCCTTAAAGTGACTCATCCAAGGTCACACAGATCACAAAGTCAGTGGCAGGGCTGGGATTGGAAATCAATCCCCCAGACTCTAAATTCTGCTGTGCCATAATTCCCCCTCAAGGAAAGTCAGGAGGAAGCAGAATGAGATGAGACCCAAAGGTGAAATATTTACTTGTTCTGTGTCATATACAGAGCTTAGACTAAAACTCAGGTCTCCCAACTTCCAGCCCCACGATTTAAACACAATTGTTGTTGTTTGTCCTTCATTTTCAAAGAGGATTTATTACATCACAGGTGATGTCTTGACTGGCACATGAATTGGATTTAAGTGAGGCAGAGTTGTACAAAGTCATCAACCTCACTCTCTCTTCCAGAGTCATAGAAGTCCAGTGGTGAGAAGAGGAAGAAGAAGATGAAAAAGGAGGAGGAGAAAGAAGAAGAGGAGGAGGAGGAGGAGGAAGAGGAGACAGAGAGAGAGAGAAAGAGAGAGAGAGAGAGAACCTGGATTTAACCAGAAGTCTCCTTTATTTCTTTCTTCCAGCTAAGTGAGCCTCGGGAGAAAACCAAAATATCCTTCCTTTGGAGACCCAAGCCCATTCAACTCAGAGCTAAATTGGCAAGGTAAGTTCCTTAGCTCTCTGCTATACAAGGGTCCTCACATGCTACATTGTTGCCCACAGACCCTGCCTTTGACTAAAAAATTCTGTAAGAAACAATAGCAAAAGAAACTAGCAACCCCACACTGGACAAAGAGCACTTGACAAAGTGAAAACACGAGGGATAAAGACATTTTAGTGACTCAATGTATCCTGGTGTCAGGGCGAGTAAGCCCTGGGCTTGGCAGTGGCCCACAGTCACAGGAGAGGGTTTCCCTTGGCAGAGAACAAGGGGGAGAAAGCAGCCTTCAAGTAGCCTCCAAGGAAAGATGGGTAAAGAACATTACCCTACTAGGAAGTCAGGATGGCAAAACAAACAAACAAAAACCAAAAAAAAAAACAACAACCAAGTGGAACAGCAGATGAAAAGATGGCAGACACAGAGTTGAAGACAACGTCTCAAGAAACTGCCTCGCCCCACCTCCTCCTCCTCTTATAAATGAGGAAACTGAGGTCGGGGAAGTCAAGGAATGACACAGCTCAACTACTGACATCCTCAAAGAGAACTCACTCCCTTCTCCCTGCAGCAGATGGCCTTTCACTTGGTCTGTTCCTGCTTGAAAATCCTTAAACCACTAAGGCTCCCCTTTGCCCTTCCAACTTCTTCGTCTGACCCCTACCATGATGGATGCTTTCACTTTTCTCATAAAAGCAGTATTGTAAGGAGTCTGTCTATAGGCTTCTCCAGATTGCTAAAGGGGTCCATGATAGACAAAAAAGGTTAAGAATCTCTGTTGCCTGGAGAGTTGCCCAGAGCTCTCACAGGTTAAGGGACTTCCCAGTATGGGCCAGGGTGAGATTTGAACTCAGGTCTTACCGGCTTTAAGGCCAGTTCTTTATCTACTACATTCCAAACATCAGCTGAAGCCAGGAGGAAGTAAGTACCTACTGATGCTCATTCAACATAGTAACGAGAGGCACTATGGGACAGTGGAAAAAAGCAATGGGCTCCAGCTAGACACGGAGTAAATCCCACCTCTGACACCTACTTCAAACTACTATATATTCTGCCTCTCAGAAACAATGATTATATGGAAGTAAGGGAAATGCAAGAAGACTTGAATGAACTGATACAAGATAAAGGAAATTATGCAAAACCAGAAAAAGAATATACATAATTACAATTATGTAAATGAAAAAAAATCAAACTGAGTAATCATAATAACCAGTCTTGGTCCTCTAGGACAGAGAATTAAATAAATCTTCTTCCTCTTAGCAGAGAGGTGTGAAGCTAGAGGGATAAGATTGCCTACATTGTCAGATTCTGGCACAGTATCAGGTTTCTTTGGTTTTTTTCTTAACTGTTTATTCTTTGTTAAAAAAGAAAATTCAATTGGAGGGAAGGTAGGACTATGTTCATAAGTGACTTGATGTAAAACCAAAGCATTAATAAAATATATTTTTAATTGACTGAAAAGAAGAAGATGTCCCTAAGGTTTTTCCAAACAGGAAGGGTCTTGGGAGGGGCAGAATACATGGGGAAAAAGTATAGTATCAGAAGAAAAGCCGTGGGTTTGAAGTCAGAGGATATGGGTCCAAATCTTGGATACTCAACCCCTGTGGGCCTCAGTTTCCTCTTGAGTAAAATAAGGAAACTGGACTAAATGATTTCGAAGGTCCTATCTAGCTTCAAGTCCCATGGCTATGTTGGCAATTGTGTAGAGGAGACAGGCAAAGGGAAACTACAGAGAAATGCAAATGTTGTGGAGTCTATGTGCAGTGAGGTCAAGAAAGAGCTTAGAGAGAATGACCATGGAGAATATTCTATCATTTGATCAATGGTGTCAAAATCAAATAGAAAGAGGGGCCATTAAACCATGAATAAGGATCCCTGTGGACTGCATTCTGATTTAATTCTAAAATGTGATATTATTTGTGTCTTATTGTATTTTTATTTATTTTGTCAAATATTTCCCAATTATATCTTTATTTATTTATTTTTAGTTTTCAACATTCACTTCCATAAGATTTTGAGTTCCAAATTCCCCCTCCTCCCTTCTCCCTATCCCAAATGTCTGATATAGGCTTTATATATACCTTCATAATAAACATATTTTCACATTAGTCATGTTGTAAAGAAGAATTAAAACCAATGGGAGGAACCATGAGAAAGAACACAAAAAAAAGAGAGAGCAAATAGTATGCTTTGATCTGCACTAAGACTCCATAGTTCTTTTTCTGGATGTGGATAGCATTTCTATCATGAATCTTTTGGAGTTGTCTTAGATCTGAGAAGAGCTAAGTCTGTCAAAGTAAGTCATCACACAATGTTGCTTGTACTGTGTACAGTTCATCTAAGTCTTTCCAGATTTTTCTAAAGTCCTCCTGCTCATCATTTCTCATGGAACAATAGTAATGATTACATTCATATGCCACAACTCATTCAGTCATTCCCCAGTTGATGGGCACCTGCTCAATTTCCAATTCTTGGTCACCACAAAAAGAGCTGCTATAAATATTTTTGTACATGTTGCGGGTCCTTTTACCATTTTTATGATCTCTTTGGGATATAGACCTAGAAGTGGTTCCCAATTACATTTTCATCTGGTTTGGGCCACACTCCGGAGTTTTATGAGCTGCATTCAGCTCATGGGCCTTGTGTTTGACACTGATGATCTAGACCATTTTTAATGGGAAGGGTCTAAGATATGGCTCCTATTTCAGGTGGCATTCACAGGAAGCTTCCCTAAGGTACTGATTCCCAACCTCATGTAAGGTCCCAATTAAGGTCTTCAACTATAAAGGTCATGAAAAGCTTCAAGAAAAAGAATCTCCTGAACATCCCAGATAAATACATCATGGGAAAGAGAGGGATACCCATAGTAACTATAAATCTAGACAAAAAAAGAACATCAGAGTCAATCTAGTTCAACTCCCTCCTCTTATAGCTAAGGAAAATGAGGCCCATGCAGGGTAAGTAACTTGTCTCATATCACACAAGTAGTAAGGTCATCCAGGTAGTGTCAGAGGTGAGATTTGAATCCAGTACCTTTGACTTGCATTAGCACTCTTTGTATCTCTCCCTGACATGACAAGTGAGGGTCCTAGGATAATAGACTTAGAGCTAAAAAGGACCTCCAAGGCCATTTAGTCCACCCCCTTCATTTTACAGATGAGGACACTGGGGTCCAGAAAGAAGTGAATTTTCTAAAGTCATAAAGGCAGTAAGTGTCAGAGAAAGGATTTGAACCTAAGTCTCTTACTCTAGATCCCACTGCTCTTTCCACTGTCCCATAGTGTCTCCTTCTTTTGATGAATGAGTACTTCTTCCTTTCAGTGGACTTGCTGGCTATCATGATCAGACAAATACTATCCGGTACTTTTTGTTTACCACTACTGGTTAACAAGTGAACTTATTAACTGTTATGACCGAATCACCATCAGCAGTAGCCAAACCATCTTTACTTCCCATCTGGGCACTCTCAGGTCAAGAACATAGAAAAGAATGCATACATTATGAGAAAGGGAAGAGGGTACCAAGGCGCAGAGGATCAACAGAAGTCCACAAGTAAAGGGGCTTTGGTGGTTTCTGGTTTGGCTACCTGCTCAATTAATGATGGAGATCTGCTCGTGGCTATCAACCAGTGCCCCCTGAAGAGCAAGTACCCAATGGTTCTTACTTGTCAGTCACTACTGTTTTTGTAAATTTTTACATTTGCCTCCAAAGCAATCTTTGTTATAAATGCATTTTAGTTGATTTAATAAAGTTCCTTTTAAGACCTTGTGGTCACAAAAACTTGTTGGTGTCCAGTTTAGGGATTCAGGGAGAAAAGACCAGGAGCCACTCAACTGAGACATCTGGAAGGATCTTACCCTTAGAAGAAATAATGAGAACTGTGGACTTTGGAAACCTGGTGTCTCCAATGCCAGGAGTCAAGCCCTGAAGGGTCTGGTTTCAGTCTAATTCCAGCTCCCTCTCTCCCTCTCCAAGATGAAAACTAACAAAATGAATCATGCTTTCATGAAGCCAGCCAGCTAAGAAGAGCAGAGGGAGACAATGAGGCACATAAGCTTTTCCCAGTCAAACAGAAACAGCTTCACATTACATTCCTCCCCATCCTCCCACCTTGATGTGACAGAATAGGGGGAAAAAACAAATTTCAAAAAGTGCTTCATACGCTTTTTTGTTTCTTGGCTCAAGAAGCTGCTTCACTTGGCAGTGTCCTCTGATTACCAAAACTAAAACAGGAGAGTGCTCATTGAAAGTTTAAAGACTGGGTCCCATACAAGCAGGGAAGAAGGAAGTGTGTCTCTTACTTCTAGGCACCAAACAAGTTCCTTTCTATTTCACAGTGTCCTCTACTCAGTCCCAGTTGGAAAATAGCTATTTCCCCCTTATAGTTCCATGAAATAATCTTATCTATGTCCCCATTGCCCACCCTGAATCTCTCCCCACCCTTTAAGTGGTATTCACACTTAAAGTACTTCCAAAGTCCATATTATCCCTCCCCCAGCCTCTGGGAAAGACAATATCTGTGAAAGCAACGCAGCTAGAAAGAATGGAGAATCTCTAGGAAACACACAGAAACACACACACACACAACTCAACTCTAATTTTAGAATACCCTAGGGAACCTTTCATTAGTCTTAAGCAAGTAGTATGGAATTCTCAAAATTAATTTCATTTCACTATACCTTGTCAAATAGATCTAAAATAACCATTCTAAGAGATTCATGGAAGTCACAAAATCAGACAAACAAGGATAGGCTAAAAAAAAAAAACCCAATGTCCCCTAAAAATTCTAAGTTGATCCTAACTCTCGCATCTCTCCTTTCTTTCTATTTCTCCCTTCACACCCTCTCACCTGGAACACTATAACAATTGGTCTCCTTGCTTCTAGTCTCCCTTTACCAATTCATCCTTCCCACATGTGCTAAAAAGAATCTCCTTCAGACACAAGCCTCCTTCAGAGGCTCCCTATTGCTTCAAGGATGAAGTGCAAATTCCTCAGCCTGCCATTTAAAGCCTTTCACAATCTATATTGAACCTACCTTTCTCGTATGATTTCCCATTATTCCCATTTATACACTCTGCTTTCCAGCAAAACCAATTAGAAACTGCACCATGAACTCCTCATTCCATCTGTAAAAATCTATAGCTGAAATACCCTCCTACCTCAGCACTGCTGTTCAGAATCCTTCAAAGGTCACCATCTCCAATCTCTGCCCAGCTGCTAGCTCTCTCTCCTCAAATTACCTGGCATAAGCACCTTGAAGGTAAGAATTGTTCTATTATTTTTTCTATATCCTAAACACTTAAACATAGGGTCATATATATAATGTAATAAGTGTTAAGAAAATACTTGTAGGGGCCAGCTTGGTGGGGCATGGATAGAGTGTTGGTCCTGTGTCCTAAGACACTTACTAGCTGTGTGATCCTGGGCAAGTCACTTAACTCTGTCTCAGTTTCCTTATCTGTCAATTGAGCTGGAGAAGGAAATGACAAACTACTCCAGGATTTTTGCCAAGAAAACCCCAAATGGGGTCATGAAGAGTTAGATATGACTGAACAACAAAACACTTGTAAACTTAAAAGCTGTTTTTCATGGCTCTACCTCTGCTGTCACACATTTGAAGAGGGTCAGTCAGTGCAAATGTTCTGAAATATGTTTCCACAAGCATGTCCTAACTGACTACATGTGGAATTCAGCCAAGAATTTTTTTTTTTGTAAATGTCTGCACTATATTCAGCCTTGATAATCAGTAGCCAGTCTGTGGAAACATTTGTAAAAATGTTTTCATTACACCCAAATGTCTGTTTTTGCCACTGTGACTCTCTGAAAAAGATACTTTCAATCTAAAAAAGATTAAAGCAAAATGCTCCTTGTTTCAAAGACTCATCGACAAAGTCAAAATTTTCAGCAAATGTGAACATTTGGGCTGTTAGAGGACACTCAGACACAATAAAGTAATTGCTCATGGAAACAAATTATTTGGCCAGTAAGTACCACTGCTAAGATGGTCCAACAGTACTTAAATCCCTACTATGCCCTGCTGGTAGGTCAGCCTGCCTCAAGTCTCTTCCCACTCCAATCCATCCTCCGTTCAGCCACCAAAGGGATTTGCCTAAAGCACAGGTCTGATCATGTTATTCACCCACTCAATAAACTCCAGTGGCTTCCTATTGGCTCCAGAAGCAAATACAAAATGCTCTGCTCGGTGTTCAAAGCCCTTCGTAACCTATCCCCTTCTACTTTTCCAGTTTTTTCACACCTTATCCTCTCACATGTACTCTTTAATCCAGTGACACTGGCCTCCTTGTGGTTCCATGGACAAGTCAATCTGTCTTTCAGCTCTGGGGATTCTCTCTGGCTATCTCCCTCGCCTGGAATGCTCTCCCTCCTCCACTCGGACTACTAACCTCCCTGGCTTCCTCTAAGTTCTAATTAAAATCCTACCATCTACAGGAAGCCTTCTCCAACCCCTCATGAATCCAGGGCTTTTCCTCTATTATTTCCTATTCATCCTGTACACAGCTTGCTTTGTACATATGTGTTTGCATGTTGTCTCCCCCATTAGATTGTAAGCTCCTTGAGGGCAGGGACTGTCTTTTGCCTCTTCTTGTATCTCCATCATGTTATGTGCCTGACACATAACAGATATGCTCGATGAATGCTGATTGATTGTAGGCAAAGGTCATTTATTCCTGTTCTGTCTTGGGTAGAGATGGAGAATTGCTTTACAGACCCTTAAACACCTTTCATATATTTTAAGATTTGTATTTTCTATATTTTAAGATTTAATTTGAAGAAAAAACCCTCCTCCACTAAAGTTCTGCTCCAATGCCTCATCATGAGATAGGAGAGAGCCTGAGTTCTGGAAAATGATGACAGCCCAGTGTGAACCCTGGCAGGTCTCACCTGAAAGTGTGTCTTACAGTAAGCCTTCAGCAATGGAATCCATCTGGACCAAGTAAGTTCAAAGAAACTCATCACCAAATAGATGGTTCTAGCACAGTGATTGGTACAAAGTAGGTACTTAATGAATGACTGGTTGATGGGCCACTAGGTGATGAATTTGAGAATTCTGGAAGTATAGTGACATCAGCTAAGTAGTATGCAGTAGAAAAATGCTGAACTTGGAACCAGGAAAATCTGAGTTCAAATCCTGTCTCAGACATTTACTCGTTGTGTGACCCTGGCCTCTCAGTTTCCTCAGCTGTTGAATGGAGATAATAATTGCACCTACCTCCCAAAGTGGTTATGAAGATCCAATCAAATAACATATGTAAAGCACTCTGTACACCTTAAAGTGCTATGTTAACTTCAGCTATTCTCTTCTTATGCTGCGATATGAAGAACAATAAATTAGAAATGAGGGGAATCTAAATTCTGGTCCCTGGTATGTCACTAACCAGCTGGGAGACCCTGGGTAAATCACTTACTTTCCTCATCTATAAAATGAAAAGGTTGAAACAGATAACCACTAAGCTCCTCTCCAGCTTTACCAATCCAAGCTTTTATATGTCTATATATCAAGCAAACAACCAGACAATACTAATCAAACAGCTACCATGCTCCAGGTACTAGGTTAGGTAGTGGAATTACAAGGGCAAAGATTGAAACAATCCCTGTTTCCAAGAGGTGTTATCTCTTGGGAGAGACACACCTACATAAGCACATACAAAATAAATAAATAAGTACAAGTCAGTGGAGGGCAAAGGGATAAGGAAAAGCCTCGTGTAGAAGGTAACTATATATTTGATATTATATTCTTTGCATGCATTTATCATCCTCTAATATATTTAGGGTTAGAAAGACTCATCTTCATGAGTTCAAATCTGGCCTTAGACATTTACTAGCTGTATGACCCTGGGTAAGTCACTTCACCCTGTTTGCCTCAGTTTCCTCATCTATAAAATAAGCTGGAGAAGGAAATGGCCAACCACTCCAGCATCTTTGCCAAAAAAACCTCAAATGGGGTCCCAAAGAGTTGGATATGACTAAAACAACTAAACAACAATATAATACATGCCTGTATAATTTATTTTGTAGAGATGAAAGAAAACATTTATAAAATATTTATCCTAGATGTTCTGCCTAAAAATAATCCATGACCATATTAAATGTCACATCAACTTCTCATTTCCCAATATCTCCTGTTGCCTTGTAAAACACCTAAACTACCTCCAAACTGACTACCCTTGCAGCCTTGTAGGAACTGAGAAAATGCTACTAACTTCAAGGTTTCATTAATAATAGCTCCCCTATTGTCACATGGGTTTTTTTTTTTTTAGAAAATGAAGATGATAGGGAAATCATTAAATTAGATAATGGAAATCATTAGATGCATATTATGTGCCAGGTACTATACTGGGCCCTTTACATACATTATCCAATTTTATCCTTACAACAACCTGGGGAGATAGATGTTACTATTCTCTTCATTTTATCTCAAGATGGCAAAATTTATTTTTAGCCCAAATATGATAACTTATATTTATTCTTATTATAGTTTATCTTAAGTGATTTGACCTAATATTCTAGCTTGCTGAGATACTGTTGAATCTTGACCCCATCAACTAGTGTTTTAGCTACCCTTCTCAGCTTTATGTTATCTGTAAATTTGCTATGTCTACCCTTTATGTACCTTTATTGGAGACATTGATAAGAATGCTGACTGGCACAGGGACAAAACACAAATCTCTGACACTCTTCACCAGAGACTTCCTTCCAAACTGACATAGAACTATGACTACTATCTGGGTTTAGCTATTCAACCAAGTCCCATCTAATTTGAATTTGTCTAGCCCACATCTCTTCCTCTTTCCCAAATAATTAGCATGAGAGACTCTATCAAATGCTTGCTAGAATCTAGGTGAACTATATATGTCAAGTATTCACCTAACCACCCCGTGGGTCAGTTTCTTCATCTATAAAAGTAAGGAAGGTAGTGAAGGTATTGCTGAAGAGAAGGAAATCTGGTGAGTTTTATAGGACTAAAACTTCAATATGAAGCCAAGAATGGGATAAACCCACCAACAAACCTTCAGTGATCTAGGGGCTCATTCCACTGTACCTGGCCCTGGCCAAACCACAGCTGGAGCACCAGGGCTACTTTCAAATGTCCCATCTTGACAAGCACAATCATAAATTGACAACTGTCCAGAGGAAGGAAAAGAGGATGGTGAAGGTTCTTAACTTCAAGCCAGTAAAGAATGGCTGAAGGAACGAACCACAGGTGTTTAACTGGAGGACTGAAAACTTGGTGAAGTCAGCAAGTCTTCTTTAGGTGGCTACTGGATGCCAGGCACCATGTTAACCTGTAGGTATACAAAGAAAGGCCAAAGACAGTCCCCTGCTCTCGAGGAGCTCACAATCTGGGGAAATACAAGAGCTGTCTTCATGTCTCTGAAGGGCTGTCTGTTTCATGGAAAAGGAATTGGATGAGGTCTTTGGGGCCCCAATGAGCAGAACTAGGAGCAATAGGTCAAAGTTATAAAGAGTCAAATTTAGGCTAGATAGGAGGGAAAACTTCCTAATAATTATAGGAAGGAAGGAAAGAAGAATTTATTAAGCACCGACTGTGTGCCAGGCAATGTGCTAAGTGCTTTATAAGCATTTCATTTGATCCTCATGACAATGCTGGGAGGTGGGTGCTATTATCTCCATTTTACAGTTGAGGAAACTGAGGCAAATAGCAGCTAAATGATTTGCCCAGGGCCAATTATAGCTATCCAGATGTTGAATGAGCTGCCCTGGGAAATAGTAAACTCCCATCAAGGTTGGATAACTACTTGTTGGATATACTATAGAGACGATTTTTTTAAAGTTGTACTAGATAGATAGTTATGTCCAAAAAAAGAGTTTAGGGTGAATGTATATTACAGAATTATATAACATTAGACTTGGAAAGGACCTCAGAGCTCCCCTAATGTGGGAGAGTCCTAACTTTTTGTGTGACATGGACCCTTTGGCAGTCTGGTAAAACCTATGGACCCCTTCAAAGAATAGTGTATTTAAATACATAAAATAAAACACACAGGATTACTGAGGAAACTAATAACATTGAAATAAAGATGTAAATATTTCCTATCCAAGTTCATGGACACTCTGAGATCTAGCTGTGGAACTTGATGTTAACAATCCCTGATCTGGCACAATCCCTTTATTTTAGAGAGGAGGCTACTTAGTGTATCCTAAAACTGAAAAGTAATTTTTGTGAACTTTTCAGAGTGTTTTTTTCTTAGATGACATTATCATTTTATTGCTTAAGGATGTGACTCATCTTGTTTTGATCTTTCAAAATTTAGTTATCAGAAATTGTAGCATGTCATCTTGTGACTCTTTCTGGCTGTGTCACATCTGGCTTGTTTCTTCAATTAGATCACAAAATCCTGAATGGCCAGGCGTATGTCTTAATTTTGTTCCAATTCAGTTCACCAAACATTTATCAGAGAGGAGTAGGAAAAGTCCTTAATGTGGAGTCAGAAGAGAGGGATTCAGATTCCCTTCTGCCCCATACTTTGTGACTTGGGACAAGCCAGTTTCGTTTCCTTACCTGTGAAAAGACAGGGTTGGACTAGATAACCTCTTAAGGTCTCTTTCTCTTTTTTTTCTTAATTTTATTTTTAATTTATGGAATAAAACAGCATTTCTATAACATAATATGGTAAAAAGATGATTGTATGACTAATGTGAAAATAGGTTTAATATGAATGTATATGTTGAGCCTATATCAAATTTCATGCCATCTTGGAGTGGGGAGAGGAGAGAGATGGGGAGAAAATTTGGAATTTAAAATCTTATGGAAGTGAATGTTGAAACCTAAATATAAATAAATATTTAAATAACAAAAAAGAAGGGGCAGCTAGGTGGCCCAGTGAATAGGGGCCTGGAGTCAGGAGGACCTGAGTTCAAATTCAGCCTCAGACATTTGACACTAGCTGTGTGACCTTGAGCAAGTCATTTAACCCCAATTGCCCTGCCTTTCCCCCTCCAAAAAAAAAAAGATGATGGTACATTAAACTGCAAATCTTCTGTACACAATGTGCTATTCCTTTCAAATATACAACAAAATTATCATGTAAATATAAACATAGGTCTCCTTCAGCTCCAGACCTATGATGTTGTGAACTAAATATTCACCTACTTCACTCAAGGCAAGCAGCAGCATGGTGTAGCCGATAGAGTGCTAAGCCTGGAGTCAGGAAAATGTGGGTTTAAATCTCATATCTAACCTTAACCCACTGTGTGACTGATCAGGTCATTTAACCCCACCCCCCATTAATATAAACCCAAATAAGTATGCTACAAGCTAGAGGATGATAGGCTATGTTAGAAAAAGCATGGGGGCCATAATGCAGACCTCAGCATGTCCAGGCCAGCATACTTTCCCCCTGTACCAATGGTTTTTTTAACTAGTAGATAGTATTTCACAAGCCAATCACCAGCTAGCTTCCTCCAAACTGTTTCTGCAAATAGTTCATTGCAAATCAAATGCCCTAGAGAACCTAATGATGAAAAGAAAATTGATAACATGGATATCTTTTTACCTCACTCTAGTCTTTATTCCCTCATATAAGCAAATTTCCTGTGCTGAAAAATCCCTATCACCTAGGTAACCTAATGGTTCTTTTAAAATTCCATGTGACCTCCACTGGCTCATTACAAAGGAGTTTTGGTTTAAAAAGGGATGACAGGCGGTCTATTTTTTTTTTTGTTGTTGTTGCAGTCCTCTAGGTACATACATACACTTACAGCTTACCTTTTCTATAAAAAACTTCCATCCTCATCTCCAAGGTACAGTAATAAGGATAATAGCAACAACAGCAACAACAATCAGCATTTATATGTCACTTAAAGATTTGCAAAATACTTTACACATGTTTATATCATTTGATTCTCACAACAACCCTGGGAGCTAAGTGATATTATTACTGCCACTTTACAGATGAGGAACCTGAAACTCAGATAGGCTGGATGATTTGTCAAGGGTCATACAGCTAAATGTCTGAAACAGGATTTGAACTTAAATGTTCATGACTCAACAATCCAGCATTCTAACCCCTGTGCCACCTAGCTGCCCAATCACTCACTTCTTTCCAAACACCCATTCTCTCTATTCATCCTCACTCTGTTCCTCTATATCACAGAACACCCCCACCCACCCACCTCTACTTCTTCTTTCCTTTTCAGCAGAAGAAATCAATAGTTAAAGAAAATTCTCCCTTGTCTCCTCCCCTCTCCTCACCTCCTCTCTTCTCTACTGGTATAGCCTGAACTGAAATCAATGTCCATCTCATAAAAGAGAAAAAGTGAACTCATTTCAGAGTTTATCACCTCTCCACAACTGTCTGTTGAAGGAGAGGCTTTCTCTCAACTCTGTGAGTTCCAACCCAGCTTGTTGGCTATAGACAAAAGCAAATGAGTCCCCCAAGGGGAGGTGGGAGTGGGAATGATGGCAGAAATTTTCTTAGTAAGTATCCTATGACAACAAGATTTTCCAATGAACTGGGGATGACAGGGCTGGAGAGGAGAAAGGAAAGGAGGAAGTCTTGTCCTCCAGTTGCCCTTTTGCTTAATGCCGACTTTATTTCTCCATATTTCTCCACCAGTCAATTTAGTTTCACCCTGGATCTCCAAGTTCACTGCCCTGTGTTTTCAACTCATTATCAACATCAGTTCATATTTGGCTTGATTTTAATCAGCTTCTCCATTTGAGAATAGGATGTTTCTTTTTTCTTTGCTCTTCATGGCCATCTTAGCAGACTCAGTGTAGAGCTAGTTATTTCTGTATATTTTCCACAAGTCTGAAAAAATCCTTTATGTTTCTTCTAGAGACCAAAAATCCAATAATGGAACCAAGAATTGGGATGGATGGACATACAATCGACACTCCTAAAGATCTACCAACAAATTATAAACTTTGTAGATTATTCAGGGCTCATTTGCTAAATACTGAGCTTCTTTCCTAAGATCCTTCAACAGACTTTGGGGTTCCTTCTCATTCCTTCAGTTCTTTAGCTGCTCTAGCAGGGTAAAATTGTATTATTATTAGCTTAAGCAAAAAAAATAATTAAGGATGCCAATCTGCTTCTCCTCCCCCCACCCCCCCATACGATGTACATAATATAATTAAGTTCAAGAAGAAAGAATCAGGAGGTTCCCAGCTATTTCTGCTCCATTAAAATTAGGTACACTACTTTACCACTCACAACACAGCCTCAATAACTACCCAGTTTTCTTGTGGCTCTCCTCACTAGGAAATTTAAGACGCTGACAAGACATCCTTGTCCATCTTCTATGGGCAGCATAAATCTTTCTAAATATGTCAAGGGCGCATGGACTCACGTCTAACTACCCCGCTCTGGAGAAATGAGCACCAAACTGGGATTCTGGAGATTTGTGCTCTGGTCTGAAAAATGTCCATTCATGGGGTAAAGTCAAGTGACTTCCTTTTCCATGTTTCCTTTTTCTTCCTGTCAAATGAGAGAGTAGGACTAGATGAGACCTCTCCCAACTCTAAAACACTCTGAATCCTCTCTTAGAGTCCTGTAAAGGAGAGATCTGATCCATTGTCTCTGTCTCCAGAAGAAATCACTGATCCTAAAGCAAAGGAAAATCTCTCCTACCAAATCCCCTCCTTTCCAAAGCCCTTCATAGGCATTTCCCCAAATCTCACACAAATCACCTGTTGTGATAACCTCACACCTTCCTTTAGAAGTTCTTCCTTATAGCTCATCTAAATTTAAACTCACTCCAGTGCAATTTGATACATTCCCTGAGAGGGAAGGAGACAGCAAGTTAAAGTCCATTCCTTCTTATGTAAGAGTCATCAAACTTTTCTCCCTTCTTAACCACTCAAAATGCAGGCTAAGCTACATGAGGCTACAATGTTTCTAGAGCTATGAAAAAACCACAAAGTATATCAGGCAAGTAACCGCATTTCCACTTTACACCCCCGCCCAACAGGAGAGTCACAGGATTTAGAAAATCAAGCAAACCTCTCCCTTCTTGCTCTTTCACTCTAACAACAGCCTAATTGGCTCCCCCTGACTCCAAACTCCTCTCTCTAATTCATCTCCTACAGAGGCCAAATTGTAATTCCTAAAACTCAAATTATCCTTCCCTGTCCTCTCCCTCTCTTTCTCCTTTCCTCCCTCTCTTTTCTCTCCCTCTTCTTCTCTTCTGTTCTCTTCTCTCCTCTCTCTTCCTCTTTCGTCTCTCTCCTTCCTCTCTCTTTTCCTCACTCTTTCTCTTCCTCCCTCTCCTCTCTCCATCTCTCTCCCTCTCTCTCCCTCTCTCTCCCTCTCTCTCCCTCCTCTTCCTTTCCCCCTCTTCTCCCTCTCTTCCTTTCTCTCTCCCTGGTCTCTCTGTCTCTCTCTGTCTCTCTCTCTTTCTGTCTCTCTCTCTCCCTTTCCCCCTTTCCCCCCCCTCCCTTCTCTCTCCCCTCTCTCTCTTTCTCTCCTCTCCCTTACTCCCCCTTTCTCTTTCCCTCCCTTCTTCCCTCCCTCCTTCCCCCCCAACACAGCCCTTGAGAGCAGGGATTATTTTTGCCTTCCTTTATATTCCTCTTAGCACAGTTCCTGGCACAAAGCAGTAGCTTAATAAATGTTTGCTGACTGTTGCTTCTAGGATAAAATGCAAAATTCTCAGCCTGGCATTTAAAGCCCTCCACAATCTGGCTCCCACCCATCTTTCCATGAATAAATGAATGAATCTAATCTTTCCCATCTTACTTCTAATTACTCCCCTTTATGCACTCTATATTCCAACCAAACTGGCCTACCTACTAGGTGCTCTGCAAATTCACAGCAGCCTCCATTTCCCTGCTCAGCTGGTCTCCAAGGATTGGTATACATTTTCTCCTCACCCGAAGAGTTCTTCAAGGTGCCAGCTCTTACATAAGGCCTTTCCTGATCTCTCTAGTTTGCCAGTGTTCTGCCTCCTGAAATTACCTTGTATTTGCTCTGTATGTGCTATTTATTTAACTTTCTGGGCTCAGTTTAACTGAAGATCTTGGGACTGAAGCAGAAAATCCAACTTGGGGGGATAAGGGTCCAGAATATCTGAGAAACTGGCTATATATCTTAAGCTATATGGAGTTGTGGGCAGGTATCCAAAAAGAGACTAGAAGTAGCTGGCAGTGATTAGTGTTGGTTAGCCCCTCTTCCTTCTCTTGGAGATTGTTCTGGAAGCTGGTGATGGGATGTGGTGATGTGAGGGAAAGTACAAGAGAGGACTTTCCCTTTTCTGTTAACATCTCCAAATGTCTATAGAGAAAAATAGAACAGGAGGGTCTGAAAAGGGGAAGGTGGGGGAAGGGTCTATCAGATATTAATTTTGTGGCAGAAAAAGGTTGGTTCTTGCAAAGAGATAGAGTTTGGTAAAATCATACTTGGGGTAGAGTTAGCAGTAGCCCCAGGGGTCTGTGCCTTAGACCAATGAGAACTGAGAAGGGGCACTACACAGTTTGGGGCCAGCACTTAAAGACATATACTTTTAGTGAACTAGGTATCTAATTGAAAGGTCAGTAGTGTGTAATTCACGGAAGGGGGTTGAGGAAAGGGCATGGAATGGGATGCTTTGGAAGAGCAAAAAGACCAAGAAAACAGCACTGTGAAAGATGAGAAGATCACTACCAAACCCCTCTGGGAAAAGGAGAACTGGGAGTTTGAAAGGATTTTTAAGTTCCACTTGCAACATGACCAAGGGAAAAATCCCCTAGCAAGTGTGAATAGGGTTTGGTGACAAAGTAGCAGCAGTGTTTTTTTTGTTTTGGTTTGGTTTTTGGTTGTTGTTTTTTTTTTTTCCCATGGTGTAGCTTCCCATCTATAGAGACAATCAGAGAAGGCCATGGTCCCTAGGGGAAGGGAAATTGAAGTTTTAATGATGTTGAGGGAAAAAAGCAGAAGAACTCAATTCAACAAACACATTACTTGCCTATTTTGTGTAAGGCACTGTGCTGGGTACTAAGGAAGCAAAGACAAAACAAAAAGCAGTCTCTATGTTCAAAATTTAGATTTACCTTGCGGGACCCTCAGTTAAACTTTTCCTTTCTGTACATAGACTGAGAATAGTGTTCAACTTCTGGGTATCTCCTTCAGGTATCCTTGTATCACATTGACCCATGATCCTCATGGAATAGCTAGCTAGAAGGAGAAGCAACAAGATTCTGATTTCCTCATTGAAGTGGAAGTATGAGAAGAAGAGAAAAGATTTAAGGAACTTCAATCATCTTCAGGTCCCCGACAGAAGTGCAAACTTAGCCCCCAGTTTCCTACCTCCAAGGTCCCATTCTATATCTTTCCATGCTTTTTGCCATTGTCCAAAAAAATTAAGACCAAAAATGGAAGAATATTAAGCAATCTGAATGAACAAAATAAGAACTTCTACTATGAGCACAGTACTGAACTAACTACAAAGACCATGTGACCCAGAATCACCCTGGGTGGATGTGGAGGACAGGGAGGGATGCTCAGTACTTGAGTAGAAACTCAGACAGATGCCTTGAACAAAGGCTCTTCTGGATACACATGTTGCTTCTGGGAAGTCAAATTCTAGAGCAACATCCTAGTCAGACACAGGTTCAGCTGTCCACTAGTGTGTCTCTGAGTACACAAGGTACAGAGAAGAGCTCAAGAGGACACTCACTCACTCTTCACTTTTCAGGATGCTGAAGGGTCTTTATCTCCTACCCCATTCACCCCCAAAAGTCACTAGATCTCCACGTGGAACTTTCTTTTGCTCCAAAGTCTCTCTACCCCAAGTAGCCTCTATCTCCAGGCAAACCCTCTTCATAACCGCCTTCTTTCTCATAAGCTTCCTGCCAATCATTTACACACACCATTCAATGTCATCACCTACCCTCCTCCTCCCCGAAATGACCTCACCACAATTTCCCACATGAGGAAAATGAAACTCTGAAAGGGGACAGAACTGGGTCCCTCGGACAGTCAGTGACAGATGGAAAAGTCTCTCCCCAACCACCACCCCTCTTCTAATAATTTAGCAGCTTTCTGTGTGTCCACAGTCACCCCACTGAACAGACAGGGAAGTCACTGTATACAGAGAGGGGTACCATCTGTCCATGGCTACACAAGCCATTTCCAGGACAGGGAATCTGACCAACATTCCTTTGTCTTCCTAGTCCTCTTCAATCCACTATCAGAAGCCCAAGGTTGATAAGAAAGAAGATCAAGAGAAAACACACACACACACACACACACACACACACACACACAGCTCCCGTGTGAGGCAGATGCCAGCTCTTTCCATGGGGTCATTAGCTCAGGTGTCACAGTTAAGGAAACTCTTTGATAGTTTGGCCTTCAGGGGACTGAACTGAAGCACAAAATCTGTAAGGTCTTCCAATGGTGATTTTGCCATTCTTCTTGCCTCCAAACAGCCCTACTCTTAACCATCCCTAACATCCGAGGGTCTAATGTTTACACAATTTCCTGTGAGTATTCACTTGCAACCTTTCACAATCCACCAACTACATGGTCAACATGTTTCTCTAGTCTCATCTCCATATTCTCAACTGCAGGTCACATACTTATGCTATCCTGCTCAGCAAAAGGCAGAACCCTCCACAACCCCCCTTTCAGCCCCACCCCCACACTCTACTCTCTGCTAGAAAGGTAAAGGGACCTAGGTTCTTCTAGAAGTAACTTCACCTTAGACCTGTTGCCCAAACAAAACAAAGTCAGACTATGATTCCGCTTAGGAAAACCCCATGGTAGCATGGTAGATCAAACATTGGTCTTTTCCTTCCATGAGAGGAAAAGGCCAAGGTGACTATTTAAATGGGTGAAATAACTCACCAGTCTCCTGACAAAAGGAGGTGAACTGGTCACCCAATCTGGTTAACATTGCCCCTGTCTCCAGGGAAAGCAACTAGGCACTGAAAGCATGCTGTTCATTCAGGCACCACGATTTTGCTTTTGTTGGCTCCCAGAGTTTGAAGAACCAAAACAGGTATCAGCCAATAGATCCTCCTAGACTCAGCCTGACACCAATGTCTCAGAAAGAGCCCTGGATTCCAATTCCATAACAGGTAGTTCTCATCCTGAACCTGAAGATGCATACTTTCTCTTGATTTTACCTTACCTTCTGTCTTGAAATATCACTCAGGAAACTCCTCCCATCTCCAGCAAAAGAAAAGAACCCTCACATTCCTTTACACCTCTTTCCATTTGAGGTGCTTGTTAACTGAAGCTTTTTTTTTAATAAAAAGGAAAAGAAATGGGGAGAATGTTGGGAAGTGGGGGAGAGTTTTAAAGCAACAATTCAGAAGAAGAGAGAAAAATGAGAAGAAAGGGAGGAAAAAATCTGAATAAAATCAAATCACCAATGTGCTGGAGCAGAAAATCAGAAGGATGAATAATGAGAGGCTGGTGAGACAGGAGAGAGCAAGAACATGGGGGAGGCAGAAGCTCTGAACTTTCCCTTCTCAGGCTAAGGAGAGATTTGCCTCCCTGGGGAGAGGGTGGGGGGAAGGGGCTTAAATGACCTATAGCAAGGGAGAGAGGAAGCCTTTCCCTCTTCTGCTCTATGGGGGAGACTCAACCCCGAGCGCGCGCGCCCCTCCTTTCTACAGGTCCACTGAGCCGGCGCCCCGACTCTGCACCCCGGCCTAAGGAAAGCAGGGAGGAGAGTGCGTGCGGGGCGCCCATACAAAGCGGGGAGCGACCAAAAAGGGGCACAGGACGAGGGGGGTGGGGAGACGGCCCTGGCCCCATCAAGGCCTCTATTCCCTTCCCAGCACTGCCCGCGCGCGACCACCCTCCCGCCCTTATGTCGGTCCACCCAGCCATGCACCCACACGCACGCACACACACACACACCACGACCACCACCACCACACCACACACACCCAGTTTGGGGCAGGAACCCGACAGCAGGGGATCGAGGCGAAAGGGCATGGGGCTGCTGGGAGGGAGCTGCCGGCACGCGGCTCCCAGCCGCGCGAGCTCCCGGGGACGTTCCACGGCCACAGGAACTGGCAGTCAATTCGCGACGCTACGTTCGTCCCCGTCTCCGCGCTGCCTCCACGTTCCATCCGCTCCCCACGGCTCCCAGGCTGGGGCCGGGCCCCAGGTTGGGCACTGAAGGAGGTGGGGGGTGCCAGGACAGCGAAGGGGCCGAGCCCGGGGAGGGGAAAAGGAAAGGAAAGCGGAGAGGAGGGGGCGCTTACCCAAGACAAGCGACGGGCGCTCCTCCACTCTCCTCCCTGGTGCCTGGATAGCGTGTGAGTCCCGCCTCTCGTGGCCCGGGAAAGCCACGGGCGGGATGGGTGGCAGTGCTGGGACGCGGCGCTGGGGAGGGGGTGCAGTCCCGGGCTCCTGCTCCGGCTCTGGCTCCGGCTGGGGCGGGAGAAGGAGGAGAATGTGAGGCGCCGGCAAGCTTCCTAGTGGCCCGCTGCGAGAAATGCAGCTGTCCCTGCCCTGCCAGAGGAGACCACAAGTGGAACTGAGCGGGAGGAGCGGGGCTGGGGGCGGGCGGGGGTGGGGGGGGGGGAAGGGTGAGAGAGCCAAGCCAGGGCAGAGGGGATCCTCCGCCCCCAGGCCCTGTTCACCCTGTCCTCCCAGGGCCCTTCGAGTGAGATTGGATTTCGGGGAATAGCCAGAAGGCCTCCACAACCAGAGAGGAGGGAGGGGGCTCCTTCAGTGGGAGGGGGCACACAGCGAGTCTCTCCATTTAGGTAACCCCACCTTTTTATCCCCCACCCCCCGCCCAGGTCTTTTGGGCTCGAGGTTGGGAGGATTAGGACCTCAACTGGGGATGCTGGGGGTGGGGGGGGAGGGGGGAGGAGGAGGGAGCATAGAGCCAAGCATCATACCCTTCCCCCATTCCCTGGGAGGGAGGGGAACTGAGAAAGGAAAGGGAAATTGGAGGAAGAGGGACCGAGGCCCTAGAGAGAAGGAAGGAGCCAGCTGCAAGGCCTGAGGGGAGAAGAAACTTGTTTTTTGTGTTTCACCCTACCCAACCCCCATGGATCCGTGACTCTCACAGCTCTGGGTGCTGACTCCCGGGAGTGCAGACCGCATCTCACCCATACTTTCCTATCCTGATTCTGACGGTTTCTTCCCATAAAGTGTGAGCTGAAGGCCTTTCTCAAGTTTGGGGTTTTGTTTTGTATTTTAAATGCTCCAGTATACCGGGTAGTCATGGGACACTCAAGGCTTACAGATTCTGCCACTTATTAGCTGGGGGACCTTGGGCAAGTCCATTCATCTCTCTGGGCCTCAGTTTCTTCATTTTAAAACGAGGTTGTTGACTAGGTAATCTCTAAGGTCTCTTGCAGCCTAATTGATATCTTTTACGCTATTTCCTTTGGCAATTTTGATAATATTTGAGAGACACCCTGATGTAGTAGAAAACATGGAGGCAGGTAGGTGGTAGAGATGTTAAATCATTGGACTTGTAGTAAGGAAGACCTAAGTTCAAATATTAAACCAAACACTTGCTAGACCCTGGAGCAAATCACCACCAGTCAGCCTCAGTTTTCTGGTAAAATGGAGGCTCCTATCTCAGACTTGTTTTAGGTGTAGTGGGAGTGAGGGATTCTCTCCCCACACACCAGCTCCTTGATGTAATTACAGAAAGTAAAGATTACAAAGGTAATGAAGTATTAAATATGTTAAAGAAATACAAAGACACCCTGTCATCTCCTTACAATGTAAAAAAGTTTTCTGATTGAATAGGCAGGACAAAGGTTGGCCGCTTTCAAATACAAGCCTGCCATGTGCCCCAAGAAGAGCGATGATAAAAAGAAAGGCTCCTTGTTCACCACAATCGTAGCACTTTTTGTGGTAACAAAGAACTGGAAATAAAATAGATGCCCGTGGATTGGGGAAAGGCAGAAGAAATTGTGTGTGAGCGTTAATGGAATATATCACTGTGCTATAAGAAATGATGAACATGATAACTCTAGAGAATCAGGGGAAGGCTTATATGAACTGATGCAAAAGTAAGTAAGCAGAACCAAGAAAAATATGCACAGTGACTACAACAATGTAAATTTTTAAAAACACAAATGTAATTATAACTTAATGAGGCAAAATTATAATGACCAAGCTTGGCCATCAAGAAGAGATGAGATAAGAAATTCCTCCACTTATTTGCAAAGGTAGAGGGGCCAAGGATATGGAACATTGCACATGTCAAGCTTTTTAAAAGTTTGGTGGAATTTTTTTTCTTTCTTTCTCTTTTTAAAAATTCTTTATTATAAAGGATAGTTCTCTGGGAGGGAACGGAGGAAGGATGCAGTGGGAAATACAGGCAACATAAAAATTAAAGACATAAATACACTTTTTAAAAAAAAGCCAAGCTTGCTATCCCTACACAGCGATTTCAGCATTTGGGTCAGGAAACATATTTATAGAATGTGACCTACGCCGGTATCTTTATCAGAAAACAGAAAGGAAGGAGCAGGTAGGTGGTGCAGTGAATAGAGCACCAGCCCTGGAGTCAGAAGGACCTGAGTTCAAATGTGACCTCAGATATTTAACACTTACTAGCTGTGTGAGCTTGGACAAGTCACTTAACCCCAATTGCCCTGCCTTCCCCCTCCAAAAAGACAAAAAAAGAAAGAAAGCAGCAAGGAGGGAGGGAATATTTTCACTTGTAGTAAAAGTCAGCCACATTAGGTAGGCTAGCTTGGGAGGTACTTTTGTCTGTCTGCAGGGACACTGCAACCAGCAGGGAGAAATTCAGAGAATCAAGCAGTTCCTAGCAAGAAGCATAAAGATTTTGGATGAACAGAGGGAAGTAGCATTCAAGGACTGAGACTTATTGCAGTGGAGAGTTGAGCTGCAGAAAGAGGCAGTCCCAGGGAGCCTAACTGAGCAACCCACCCAAGCAAAGGTAGTGCAGGGTAGAGGGTAGAGAAAAGAAAGGCTTTTTTTTTTGGCTTATCAAACAAATTCAGTACCAGAGTGCCATGTGTTCCCTACGTGTTTGCCTCTCTAGTGCTGTATCCTAAACTGTGCCCACTCTTCCCATAGGTAGTGTGTGTGTCTCTGGAAGAGTGCACCTTAGGTTTAAGGGAAAACATTTTGAAGTTACTATTCTTACAGGTAGGTGGCACTATGGATGGAGTGCTGGGCCTGGAGTCAAGATAATTTGAGTTCAAACCTGACCTCTGACATTTACTAGCCATGTGATCCTGGGCAAATCACTTTCTTCAAATTATAAAGTAGCACTTCTATATCACAGAGTTGCAGAGAGGATCAAATGAGATTTTGGAATAGCAGTGTTTGGAACATAGTAGACACTTCATAAATGTTTCTTCCCTTCCCTTCCTCTTCTGCAACATCTTGGCAAATGTTTTTGCTTTGAATTAATGGTATCAACTGGCTGACCTATTAAAGGTAAGTTCACTAGGAGGCAGGGGATTTTTTCAGCTATAGTTTGGCGGAGGTCATAGCCCACAGAGCACTCCATAACAATAATTCTTGAACTTTTTGAACTTAGGAGTCCTTTACACTCTAAAAAAGTAATTGAGGACTCCCCCCCCCCAAGAGGTTTTGTTTATATGGGATACATACTGATATTTATTAGAATTTAAAATGTCTTAGTATTATTATAAATATAGCTTTGAAAAAAATGATAAAAAATATCTTTGACCTCACAGACACCCTGAAAGGGTCTTGGGGATCCCCAGAGGTTCCTGGGCCATACTATGAGAACTGTTGTCCTAGGATCTTGGTATGGTAGCACCAAGAAACCAATTCAAAAATCTGAGTGCTTATTTGGGGAGAACAGCCCAGAGATGGTGCTACATAAGGATCAAATGAGATAATATATACAAAGTACCTTATAAAACATAAAGCATTATGTAAATGGTATCCATATTTATTATTAAAGTGTATTTGACTTGGAGACAGAAAAATTTCTGACTGAACACTATCCTGATAATTTTATTAGCTTTGTGACCCCAAGCAATCAATCAATATGCAATTATTAAGTGGCTACTACATGGCAGACACTGTGCCAGGTTCTCGGGATACAAAAATGAAAATGAAACAGCTCCTACTCTTAATCTCTTTCAGCCTCAGTTTCTTCATCTGTAAAACTGGGATAATGGCACCCTCAATCTATTTTGTGAGGAATATATGCAAAATAGAGCAAATCTTAAAACCCTATATAAATATTTGGTTTGGATGTGAGATTTTAATGGTGTTTCATCCCAGTGAGAAAACCCTCTACCAATGCAGATCCACAACTTAGTCTTAGAGGCTTGCCTGAGATACTGAGAAGTTAAGTGATTTGCAGACTATCAAAACTTATTAGAAGCAGGCTATGGACATAAGTCCTCCTGATTTCAAGGCTGGAACTCAATCTACTCTGCCAGGTTGACTCTACCTTTAAATCTTTTGAGGTCATTTTCTTATTTTGTTTTGTTTATTGCATCTGTGACTTCTTTAGTATAAGGAACTCCCAGTGGGAAAACTCCCTTTACTAATACAGTGGGGGGTTTTAAAAATATTTTTTCTTTTTAAATTTTAATTTAATTTTAATTTTTGGTTCCACATTCTCTCTATCCCTTCACCCTCTCCCTCACCCATTGAGAAGACAAGGAAAACAATACTCATCATATACATATAGTTATACAAAACATTTCCACATTAGCTAGATTTTTTTAAAAAGCAAGGAAAATAAAGATGGAAAATTTAAAATGTGCTTCAGTCTTCACTCTGAAACCACCAGTTCTCTACTTGGAGGTTATTAGCATTTTATGTCATTAGTCCTTTGGAGTTGTGGTGGATCATTGTATTGATCAGAGTCTTTCACAGTTGATTATCTTCACAATATTGCTATTCCTGTGCATATTGTTCTCCTGGTTCTTCTCATTTCATTATGCATCAGTTTATATAGGTCTTCCTAAATTTTTCTGAAACCATTCCCTTCATCTTTTCTTATAGCACAATAGTATTCCATCATATTCATATAACATAATTTGTTCATCCATTCCCCAATTGATGAACATCCCCTCCATTTCCAATTCTTTGCTACTACAAAAAGAGCTGCTATAAATACTTTTGTGCATATGGGTCTGTTTCCATTTTCTTTTATCTCCTTGGGGTGTAGACCTAGTAATGGTTACCAATGCAGTCTTAAAGCTCCTCCATAAATTTGAGGTACACTCTACCAAAGATATACATAGTACCCATGGGAAAAGTGGATATAAAGTATAAGGAGTACAATAGCAGTGAGTCACACATGTAGAAAACATATGCAGTTAGGACAACTCATGTCTCCAAGTGTGAATGCCCTCTTCTCATGCTTTTTTTTTTTCTCATGGAGACCTTACTGTACACTCCCCTAGGGCTAGCATCTGGTTTGATTGCTCAGCTGGGCTCCCTGGGTCTGCCCCTCTTTGTAGCTCAACTCAACTTCCAGGGCTAATTCTCTCTTGAAACCATTCTCTGCGGCTCATAATCTTTAAGAATTTCTTGGTATACTATGGGGTTAAGTGACTTGCCTTGGGTACCAAGTAGATAGATCTCAAAAGTGATATTTGAACCCAGATCTGGCTAAGTTAAAATTCTATCTACTATGCCACCACTAACACAGAAATGTTAGATCTTATTAATGATGATCTGCTATAGCCTATGTAGACCTACCAGGCATCTCTCAGTGACCCTTTTGGTCACTGGTAAGCTTTAGATCCTGCCCAAGTGAGACCTTCACTCAGGCTTAGAGGGACAATTGCTGGAAATTATACCAGTTAAAAAATGAATAGGAGGGGGGCAGCTAGATGGCACAGTGAACAGAGCACTAGCTCTGAAGTCAGGAGGACCTGGATTCAAATCTAGCCTCAGACACTTGATACTTAACTAGTTGTATGACCTTGGGCAAGTCACTTAACCCCAATTGTCTTGTCTTTCCCCCTCAAAAAAAATCAATAGGAGAAAAACAGAAGATTGAGGAAAAGAGGAGGTAGGAGCATTACCAACAGCCTTCTTTTGACTCCATGCCAGCTCTACTCTCAGGGTCCCAAACATCACCAGCCAGCCCTACCATCTACATCAATCTCTATCTAGGAGGTTTTGAGAAGATTTTTCAAAGTTATAATTGATTTGGTGAGCAATTTTTCCTGGACTCTGCAGAAAACCACATGGTCTAGTTTTATACTCTAGATAGAGCTTTCATGACTGTGATCCTATTTTCTAATACAGAGTCCCTTGGTACCTTTTTGATTTCAGTTTTGCCCTGATGTTATAAGTGCCCAACTAAATTTGTGAGTGGAGTAGAGCAATTTGAGATGAAACTCAAAAGACCATGGGTATGGATAAGAGCGCAGCCAGAACTCCATGTCAAATAATGGCAAATATCATTGGATTTAGGGCTGGAAAGGATCTCATATTTCAATCCTCTCATTTGACTGATAGGGAAATTGTGTTCTATATAGACTTGACAATTAAAATATTCTATCCCTCTCCTCCAGCAAGAAGTAAGCTCCTCAAAGGGACTAATTTTCATTTTTTACCTCTAGCCTTAAGCACATTCCTGCGCAGAGTAGACACTCAATTGGTTTGGATTCTCTCTCTCTCTCTCTCTCTCTCTCTCTCTCTCTCTCTCTCTCTCTCTTTTTCTCCCTGTCTCTCTCTCTCTCTCTCTCTCTCTCTCTCTCTCTCTCTCTCTCCCTCTCTCTCTCTCTCTCTGAACTTGCATACATACGTGTGTGTGTGTGTGTGTGTATAATTTGCATTCCTGATGCAGAAGATATGTCCTTCTCTTTCCCTTTTGCCTCACCACCCTACCCCATACACCTTTTAAGGGCCTATGGCCCCTTATACCCATTGATAAAGAGAGCCATATAGAAGACATATAGCCAACATATTTTTTTAAAGCATTGAGATGCAGGGAGATGGAAATTTGGACTACTGCCAATAACCTATGATCTATAGTTTGGGACTAGAGGGAATAAACTCAGAAAGTTTTTCTATTCCTTTTCAGTTAGTTTCTTCATATACCCAAACGTAGAACCAAGGAGGTCATGAGCCTAAGAGACAAGATGTCCATCATATTCCCTCACTCTTCAATCCGCTATATCAGGTGTTCTTAAGTTTTTTTGTGGCATGGACCCCTTAAGCAGTCAGGTGAAGCCAGTAGTTCCCTTCTTAGAATAAGGTTTTTAAATACATAAAATAGCGGGCAGCTAGGTAGCACAGTGAATAGAGCACTGGCCCTGGAATCAGGAGGACCTGAGTTCAAATCCAGCCTCAGACACTTAACATTTATATAGCTGTGTGACCTTGGGCAAGTCACAATCCCATTTGCCCTGCCCTCACCCCTCCAAAAAGCTAACTAAATAAGTAAATACATACATACATAAAATAAAATACATAGAACTATGAAGAAAACCAACTATATTGATATAGTTGTCAGAATATTAAAGAAAAAAATGTTTATGCAATTTATATTAAGAATTCCTACCTTAGACAATTTTAACATCCCTTCTCCTACCCTTCACCAAGCTTCATATTAGTGAACCCTAAATTCAGAGCTGGATGAGACCTCACAGGTCATGTTAATCTACTACCTCTTTTGTTCTTAAAGGTAAGGAAAGGCCCCCAAAAGTTGAATGACTCGTCCCAGGGCCCTGGATAATAAATGGTACAGTAGTCATTTGAACCCAGGTCCCGGGACTCCAAATCTAGCACTCTTTCTTTATCTTACCTTCAATCCTTCTTGTGTCATTCTTGAGGTGAAGAGGACTCTGTTCTAGATGCCATCATTTTTGCCAAAAAACCTGTTTGTCTGCTCTTGAATAAAAACCACATACACCAGCAGTTCTACTTCCAAACCTTCACCTCAGCCCCACCTCAGCTCCTTCCAGAGCTGTGACAAGTTTGCCAGCATGCATTAACTCTTTGGGTAGTTGGCGCTGGCACGTACCAGCTAAGAAGAAAGCAGTCAGGTTTTATTCAAAGAAAGGATGATGTTTTCTGGCCTGTTCCCAATATCCTTTCTGATAATGCCCAATCCCTTATTTTTTTCTTGTACGTTGAACTGATAGTTGCCTCAGGGTTAAGAGTCTATGCTGTTTCTAAAGTCTGTCTCTTTCCAATATCCTAACCAATAACTCGGAGCTTGTCATCCTGTGAGTATAGTTTGGTCTAGTTCTCCCTGAAGGCTTTCTTTTATACTTGTCCACATTAAAATTCATCTACCACCTCTCTGCCCATTTACAAGGCCTTCCTGTAGCTCAGCCCTTCGCGTGTGGTATCTGCTCATCTGGGAGAGTTTAGTGGAAACTGGAAACCTGGAGATTTTGATTTAATACAGCCTCCTTTAACTATGTTATTTTTTAAAAATTAGAAAAAATTTTTATATCATCATCAAGACACACCTGACTCAGCACTGGTCCCTGGGAGATCCCAGTTGTTTACATATCTCTATACTGTATACAGAAATGCCTATTTATCCCAACCCTGTATCCTATGTTTAAACTAATTTCCTATTTTTTAGTAGTGATAATAGAAATAACTAGCATTTACATAGTGCTTTCAGGTTTGCAAAGTGTTTTAAAAATGTTATCTTGTTTGATCCTCACATCTACCTTGGGGAGTACTATTGTTATCCCGTTTTACAGATGAGGGAACTAAGGTTGACAAAGATTAGGTGACTTTCCCAAGGTCACACAGCTAGTAAGTGTCCGTGCCAGATATGAACTCAGGTCTGCCTAGTGATGATAAAATACTCCTTATAATACCATAGTGAATCAACTTGTTTAATTTTCTTTGGAATGGAATCTTTCCTTAGACTTTCTGAAGGTCAAAAAATACTGTATCTTACTCTGTCCTCTAAGAGAGCTCTCACAGACTCTTAGGCAATTTTTCCTCTTATAGAAACCATATTTTCTTTTCCCCAATTCATTATGTGTGTTTAAGTGAGCAAAGCTTTTTCAAAAAAGAAATACAACTGCTTACGCTATATGGAAATCTAGGGTTCCCTCTGGAGCCAGCCCTTCTGATGAATGAGACACCTTGTGAGACTGACCCTAACAGAGTTCAAAGGTTTGGGTTCTATCTGTGACCTTGGGAGTCCTTTGATGTCTTCAAATTTCAGTTTCTCTGCTGTGAGAATTAAATGAGTAAAGGCAGCGTGAGGTGGTGAGGAGAGGGTTAGACTTGGAGTCAGCAGAGACGTGAGTTCAAATCTTGACTTTGACACTGACTATAGAACATGATCTCTCTGAACCTATTTCTTCAACTGTAAAATGGGTCTAATGATACTCACTTGGCTTGTTGTGGGGAAAAGCACTTTGTAAACCTAAAAGGACTCACTCAATAAATGTGATAATAACACATAAAAAGTTTTATGGTAATGGAAAATGATATGTAAATAGTATTATTTATGATATCATTAATAAACTAGCTATTACTATTATTAATAATAGGCGAGGGAATAGACCTGTCATTTTATTGACGAGGGGAACTCCTCTTCCCCATACAGGTCAACACCTTCTCTCTCACCAGTATCAGAGAGCTGCTTGAGCATTGAGAGTTTAAGTAACTTCCTGGAGTCACACATGCAGTGTGGGTCAGAGGCAGGATTTGAATCCAGGTTCATCCTGTGGTTGTGAGGATGTGGATTCAAATTCCAACTCAGCTACTTATGGACCACAAGGTCTTAGGAAATCTCTTCAAATTCTCTGAACCCCAGTTCCTTCTCTAAAAGATTTCCGTACTAAGACCTCACTTACTTAACCTCACAGTGCTTTTAAGGGGAGAAAATATATGAGATTTTATATACATACATGCATAAATGTGTGTGTGTGTGCGTGTGTGTGTGTGTGTGTGTGTGTGTGTAAGTATAGCAGAAGTTCTTCACCCTCTTGTGTCATGGGCCCCTTTGGTAGTCTGCTGGAGCCTATGGAGCCCTTCTCTGAACCATGCTTTTAAATGCATAAAGTAAAATACAGAGGATTACAAAGGAAACCAGTTTTACTGAAAAATAGTGCTCAAAATATTTTTAAAACTAAATTCATGGACCTCAAGTTAAGAACTCCATGTATGTATGTATGCTCACATTTGTGTGTGCATTGCATATTAGTGCGCATAAATGTGCATGTGTATATGTATATGTGTAAAGGTATGTAAAAGTAAGTACATGTATATGTATATATATAGCTGAATGTGTGTGTATGTAAATATGTGTATTACGTGAGTTGTGAGCATGTGTTTATATACATATATGTATATATGTGGGCTTTGGAAATGGTAAAGGCTATACAAATGGGAGAGTGGTATTAGAAAGAGAGGTCATACTAACAATCCAATGGGTCTTGGATTTTTTTAAGGATGAATTCTATATTTTGACCAACATTTCCACAATTTTATCCTTGGAGGCCTTTGGGATTCCCAAGGTGATGTAAACCCGGATTTATGATTTACCTTTGTCTGAATTATTTGATAACACAGAAAAGAGATATGTGTATATGTATGCATATGCAAATGTGTGTATGTCTAGGTATATATATGCAAGTGTGTTATATATTTATATGTGCATATGGATTATATCAGTGAGTGTATATGTAGATATGTGTGGGTATCATGTTATGTGTATCATGTGAGTATAAGTGTGTGGATATGGGTATAGGTGTGTATTGCAAATGTGTATGTTTATGTATATATGAGCATGTTTGTATGAATCAGTGTGTGTGTGTGTGTGTGAATATGTGTGTCTGTAGATGTGTGCGTATGAGTCTATGCATACATGTGTGTGGTGAGTGTGTGGGTGCACGTGTGCATGTAATATGTCAGTGAATGTGCGTATATATGTGTGTATCTGCTCATGGATATAATGTGCATGTGCATTGTGTGAGTGCATGTGTGTGAGTGTGAGCATATGTATGTATGTGCATGTATTTATTTGAATGTGAGTATGCATATGTATATGAGTTATGTTGTATGTGTATGAATACGTGTATATGTGTTTATATATGTGTGTGTTTCCGTGTGTGAATGTTCCAGTGGGTATGTAGATGTATGTATATATATGAATGTATGTGTGTGCATGCATGTATATGTGCATGTGAGTGTGTATATATGTATGTGAGCTTATGTATATGAATTTGTGTGTATACATGTGAGTTTGCATGTAATATGTGTGTATGCATGTGAGTATGTGAACATGTGTATAATATGTATGTGATTGTATGTATATGAATGTGTGTGTGTGCGCACACACACACGGGCAGGAAAAGTTCCCTGGATTTATGTTTGTATCCTATTCCATGTATTTTAGGATTCAATGCAGGAGGAGATTTTGTTATGGTGGCCAGTTTGGGGTTAAATCTCTGGTCCCTAATCTTTTCTTTCACTGATGTCTAACTATTGACCTAGGTTGGAGAGCTCCAGAAGTCATGTAGACAGGTGTCCAGTGTCCTGCTAACCATGTGACACATAGTGCCCTGATCTCTCTTAATTATCTCTGCTAATGGTGGGAAGCCATGTCACAGATGACCCAAAACAAAGCAGTCAACCAGGACTTAGTGATCAATGCAGATTTAGTTAGCAAAGAGGTGATAAAAGAATGTGTAGCACATCACTGTAGGCTGAAAAAATTTAGCATCCACCAAATACCTGACAAGTCATGACCTGGTGGCAAAAACTGAAAGGGTTCTGCTTCATAAACTAACAGAGGACAAATCCCTGTGCTACCAATACTGACTTAAAATATCCTGGAAAATTCAACTAATAAAAAGTACTAGAATGAGATCTTTATTACAGATAGAAGTGTTACTCATTATCACCCTGAAAAATATTGATCCATAAAAAATTTAAGAACAGTGTTTTAAATAGATGTTTCCATATCAAATACTCAATATCCAAGGTACATGGAGTAAAAAGCTTTCAAAACATAAGACTTAGCAGAAGAAGTCCAAATCACGTAGGAACAGGATGGAGTCTTTCTAAAGAGTGAAGCCTATAGAGGATAAGCTTTCAACACAATACTTATATTTAATTACAAAAAGCAGTTGGTTTTACCCACCTAGGCAATAATTTGCAGCATATTAATTTTTCTTTAAATAGGAGAATAGTGATTTGTCCCAGGACCATTTCTATCTGAATTCCATTCAAAAAGATAAAGAGGAGGAAGAAGAAAAATAGGAAGGAGGGAAAGAAGGAGGGTAAGGAGGGAGAGGAGGAGGAGGAGGAGGAAGAGGAAGAGAAGGAGGAGGAAAGATCGCCCCACTCCTGCAGACTTTGAGAAGGAAACATACTGAGGTGAGAATACTGTGCCCAAAAGGGAAGAGGGGAGAAAGAGAAGGAGGCTGGGGCTCTACCCCTGTCTAGTAGCAAATGAGGGCTTCTTGCCAGGGCCCCCAGCTCCCTCCCTACCCAATGGAAATGTTGAAATATCATGTTCTTTCATGGAAAGTCTTCACTTGAGTTACACAACGGCTGGTTACCAAGGCACTATATTGTTGTCCTGGAAGAAAGTGGAGAGTACATAGGCCCATGTGCTCACAGTTTGTTTTCCTTGAGCTCTCCTGTTTCCTACAAGGCCAGTGGGAAAACCCAGGAATGCAGCTTTCTTCCTCCTCCTGCCTCTTCTTAAATGAAAAAAAAAATGGCGCATCTCCAAACAGGGCTGAGTCTGGTGTTATTCCTGAGTCAGAGACAAGATCCGCTAGCCTCCCAACTTTCACCCCAAACCTCAGAGGCCATTGGGTACCATTTAATAATAGGACTATCACTTGGCAAAATGACAAAACTGACAAAATGCAATACTTGTCTCCTACTCCCATTTTCCATCCCCCACTACCCTTTCGTAGACCTATTTCCTTCATCTATTGGATGCTCTTTGTGCTGACTCAGCCTGCCTTGTCATGGAAGAAAATAATTTGATAAGTTAATTTCATGTTTCCCAAACATTTGTCTGAGGACTACTCAGTATGTGGCAAACTTGTACTAGCATGTAAGACTTTTACTTCTTAAAATCCATATACTTAAAAAAATAAAAAAAACCACCCAGGTTTTTTGATTGACTGACTGAGCTACCCTGTGGCAGTAACCACACTGACAGTAGCCTGTGCTTACCCTCATCTCTGAGGAGTCGAAGAGGCCAGGAGAGGGGAACAGAGGAAGTTAGGAAACAGTGTTGAGGATCAGACTTGGCAGAACTAGTGGGCCTGCTCAGTAGGGAGCATGGAAGGATTTCCTGACTTTTTGGGGGGGGCCAACTTTACTATCAGCCTCACTTTTCTTTCCTCTGAGAAGAGGAGAGAATGGCCCTGCGAGGAAAGAAGATGCAGAAGATAACTCGAAAGCATGTATAACTGTGTTTCCATTGCAAAAGATGGATTTCAGCTAGACACAAGGAAGGACTTCTCGACTCTTAAGATCATGAAAGTTGAAGAGAAAACTGTAAAGTCTCCTGCTGAAACAGTTCAGGAGTGCAGAGGAAGGAAGAATTCAAATGAAGCAAGATCCTTGGAGCAGTAAGAGATGGAGAAGAATGCCCAGGGGCTCAGACTCCTGCTGCTCTTCAAATTTTCAACACTCCTCCTCTCTCCTCACCTAAGAGCAATAGAACACTCACTGAAGAGGTTCCTTTTGGTAGTGTTGGTAAGTGTCTTCACCCAGGGACCAGACTAGAAGTTCAGTGATTTCAGGGGATTCAGAAGTCTCAGTGAGAAAGAGGGAAAAAAATGCCTAAGTTAGTGGGACTCTCTTAGCACCTGGATAGAGCTAAACTATGAGGCTCCATGGATACAGCCAATAGAATCTTGGTCTTGGCAATTAGGCAGACATAGGTTTGAATCCTGTCTCAGACATTAACTAGCTGTGTGAGCCTAAACAAATCATTTAACTTCTCTGCCCTTCAGTAAAATGGAATTAATAATAGCACCTACCTCAGAGAGTTGGTGGGAGAATGGAATGAGATAATGTATGCAAAGACTATTTAAATCTGAGCTTTTATCTTTTTTTTTTTTTTTTTTTTTTACTTTCCATATGATTAATGCTTGAGTTGCAACCACTCAACCCAAGCCTGTCCTATAGACCTGGGTTTCCCTGAAGAAAGGGAGTAGCCAGATCTAGAAGAGTCCATTCTTATATGTGAAATTTGAAAGTCCCTAGTGCTGGAAAGAAATTTTTAAGATATCATCTTGTTCATTCTACTCTAGGCAAAGATGACCACACACACATCCCCCCCCATCTTGTCCCAGACCAGATAGGTTGTTAAAAGATCCCTAGACAGGGCAAGTAGGTGGCACAGTTAACAGAGCACCAGCCCTGGAGTAAGGAGTACCTGAGTTCAAATCCAGCCTTAGACATTTAACACTTACTAGCCGTGTGACCCTGGGTAAGTCAATTAACCCCAATTGCTCTGCTTCCCTCCAAAAAGCAAAAAATTAAAATTAAAATTAAAAAAGATCCCTAGAAAGGGAAATGTCATACCCTCCCTCAATCTGGTTTTCTCAGGTCTAATGAAGATCAGAACAATGTCCTTCAACATCATGAGCTACACTTGGAAGCAATACAAATCATATTTTCAAGGATGCCCATTCTGCCCACTATTATTTGATATAGTTCTGGAAATGCTGGCAATAGAAATAAGATGAGAAAGAAATTAAAGGTATTAAGGTTGGTAAAGAGAAGATAAAACTATCCTATTTGCTGATGATAGGATAGTTAATTTGGAAAATCTTAAGAAGTCAGCATGTTTTCAGACTTTTTCAATATGTTGATTGATTTTGCTGATTTTTCCTCTTCTTTTTTTGTCTTTAAAAATATCATTTGTTATATGGGTTGGCTGTCCAGGAGGGCAAAGGGGGAGTATGTTGGGGAAAATTTTGGTAAAGTAAAAAAAAAAACAACCCCACCAATAATGAACTTATTTTAAGTAGAAAATAATAAAACTACCTCTAAAAACGTCCTATAGGATGCCGTCATTAGTTCTGACAGGGTTCTTCTTTTTCCATTTCCTACACTGATCATCTGAACAAATTGTACTTCATTGAAAGAGTCCTGGGTGGGGTATTAGTGAGGAAAGAGTAGGCTAAAAGGTGGGTTCACCAATCTCTCCATTCAGGAAAGTAAGCACCCCCTAGGCCTAGAGCAACCCAGCAATCTGAAAAAGCCAGGACTGAAGTGGAGTGTCTAGGGCAGCAGTTCTCAAGCTGTGGGTCACGACCCCTTTGGGGGTCACAGGTGTCACCTAAGACCATTGGAAAACACATACCGCTCCTCTATCTGTCTCCAGGCAGGTCTGCCCACATGCAGATATGCCTACATACAAGTATTAAAGGATCACAGCATTAGGAAGATTGAGAACCACTGGTCTGGGGGGTTTCAGGTTCCTACTGCTACCTGCCCTCCAGGAATGGAGCTATCAAGGCTCTCTGGTTGGACCCCACCCCTATCAGGGCCCATCATCTGCCTTTGTCCCTCCCCACTATGCCAAGTAGAAGTCGTCCATGGTAGGGGCAGCCAGAGCATCCTAAGCCTAGCTCTGCACAACCTTGTCCCTTTCATGCCTTCTATGGTCCTGCCAAACTGTACTGCTGGCTATTTCCTATTTCATCCTCTAGTTTCTTCGCATTTATTCAAGTTGTCACCCATACCTTGAGTAAACCTGTGGTGTGGTGAGTTGGGAAAGAGAAATGGGTTTGCAGTCAGAGAACCTAGGTTTGAGTCCCATCTCTGAGATAATGTAGTATGGTGGTTTGTGAACTTTAGAATGCCTATATAATACGAATGAGTATTAATACATTTGGGTCTTGGTTTCATCCGTAAAACGATAAGAGTTGGACTATAAAACATCTGATATCCTTTTTGGCTCTAAATCTGTGATCCTATGACCTCTCCATTCTTAGAATCCTGACTTTATTTTCCCTCAAGACTCAGCCCAGGGGCCACTTCCTTGGTGAATCTTTCCATTATTCATTCACTCCAACTTCCCTCCCCTGCCCCCCACAGATGTTAGGATTTTCTCCCCTCTTAAATTACCTTGTATGTATAAGCTGTATTGACCCAAAGAATGCAAGCTTCTTGATGGTAGGGCCTCACTCCCATTTTGTCTGTGTGCCTATAGTGCCTGGTACATAATAATGTCTACTAAACTGGGAACAAAAGCAAATCTCAGAATTTCCTCTCCTCAGTCACCATCATTCTTCTTCCCCTAGCAGGAGATTATGAACAACACTGGAATATTTTAGTTTAGCTGAGCAGTGATAAAATCTCTAGTGTCTGATGCTACTGGATTGGCATAGATAAATGCCTGTATACAGGACAGCGATTTAAGGGGAGGAGGAGTAGTGGGGAGAAAGCATTTCTGGTGACTTCAAGAGGGGAGAATGTCCCTCTAATGATCCCTGCTGGTGGGAATATCCTTTTAATTACCTGAAGCCGGCCTGTTTTGCTACCGATTTTATCCTCTTTCCATTTGGGAGAAGTGATTTTTCTGCTCTAAATATTGACTGGAGCTGAAATGATTACTGCCACTCCTAACTAACAGGCTCTCTCAGCATTCAGGGGCTTCAGTTATCACATCCAGAATGGCAGGGAGAGATGTCCTGGTTGTCTTATAACACAGGAAGCATCAGTGTACATTTTTCAAGTTTTCTTTCTTCCCTTCCTCATCACTTCCAATTAGAAAGTTATCCTGGTTGGCTTTGCAGGTTTCTGGCTCCATTCTGCTCTAGGATTGAAGAAAAAAATACAAGCCCCAGCTGTCAATGTGTCCCATTGAGGCCTATATGTCCTCTAGCTTTAGCTTAGTCCATCATAAAACATGTTGTGGGAAACTTTAAGAAGTGCATTTGATTAAAAAGTCAGCATTACTCAGATTTTCTTCAGTCCTATGGAATTGCAACAGCCCTACCTGAGGAGCTCAATGACAGAAAAAGAAAAAAGTTTCTGAAATCCCAATATTTAACTCTTGACAGGTGTGGATAAGTCAGCTTGTCTGACTGATTCTGTGATCTGGGCAATTTATTTAACATATCATTGCCCCCAGAATAGAGAACCCCACTAAGAAAATTCTGGATTTGAAAACCTGGTCCTGTTAAACATACCAATGGGGTGGTTATTCACAGTACAAAGGGTTTGCTGAAAAAAGGAATGGATATAATCTCTGGAATAATGTAGGCCAATGAGAAAAATCAAAATTGCATCCAAAAAATCAAACTTCGATTTCCATACCACCTTTCTAGAATGCTTATCACATAAAGTATTCCTAAAAAACACAGTTAATTAAGACTTATTCTAAATATTCTTCCAGGTGAAGCTAATCCAAATGGCTCTTAATTGGAGATGGTCAGACCTAAGGGATGGGTCTCTTGAAATGTGAAGAATGAAATCCCAAACTTCCCTTCCAACCTGTTCTACCATCAAACCATTGCTAAGAACAGACAAAAAGGAGGTGGCCCCTAAGTGTGTGACCAAAAGAACCTAGAAATCTGGGTGCCACAAACCATGCAAATCCACAAACCAGAGAACCAAGACCTGGTTGAAGTCTCAGAGATCAATGGATTCTCTGCTTTTGCACAGGATGGATAATAATCCTCCAATAATCTACCAGGATTTAGAGAACTGTGGGCGAGATTTCAGAGTCAAGTGGGGAGTCACAGGACCAAAGAATAAGAACAAGATAGGATCGAAGAAGTCATCTAATCCAACTCCCTCGTCTTTCAGATGAAGAAAATGAGGTCCAGAAAGTGATTTGACCAAGTCTACACAGTGACAGATCTGACCCCAGGTTTTTAAGTACTTGAGGAACTTTTTTTAAAGTGAAACCCAAAAGGGATCAAGAATCCAGGAGACTCAGTAAATGGATGGGGCTGATGACACAAAAATTGGGGAAGTGAGAAAGAAAGTGGCCAGGCAGGATCATTTAAAGCATCTTCCCATTTACTTTCAGAGGTATGAAGAGTCCAACCAAAAGAGCTTGCCCTGGCTTTTTCCACAATGACTTCTGAAGATTCCACAGTAAAATCTCACAATCGGATATCACTACAGAACTCCAGGTACCTAGGACACCCTGAAAATAGCAGGGAGTCAGCAAATGAATCTCTCCAAGGACAGCTGGGATTTCACTGACACTAAGGATACTTCCAAACTACACCGAATATTATGCCATGGCACCTCCCCATTGCTAACCAACCCCCCTCCCCCCCAAAAAAACACCAAAAAAACTTTCACAGTCTAGTTTTTCTGATTCAATGAGGGAGCAAGAGAGAGTACATTTTAAAGATTGAAAATCTCGTTAAAAACAGTTTGCCCACTCTATGTCTAGTTCTGAAGAAAATAGACCATCTATATTTTAAACTTTTTTTTTTTTTAAATGGAATGGATCCTTGGAACATGTAAATCCATCTTCAGGTAGAAGAAAATTGTGGAGTGGGGGGACAGCTAAGAAGTAAAGAATGGATATAGGAGTAGATTATTAGCCATTTGTTGGGGGTAGGCACAGGCCTGAACCCCTAAAACTGCTGGTTTGATGCCTTGCCCGGAGCTGTTCTGGAGAGAGCTTCCCCCCAGTCTGTAGACCAGTGCTCATTCCCGTGGGACACCATGACGATTCTGAGTGGTCAAACCACACAAACCCCTTTGATTCCCTCCTCCTCCCAATCTGAATACATTCACGCCTCTAGAAGTGATGCTTCGAAGTCTCTATCATAGTAAATTAATGAAGCTTCTGAGGTATTAAGCAATCCATGACATTTGTGACTGGTTAACTTTAATTTGTCAAAATAAATTTGCAGTATTTTGCATGTTAGTAATACAGTGCTGGTATTGACAGGTAAAATCATCTGTGTACATAGAAACCTTCATTTAAGAGCACACCTTAGGAGGGAAATGGATACACAATAAAAAGCAATCGCAGGCCAAGCAGTGAGCCCTAGAGCGTAACAGGCTGGATGTCAGATTTGAGATTATCTAATACAACTGTTTAGCTGCCAATCTGATAAAGGGGAGCTCAACTAAGTTACAACCCAAAAGGAAGAACACACACTGCCTTCTCATAGAACACCGGCGGTCAGGCCTTCGTTACTCAGTTGAGTCAGTTCATCAGCAGTAGAAACTCAACTCAGACACCAACACACTGGTAAATTCCATCACGTTCCCTTCTCTGTGCATCCATCCCCCTTCTCCATGCTCTCCACTCCACCCCACCTTTGCCTCTCCCACTCCCCCAAAAAGACACAATGTGGTTTTATTATTGCCAACAAGCTTCTTAAGTGAATAGAGTGCATACGAAATAGCATTTTAACTGAAGTCATACAATGAAGTCTCACTCCTGTTTATTATACAATGAGTTGATAAAACAATCATTTCTAGTAAATATCTCCACTTTTTTTTTTAAAGAACTAATACTCTCAGGGTTCAAATGACCACATTCTAGCCCAAGGGGGCCCTAACCCTTTACCAACTAAGGACTATTACCTGGGGCCACTCTCAAGAAAGCCTTAGGCTTCATGAATTGTCAGAGGCCTCTCTTGCTTCCCTTCCCCAAGCCTCTTTTCCTGGGGGAGGCCTGCCCATAAAGTTGTCAGATGCCAGCAAGCAGAACCAGATCCTAGCTTCAAGACTGCATGCTGGGACTTGAGCTTGCTCCCCAGGTGTGGCCACTGGGCAGCCCATTCCAGACCTCAGCAGGGCTGGACATGCGCCTTCCCTGCTCTAGTCCTTCCAGTAGTCCACACATAATGCTCTACATATTAAAAACAAACAGATCTTTGAACTGTGGATAAGAACAGTTGTAACAAAGTCATAGCTACATATTTTTCTCTACATTTTGTTTATTGAGACAAACTAATTAAAAAGGCACAAACATAGGGCATATGTTTACATGGACATTATAACAAACATATACATTAAAAGTGTAGGAATGTGTTGCCTTCCTGCTAAACAGAAAGTTCCTAAGCTTTTATATATACAAAAGTTGTACAATTTAATGTCCTAAAGTACAAAAGATCATTTATAAAATTATTTTACACTAAGTTCTATTTATTTTATTTATTTTTTTTTTACTATGTAGTTCAACCCCCTAGAACTGTTTCGTATAATGACACAGATACCTGTCCCTGATGTAGGAAGTCTGCCTCAGAAAGCAAGGTATTTTGATGTTTGGACTGACACAGAGGGGTACAAACGGAAGTCGTCCAGTTTGATAGTCCTGCAAACATTCTGCAAGATTAACACAACTAATTTCCATTTCTCTCAACTGCAAGATTAAAAACAAAAAAACACACACAAATTGCAACTTAAAAAAAATCGTGTAGAGTCTTGGTTTTGGATTTTCTTTTAAGCAATGTTTTTAAAACATTAATGTGTGGCATGATGATCTAAAGAGTATCTGTTTTCCTAGCTTTTGGTTTCTACCTTATGTACAGAAAAAACATTCTGCTAAGAAACAAAAAGCACATGTCTCAACGTGTGTGATCATTGCAGGGTTTCTGCAGGGAGCTCAGACAGCTGCCTCCCTGAAAACACCACAAAGTTGATAGAAGTGTTTTCTTTAATTAAAAAAAATTAAGGAAAAAAGTGATGATGTTGTAAATATTTACAAAAGTCAACAGATCTGCACAACACTTGATTAAGAAAACAGGGAAAGAGAAATTAAAAAAAAAGACACACACTCTGCTTGTCCTGAAGGGGCATACTACCTAGTTAGTGGTTAGAATAAAAACTGTATACAATTTAATATAAGACAAAACTTCTAGTGAGCAACTAACACATCTGTCCCTGTTGCAATATCAACAGGTTCTGATTGGGAGAGAGGGGGGCATATACATCACATCTAAGTGCCTCCAGCGTCTTCCAATTTTAAAGCAATATTTCTTAAGTATTCCAAAGCACTCCTTGGCTCTTGAATAAGAGGCCCAGAGGTCTAGGTAGGCCAGGAGCCTCCCTGTCCACATACTTTTGTCTCCTCCTCTGTCAGGAGCAGCCTTTCCTTACCAAACACAATTTTTGTTTTTGTCTTTTTTTTTTTTATTAAAAAGTCAACTACAATGCTATACTCCATCAGGATTAATATGCTGAGCAATATTTACATCTCCAAATATCAGGTCACAATCCCTATTATATGTTGAAGTTAGAATGATAAATTATCATATGCTTTGCATATCAGAGCTGGTATCACCTTTCCCATAGGGAATGCTGCCTGAAATTAACATATTCCCAAAGGTAAAATGCATATTCTCTGAAATGCATTTTATTATGACAATGTAATGCATTTACTCATAAAAACATTAAATGTAGATAACTCTACACTAGCTCTCATAAGTGGCAGGTTAAAAATCAGCCGTCCACCCTATTTGGGAGAGGAAGAGTTCTGCTAGTGTTTAAAGCAAAATGATTTCCTGGTCAGGATAATTTCTGGGATAAAAACAGTAATGCTACTTTTTTTGCACATGTGTGTTTCACTTCATATGTCTGATTTTATTTGTGGTATTTCATCTCATTAATTACTATCCCATTTCAACATTGCTGTGAGCTAAAGGAAAAACCTCTTAAACGGAAGTGGTCCAGTGATCACTTTACACACCCTACTTTGAAAAATCCCAAATTGGAGAAAAATGCTACTTAGTCTTTTATTAACTAGCGTAATAAGATCTCCCAATTTCTTGGTTTGACTTTTGCTTTAATAAACTAAAAAATGTTGCTGGTAAATATTTACTTTAACTTTTTTTTTTAGTAACACTGTTTACCAAGGTGGTGATGTGGGCAAAGCTTGGGGTAAGAAAGGCATGCTCTCTACAGGTCTCATTGCTATATTCAGTGGGGCAGCTAATGTCATTGGTGTGGGTAGGTTCATTGGAGATGTGATAGTGACTGGGTGTGCTATGTTCACTGGGGCAGTGACTGGGGTGGGAAGGTTGACTGGGGTGGTAAGTGTTAGTGGAGAGGTCATGGATAGTGGACTGGTTATAGTTACAGGGTGCCCTATGTTCATTGGGCTTGTTATATTAACTGCACTTGAAACATTTACTGGACTTCTCATGCTCATTGCAGCTGCCACTGTGACTGGGTTTGACATTGTCCCAGACGACACAGAGGAAGTTATATTGAATGGAGTAGTAAGAGTCACAGGTGTCGTAGCAGCCGTGGAGGTTTGGCACAGGTTAGCAGCTTCTAAAACGAGAAGACAAAAATATCTTTAGACTCTCAAAACCACAAATGAAATTTCAAAAAATCTACTAAATCAATTTTTAAAAATCAAAAGTCACAAGTATTTAATAAGTTAAATAATAACATTTTTTCAACCAAGAAGTCAATATGACAGAGGTGCCTTCTGAGCACAGGACAGGGGAGGCAGGAACTCAAGAGTACTAATCTTTTCTCTGATACTAACTCCCTTTAGGACTTAGGCAAGCTGCTCAGTCTCTCAGTCTAGGATTTCCCCCCACAAGGGGGGAGTCAAACTTACTTACCTACCTCACCGTGGTGGTGTGAGGATGAGTTAACTTCTGCATGGCACTCTGGGGGGCAGAGGCACCGCAGTAGGGCTAAGTATTCTCACTATCACTTCATGCAGTTCGTCTGAATTCTAAACGCTTTCCTGGGAAGAGCCAACCACCAGCAGGCGAGAGGGGCTGGTTTACACAGAGATGGGCCGTTGGTTACACAGTATCGTATCGTACAATCAGAAAAATCCTCTCATGAGGCACATTGTAAGTAGTGGAGAGAGTGTGTACATACCGAATGGTACGTACTCTATAGCCTTCTCAAAGGTGAACTGACATTCTGTGAAGGTTTTAAAAAGCCGTTATTAGGGACTGATAAGCAAAGCTGTTTCAGTAATTATCTGCTTATTTCAGTCTTAGAAAAATCATTTCTGCTAAATATACCTGATTACAATTAAGTTTCTTAAGTATGCTAAAAAAAAAAAAAAACCACACCACCTTGCCCTTAGATCTACGCCCCGCCCCCTCTCCAACCCCACTCCCATTTCCCATATTATTTATATATTAACTTAATAGGCTAGTTTTATCCTAACACCATATACTTGCACACATTGCACATACCACCAAGCATACAGAAAAAGGTTAGCCAGTGGCCCAGACAAGGAGACCCACCAGTGAGCTGGAGGATTCCTGGTCCTTCCCTCATCCAGCTGTGGCTGGACACTTCTTAAGAAAAATTTCCCTTGGAAGATAACCCAACACTCACCCCCACAAAAATCAGCACCACCTACTGGTTAGCCAGAGTACAGAACTCCTAAGAGGGATATGGGTGGGCTACCAGTGATGTGGCTAATAAAATGAAAAAGGGTAGACTGAAGCTAAAATGAATTTGCAACTAAATTTAGTGTTTGCACACTTGTTCTACAAGTGGGCCATGTCAGAGTGTGGATGCTTTGTCCATGAAAGAGTTAATAAGCAGTCATTCCCTGGTTAATTCAATACAGGTTACATAAATTCTCCATTCACTTTATGATGTTCTTTGCTCTAACATTAGCCCCACTACTTAAAAGGACACTGTCAATTTAGTTGATGCCCTAAACTTATCAAGGTTCCCCTAGTCTCTCAAATGTTACAAAGTTGAACATGGATACAGAGTTTTCTGATATCTACAGGCAGTGTGCAACGAATGGGAACACAATAGCATTTTGTTTCATGGCGGGGTTAAAGGATGAACCTAAACAGTAGCTGAGTTATTATATAAGCAAAGTAAAATATACTATCTAACAGAAGAGGTGGTGGTGACATAGCTAATTAAGATGTAGTCACTCTGATATTATCTTACAAAAAGTACTTGTTAGGGTCTTTATTTCTCAAGCCTGACAGTGTCCCTTTAATATGACTCAATTAACATTTATGACCCCTTGACCTCTAAATAAAATGCTCTCTGAATATCATTTTTTCAACTAGTAAGCAAACAGCCACTTTATAATACTTGCATTAATTACAATCATAGTACAATATTCCTCCCCCACCCCCAACTCATCTATTCCCATCACTAGCAATTTGTCAAAACAATGACAAATAATTCCATTTGGAAGACAGGAACAAGCAGCACTTGAGGAAGGCCTGTCTGGAATGCTGCATTCTTTTTCTCCATTGCCATTGGATGTATGAAAAAGGATACCATCCCCACTATCTTTAGTGAAATCATTAGATGTTTAGAGGGGATCTGAGGGAAGGGAGAGAAGCCATCCTACACAAAAGCAAAGGATGAAAGAAACTACAGGACACAGCACATTACAGTGGAGCAACATATGCAGGAGATTTCTAACAAATTAAAAGTAATGGGGGAGGGGAGTGGTGGCCATGTGGTGCAGTGAATAGAGCACTGGTCCTGGAGTCAAGCTGCAGACACTTAACATTTACTGGCCGTGTGACCTTGGGCAAATCACTTAACCCCAATTGCCCTGCCTCCCCCCCTCCAAAAAGCAAACCAAAAAAAAGTAATTGGGACTGGAGGAAAGGTAAGAGTTCATAAACCTGCCACAGGGTAAAGGAAAATAGCTCAGAAATTGGAAATATGCTGATGAATGTTTATCTGAAGTAGCTCCAAGACAGATCAGAAATCAAAGCTGTGACCAACCAGTAAGCTGAACAGCTATACTGAGCAATCAGTACTTCTGATTCTTTTTTAAATGTATTTATTTACTTTTAGTTTACAACATTCAGTTCCACAATCCCTTGAGTTTTAACTGATTCTTTAACATGAAATACACAAGAGAAAAATCAAATGATGCTCAATTTTTCATCTATTACAATAAGCTTTTGAACTGAGGGATATATTATGTTGATCCTAGAGTCCCACTGAATAACAATACTAACATCAAAACCATGAAGAGGAAAAAAATCAGCTCTATGGTTGATAGGGGGAAGAGGGCAAAAGATACGGAGAGGCCAGAACAGGAAGGGATATAGTGGAATACCAGGACACAAAGGAAACGAATTATCCAATGACTGATAAAAGCACAAAAGTGATGTGTCACCCAACACTAAAAATGAGAATGTTTTTCAAAGAAAAAAGTAGACAAAAATGCAAGGATGTTGACAGCCAAATTTGGTTCTTAGATAACAAAGAAGGAAAGCTATTGAGCATCTATCCAAGAAACAAATTTGGCTCCAAATTTATAACAAATGAAGACCAAAGAAACCCAGAAAGATATAAAGAGATTCCAGTTTTCCAATAAGGAAAGAAGTTATTCAGATACTTTACTGTCAAAAATAAAACTTTACCAGATTTTTTTTGCACGTTTTATAGTCCACAAACTTAACCCTCTTTTCTATACATAATCTCTTACTTTGATTATTTGACATACTAAATTAAAACACTTTTCTATCAACATATGAGATGCCATAAACCTCTTCTTACCTTTCTTCCTCGCCTTGACAGCTTCTTCCCACAATCTCAGCGTCTCTACCTGCTTCCCTGGCCAACTGGTCACATGCTGCTGCTGCTGCTGCTTCTGGTTGCTGGTCTCTTCATTCATACAAGCTACTCCAATCAAATATAAACACAAAACATAAAATTCACCTTGAAAAGTTTTGTTTTGTTTCAAAATTCCTAAAGAGACACTCTTGGATACTAATACCCACTTATATTACTCTTCATGATCTTTGCAGTTTGTTCAGATAGTTTCCTTCAAAGCTCATCTCTTCTATGGCTAATGACCATATCAGTCAAAAGATAAGAAACACAAAACAGGAGAGCAGAACACTGAAGAAACCCAGATGAAACAATCCAAAAAAGCTCCTTTACTATTTCAAAAAGCTGTTAATGTCTTTTAAAGGGAATTTAATGAACAACTGTTGGGAGTAATCAATCTGTTTATCAAAATGTTTAACCATGCTTTTTCTTGACCATAAGGAAGCATATTAAAAATTAAACCTTAATATACCCCCTAATAAAATTAAAAACACTTAGATAATCTGATTTATTGACTCTGTATAGGTTTTAAAATAAGTTAAATTGGTCAAATTTAACATACATATAGTCTTTCATTCATTTTTAATCATCTATCTTTTGAGGATTTGTTGTTTCTGCTTGAGCTTCTCAACTATAAAACAAAGTCAAGAAAAGTTCTATTTCAAATGACTACAGAGATCTTAAAAGAAAAAAAACCTGTATAAACACAAAATTATTTAGCAGTAGCAGCAGCAAGCAACATCTTCAGTAACTGGCACATGGGAAACACTAAATCTCCAACTTTAGACTTTGACAAATAAATCAGTTTCATTTTTCTTCAACTGCGTAAGAAATTCCATAAGGTTTGAGGCTGGAAATGGTTTTGTCATAACTTTTCAACTGAGCCAAACTTGACCTAGAGGTATGAGAGCTCAGTTGAACTACAATCTCCTCTGGTAATCCAGCTCTGCTTGCCTGCCTATACCCATTCTAGAGAGAGACAGAGAAAGAGACTCTTACCTTTTCAGGGAGATGAAATTTTTAAGTTCACTAAGAAAACAATTTTAAAGAGAAAAAAAAAAGTACAATTCCAGAAGCCTTAGTTTACTTTTAAGGCTATTTTTTAAGGCTGTGACCTTAACGTAATCAGGTAGTGATCAATAGTATACTGGAATTTCTTTTACTTTAAAACAGTCATCACTAATGACCATAAGCAACAAGACAACAGTCACTTTCTGCTCCCTGAGTTTTAATATATTAAGACTTTTCCTTCCAGTGCCTGGGAAAAATGATTCATTGGAAAAGAGTGGTCAGACAATTATGCTATTTCTAACATGGGCATACATAATAAATGAGGCCTGCAAATCAATGTGGACAAACATAAGATTTGAAAGTAATGGAGCTCCTGAGCCAGTGTTTCTTGTGTATAGATTGGAAATGTCTAACACTATTACACTCTTCTTCTGAGGCACCCTGGGAGGTTTCAGTAAAAAGTGAAAATATTAAAGTTGACCAAGAATATATGGAACTCAAAGCATGATTTGAACATCTTTGGTACATTATTTTAAAAAGCAATTTAAAATACATATAGCATAAAAAAGTTTCACCTACTTTTATTGATGCCTTGTTTACATGTATTACAGTTGATACTTTGGCTCTGCCCATGTGTCTTTAAGTGGCTGGTGATATACGCTGCACTCAGAAGTTTACCACAGATATTACAAGATACCTTTCCTTCATGGCGAACCATATGTGTCCGCAGTCTGTCTTTGGTGGCAAAGGCAGCAGTGCATGTCTGCATGAGGGAGGAAAACTTTTTTTAAATATAGACTATCCTGTTCCACTCATTTCGAAGCACGCTGTACTATCTATGTGTCACTATGCCCATATTACTCAGAGTTATTAAAATTTTGCCTATTTGTGTCTTATAAATGATGATTTTGAATCTTTCATGGATATCAGCCCCTTCCATTTCAGGGAAAGGAAAAAAATTCCTCTTTTGGATTTTTCTTTGAATTCAAGTAATTTGTACTTATTCCAACCTGTTTGTAGTGACTAATCAATCACATTAAGTCAAAGACTTTCAGCAACAAAGTGGAATAACTAATGTCTAAAAAATCTTTGTTTTAGCTTTCAGTATTTAGTTTTCTTTAGCTCTTATAACTTTTTTATGTTACACAAAATCATTAGCTAACTATCAATCAACTTTTCATAACAGTACAAAGGAATAATTTTTTAAACCTGGTAAGAAGAGCCAGTGGTAAAAATTTGGAGAAAATTAAGGTTATTTCTTCACAAATCTCAGTTACCAACCCAGCAATTTATTTTAAACCCTCCTTAAATCCTTCTTATCCAAATACAAACAGACCTTTGTAAGGATAATAAGGTAGTTTTCTACTAACAAAAATGGTGTTTCCAAAGTAAAGGGACAATTGCTTGGCAAAGATAAAATATTTCAATTTTTAAAGGGCCTTATATCACAGAAATAGAAACTGTCTTTTTTATTATTATTAAACTAGCATTTAAATGAACCACATTATTCAAGTTGGTAATTTCCAGACCATTCAGCATCTGAGAGATCTGATTAGCTTATACTTTCTGGATCATGTGCATTAACTGACATACTAAGGATAAGTCATTTTAACTCTTACTTGGCATTTGAAGGGTCTCTCTGTTGAATGGACATGTTTTACATGACAGCTTAAGTGGTCAGGCCTGTGAAAGAGAAAGGTACAACATGTAATGGAACACAGAGATGGCACCAACTGTGATGCTTATATTATGCCTTTTGCCTTTAGAGAGGGGAGAAGAGAAGTGGTATCTGTAGTTTAAAGAAAGTTGACAGCATTAATGATACTTTCCCTTTCACAAATAAAAACATTCCCTACTAACCCATGAAGACTTGTCTCTTCTCCAACATCAAATTACACTAAATCTTTACCCTACACAGTTAAAATATGGCCAAAATTATAGCCCTAATAATATGTGACTGGAAGGATATAACTATACTAATTTTAAAGTTTTTTAAAAATAGGACCATAGGATTTTAGAGTTGGAAGGAGCCTTAGAGTTCATTTCATCCAAGAAAAATTAGTGAAAGTCTCAGCACTCAGACAGGAGGAAAGAAGTATTTTCTTAAGCACCTCATCAAAAGTTAGAAAAGCTCCCCCTCCTCTGGAGAAATACTTCCTTGGTTTATACAGTCTGTAACTCCTATACCCAGATATTCAATTGTCATGGCAATATATGCTTTTATGCTAAATTCAGGGCTGAATCTACTAGGGCACATCCTAAACAAAGTAAGATGTTGACCACCTTTCAACTGAACCAAACTGGAACCAGTGACCTAGAGATATAAGATCTCAGTACCTATCACCAATTTCATGTGGTAATCCAAGTTTACCCATTATTAAAATAACCCCCCCACACCCTATCTTCAGGGAGACAAAAATGAAGTTCACTGAGAACATAGGTTTAAAAAGAAAAAAACCCAGTACCTCGAGAAGCCTTTCCCACAAACACTGCAAGTATATGGTTTGGTGATGCCTCCTTCATGAGACCTCACATGGTAAGTCATCCGATCCTTCCTCTTGAAGCGCTGATTGCAAATAGGACATTCAAAGGGTTTTTCATCTGAATGAGAGAGCTTGTGCCGGTTAAGGTGGTAGACATCTCGGAAGGCCTTCCCACACATCTCACAAGCATGGTTCTTCTTGACTGGCTTACTGGGCTTCTTGACTGTCTGTGTCACTGGCATAACAGTGGAACTGGCACTGCTGCTAGGGTTAGTGCCAGAGGAAGATGTAGTGACTGTTGACAAGATGCCTGCAATGGTCGAAACCAACGAAGTTCGGCTGTTGTCTCCGGCGATGGTGGAGATAAGGGGTACCACTGTGGTAGGGGTTTTCTTTTGCCGCGACACTAACTTTATCCCAGTGTGGCAGGACTGATGGCGTCTCAGGTGGTAGCTGTCCCTGAAAGCTTTACTGCAGTAATTGCACACAAAGGAGGTTTTAGGTTTTTCTTTTTTAATCCCAATGGCATCCTTTAATGTTTCTGGTGGTGCCTGAGGTTTCTGAGTTATTGGTAATGGAAGCAACGGCTTCTGATCAGGGGGCTCCACAGCAGAGCTCAGGAGGGGCAGCAAGCTGTTCTGTGCTGCCTGCTGTTGGTGATGGGAGGCTTCATGGGCCTAAAACCAAACATTTACACTTAAGAAACACAACCACTCACAACAGCCTGCAAAATTCAAAATGCTCCAGACAACATAAACCCAAGGAAAAAAATGGAAGACCTTGAAAACATACTCTCTGTAACAGGGGTTAAGCAAACCTGCAGTAACTTGGAAACCCCAGCACATAGCATTTAAATAACCATACAGTACACAGACTTTTGTCATTCCTGTGCTAGGGTTGCTCACTTTTAAACAGCTGACTCAACTACCAGACTATCTTATGTAGTTCAGAAGGGATGCACTAGCTGATACAGTATCTTTGCATTATTCTGTCAGTGCTAAAGCCAAGTTTAAATAACTTATCTGAAAAATTACACTACAGATATATATTTAGCCCCTCACTGAAATATAAAACACAACTAAAGCATCCACTTGTGAATTAAATAGGAGAGGAAAGGCTCATGTCTCCTTCTTTCTCATCAGAAAACCCTTGGTGATTAAGCAAAAGGGGTGTTATTGCTAAGTGATGAATGGAATCTAGTGTTCTAAGCATGTATATTAGCTGTAAGTTTACTTTAAAAATTTTCCCTAAACCCTACCAGAGATTGGGTTGAAATTAAACCTGTTTTTGTACAACCTGCCGGGTATATGTCAGGAGATTCACCAGCAAAGTACTTCTAACCATTATGTAATTCATCTGATGCTAGATAAGTCCACTTCCTAAAGCTGTACTAAATGGGATGTCCAAGCCACTGAATTGTCAAAGACAGGTTAAAAAAAAAACAAACATAAAAAATTTAAATATCCCTTTTTAGTCTGTCTCCAGAAGTTCTTGTTTTTGTTAAAATATTAGACTAGTGCTTTGTTCTAAATATGCATTCCTCCTTATCCCTCTATCCCAAAAAACAACTTTCCATAAAAACTGAGGAATTAACAGGCTGCCTAGAAATTTCCATCAGCTATAAAGCCCAACTTTTCCCGTGCATCAACTTGTTGGTATTTGTGTTTACCATGTTGGTTTTGATTCTACAAAGATTCACAGTATCTCCATGCTAACAAATACTTTAAGATATGATGGGTTATTTCCGAAACAGTTTTTCTAATATGTTTCCCTTTATCAAAAATTATCTGACTGAGGCAATGGTCCCAAACTCCAAAGTTTAGGTTTCCATATTCCTAGCAGGACACAAGCAAGCAGAGTTAAAGACCCTAAAAAGTTCAAGCACAGTGTACTAGACCTTTTCCCACACAGCCTGACTTTAGAAGTTTATTTACCCTTCTCTCAATCTACAATCACAAATCCTTCAGTCATTTAGCTAGCCTCCTTCAGGATAGAAAAACAAAGACATGTAATCACACATTCATATGCATGCATACAATTTCTCCCCAAAGGATAAGAAGAACACCCACTAATACTCCCAGTTTATTTGATAAGAGTGCCAAAGATAAACTTAAAATCAGGGTCCCATATTGACCACACAGTGGGATTATCCACAGGCTTAATTTCAATTAGCAGGTTTAGTATCTTTGACTTCACCTCCCTCTGAGTCCTGGGAAGCTCAGAAACTTTGTATGTACTTCAGGGCATCTCTGGACTTTGTGTTTGTACTGAATTACAGCATACTTTTTTAATGGAGTTTCTCTCGGTCTCTATATGAGATTTAAGAATCTCATTGGGTGACATTGAAAGAAGCCTAAAGAGATCTGCAGTCTAATCCTACCCTTTTCCCAATCAGATTCTAAGATTCCCAAGTTTATCTACAGTATGCCAATAGTTAATATTTGAAGATTAGTCAAGATACACAATTTCAAAGCCATCTAACAGATCAGACAGTAGAGAACGCAAATGTTTTGGACAAGGTTCAGATATTTTAGAGGTATTTTTCAATACTAAAGAACCATTATGATGGCTGAGCACTAAAAGCACTTAGAACTATTTTATCAACAGATATTCATGTAAATACTTTCACAGAACTGCCGAGGCTCACTTTCAAAAGGGTCCTTAGAGTTCCCTTGATCATTTCGTAAATGAAATTATCAAGAATGCCCTTACTATTGAAGGAATCACTCCTTGATTCCCAAGATCCTCCATAAGAAATCTTCTTAATGAAAGAACTGGCTCCTCCCCACCCCAACCCCCTTACCCCCATATCAGTGGTAGGGACAGACTAAAGCAACAATTGCTGCCTGACTATGGTAAGGTACACTTAAAAAAATAATAATAATAATCCATCTGCAGGGCAGGCTTCTATTTGACTAGGATCATCATCAAATCAAAGTTTTAATTTTTTTTTCTATCTCCTTCAACTGTGGTGCTTTTAACCCCTGCCTGAGTTTTCCTTGTCTCCAGTTGGTGAGAAACAAAACAAAAATGTTATTTCATCACTCAGGGTAGTAGGATATGGCACCGTGAAATCTCCAGTGCCAGAGGGTAAAAGATTTTGTACTGAAACAAATTAGCATCAGTGAGTCATATCTTGAATGTCCTGTTAGGAGAATCATCCATCAAACCTTTTAACAGCTATGGCTTTCACTTTCTACCCTGTATCTGGAAAGTAAGCAGGTGTTAAATTGTTTTAAAATATATATGTGATAAGATGCTAATGGAAACAAACAATGTAATTTACTCCTTCATTTCCTCAATGGAAAGCATTTAAAATCTAAACAGGGTAGACCTATTCAATACCCTTCAATAGAAATTTCTGAAATATTTTCTATGTCCATGCTCTCCAAATCCATATTATATCAATTTTCTGGTAATTTAATGAAAACTACATGAACTGTCAAATTCTGGACCAAAATTTTATTTTTCCTACCTGTCTATGAGGCAGATATCTCCTTTAAAAAAAAAAGTCTGAAATAATTTTATGTGTGAAATCACATAAAAATCTATCAATAAACAGTTAAACAATGATATCTTACAGGAAATTTGTCCGAGAGTAAAATTTAAAATGTTGTAATATGTTTAAGTAGTAATTAGCTTTATAAATATTAATAATTATAGATTTCCCCCTAATACAAAGTACTTCTTATTTTCACAATCTCCAAATAAGTTTATGTAGTCATCTAAATCATTCATCATATCAAAACTACTCCAGAGGCCTATTAAACACATTTTTAATGAATGTCTGAAAGGTTTTTCTAGAGGATATTTTGTCACTTATAATACCACCTGGCCATTTAATAGTCATATATTATTTCTTCTCTAACAAACATTCACCATATTTTTTAAAATGTATATAGCACATACTGACCACCAAACTCATCAAAATGTAATAAAATAAAAACAGATCAGATTGGGTGGGAGACAAAGAATTTAAGGAGTCCTATAATTTTGAAAACTTCAATTTCAAGAAGCCTGTATTTATAAAGACTAAAAACAAACAAACAACCCAACCCCAAACTACCCACAAAACACAGCTTTGCAGGTATCAAACACTTCTTTTTAATTAAAAAAAAAAAAAAGACTACGGATAATGTGTTGGATTCTCCAGCTCTCAGATCAAGACCACTGAGGTGGGTAAAGTGGTTTAGAGAATAAATTTATTAAAAATTCTACATCCGTTCCTGGTTAACTCACTAAAGGGCTCAAGAGCTCCAGGAGTCTGGGGTTTCACCAAGTTATTCAAAGAAGGAAAATAACAGAGAAGTGGGAGGAACGCACTTTAAAGTGATGAGTTTCCTGCCCTCTTTCTGTTCCGAAGTTTCCCAGTGTGAGCTCATCAGAACTGCCCACTAAATGCTTCGTTTGTAAATTGGAATGAAACAGAAAAGTAAATAAATAAAAATCCATCCCAGGGCATCCAAACAGGGTCATCATGTCGGTTCTCCAACGAACAGCATCAGTCCCCTCACTTCTCCTCCCCCTCCCTCCCCCAAAGTAAAGCCAGTTAGTAAATCGACCATACAAGTGACTTTCACGGTTTCTTGGGGAAAGCGGATGGCTTCGGGAAAGAAAGAGAAGAAAAACACCCCAAGGGGTGACTCATCTAGGGGCTTTGCAAGCGGGATCTTTCCCAGTCTCCTTCCCTTTCTTTCTCTGGCGCTCCCCCGGGTCAGAGGAAATGTGCGCGGTCAGAGACAAGGACTCCAGTAGGAGTGGAGGGGTCCCTCCATCCAGGACCCTGGCCCCCCATCCCTCGCCTCCCGGGGAGGGGGTAGAGATTCCCCAGACTGAATAGGAAGGGGGCCTGAGAAGGATGCAGGAGAGGAAGGGGGTGTCAGCTGCGGTCAAGTCCCAGCGCAGGGGCTTTTGTAAAAGGACAATTTCAAATCCAGTCGATAAGTTCAGAGACACAGACACTGACCACAGCAAACCCCTTGAACTGGGCAAGTCCTGGGAGGGGAGAGGACAGGGGATGTCAGGGGGCCCTGAAACACCCCTCGAACTCTCGGGGATGGCCTGCGCGGAGAGGGGACAGCAACAAAAAAGAAGGAGCACAGACGGGAGGGAAAGAGAAAGGAGAGCAGGCAAAAGGGAGGAAGGAGAAAAGAGGGGCAGGGAAACTTGGGCGGGATGAGGGACTAGGGGGGCAATGGGTCCGCACTCCCCCCAGGGTCCTGGAGCGCTACTGCCGCGCGCCCTTCCCTTCCCTAGGGCAGCCGCTGGGCTGGCGGACGGGTGACAGCGGGCCGACCTCCTCCCTTCCCCTTAGGAGCGGGAGGGGACGTGGGTGAATGGCCGCGGGAGGCCCGGGGGGTCACCCCCAGGCCGTGGGGGGCCCCCCTCCCCGCCCGGGCACACGCACACACACCCTCGCGCCCCGGGAGGCCGCCTCTTCACACCTCGGTCACCCCGCGGCTCTGGGACGGGCTGGCGGAAAAACAAAGGGGGATTAGAGGCCGGGGCCCGGCCCGGCTGGGGCCGGGGCGCGGAGCCGGCAGGCAGGCAAGCAGGCAGGCAGGCAGGCAGGCAAGCGGGCGGGCGGGCGGGCGGGGAGGAGGGGAGGAGGAGCGCCCGCCCGCCGCCCGCCCGGGGCCCGGCCCCCCTGCGCCCCCCCCGCCCCCCGGGGGGGCCCCCAGTACCTGGAACAGGAACGCGGTCCAGTTGGCCTCCATGGCGGCAGCGGCGGCGGCGGCCGAGCCCCCTCCTCCCCGCTCCCCCCGCTCGGGGAGCCTCCTCAGCCGGAGGAGGCGACAACAAAGCGGCGGCGGCGGCGGCGGCGGCGGCAGCGGCGGCGGCTCCTCAACATGGCAGCGCCGAGCGCGGCCACTTCCGGTAACCTCCGGGACGCACCACCGCGGCGGCGAGCGCGGGCGGGAGGGGAGCCCCGGCGGGGCCGCCGCCGCCCCCGGCCCCCGCCATCCTGCCCGCGCCCCCCCGCTGCCCGCACGCCCGAGCGGGGCGCCCTTGACGGCTGCCGCTTGGGGGGTCGGGTCCCCGGCGGGGGGGCTGGGGTGGGGCCGGGGGCGGGGAGGCGCCGCGGCGTCCCCCCCCGCGGGGGTGTGGGATGCTGCGGTCCGCGGCTCAGGCAGCGGGAGCAGGGGGAGGCTCAGGAGAGAAGATGGAGGACGCCAGGGTCTGGCGCTGCCCCGCGGGGCGCAGGCCAGACGGCCGCCCGCTCCCAGCCGCAGACTCGGTGCGCAGCCCTCTCCCTCCCCGCGCCGCGCCCCGCTCCGCCCTGACCCTCGGCGGAAGCGGAGCCCGGGCCCCCGGCGCCGGCGGCGGCTTAGCCCGGAGGCGCTCCCGCCCACCCCCCGCCCCAAACTGAGGAAACCCCCTAGCCCCGGGGGCGCTCGGGGCCCCGGCCGCCCGCGCGCGCCGACACGCGCAGACACGCCAGCTCGCCAGAGGCTGCAGCCGCTGCCTAAGCCGCCCGAGGCCTGGGTGGAGGAGCCTGAGCCGCGCGCGGCATCCCGCGCAGAGCCACTCGGATTTGGGGGAGGATGCTCGGCTTCCCGCGCCCGCTGCTTCGCTCCACTTTGGGAGCAAAGGCAGCAAGCACTTGATTGGGGTGCAGGGTCAGAGCCCGCCACTCGTCCCCCACTTCAGGATGTTTGCTGCAGAAGTCGTTCCTTAACTTTTCCGTCTACTCACCCCATCCTGGAGGTGTGACATCCTACCACCACCACCCCCTCCAAAAAGAAAAGGGGCAGAGAAGGTGGAAGAGAGAAGAGGAAGTGAGCCTCGGAGTGCCCCGGGTATAGACTCCGCTAGCTCGGCCCCACTCTCCTCCTCCCCTCCCCCATGTCATTGCACGGACCCTGGTCAGGACCAGGTGTGAGGGTACCCCAGGCTCTGCGCAGTCCCGAGCCCCGCATATAAAGGAGGCCCAAATTGGGGCTTGGACTTCTTAAATTAAGATTCGCCCCATCCTCTTTCCCCTATTCTTGAGGATCTTTCCCAGAACTTTCTCTTTCCTTTCTTCAGTTAGCTGGCAACAGCAATGAGAATATTAGAAACAAGCTATTATTGAAAAGTGTCTGGAAACTTCGGGGGAGAAAATGAAGGGGCAGCGTGTTTCAGTGATATTTTAATAAACTAATTAAAGAAAAATACCTGTTTTCAGATGGCCACGTTATTACAAGACCTACATCGTTCATGCTAATTGCCTTTTTACTATACATCTATTACTTCTGTATATTCTCATTACCCCAGGCTCCAAGTCCATTCTTTCCCCCAACCCATACCCTCTCTGTTGAAGGATTGAATACAGTAGCAGAATATTACTTTTAGAATTGCCGAGAAATTAAGAGGGCTAGTAACTATTTGACAGCCCGTGCGTCCTCTTCATCTACCACTCGTATACAAGCTTCCCTCTCTTTCCTTCTCTCAGTCACCAGAGAAAAGGGGCAGGAAAATGCTGATCTAGTTGCTTTTGGAGGAGATTCCCCATTAGGCACTGCCTGCAGCCCTTGGGGATAGATGAGTAGCTTTAGCTGAGAAAATAGACAGCAGCTAGGTTCACTGGGCGCTGCAGGTAACATGCAAGGGCAGGCCCGCCTGAGACGAGGGGACAGAGAACAATGAGCTGTGGGGTAATCAGAGATTCCAGCAGTTCCCTCAGCTGAATTCCCTAACTGACCCCCTGGCCCCTGCACACTCACAATCTCAAGGGCCTCACACTTTGAGAATGACTACCCCCCCCCACCCATCTCTATCCCCCAACTTGTTCGGGAAACAGAGGCTCTCGTACACAAGGACTAGGGGAAAACGGGAGAACCAGGGTACAAGTACAAGGAACTAAAATAGCTCCTACATAAACACATTTGAAATCTTGATCAAATCGTGAACATTAAGTGATTCTCAAGTCTTTTTCATTCTTGTGCTGCAAGGCTCCTCTCCTTTCCACCTCAGTAAATTCTGCCTCCTAAGGTCCTCTCTTTGGAGTTGTATTCTCCTTCCCTTCCTACATCCATTCAGCCAAGGGTGAAATTGAACCTTCAAGATATGAAAATTAGCACTTAATGATGACCGTTATCCTAACCATAAGGCAGACTCGTGAATCCATTCAGACTCTCCAGAATTTCTTATCATAGAATCGCTAAACCTTCCTCAACAATCATTCTCACAGCACCTCTAGGGGAGGGGTTTCCCCCACAAACAGGAAACAGAGGTTAAGTGAAAACTGCCGAGTTCTCATTACCTCAGAGTTGGGATTCAGAAACAAGAACTTTTGACTTCTTATCCTCTGATAAAAAGTGTCTAGTTCCATCCTTCATTCAAACAAAGCAGAGCCAAGGAATCTCTCAGTCCCGAAATCCTCCCATTTTCCCTACCTCCAAAGAAGAAACCAAACCACTTTCCATAATCAGGTGATGCTTTAGAAACCTTGATTCCAGAAAGAGAAAGGAGAAATTCCAAAACGTCAGCCTTGCAAACAAGAGCCAAAAGCAACCAACCCCCGCAGCTACAGCTGCCACTAGAAATATATACTGAAACCAGGTCATGAGCTCCATTCCCAGAAGAGTCAGCTAGCTTTGCTTTTTTCTATAGCTTCTGATGATATACCTAACCCCAGCCAGCTGTTCCACGCAAAAGTATGAATGACTTAGCACAACAAATCCAACCCCACAGATGAAAACACAACTTATATGTACCATGCCCCACTGGTGGCATCTTTCATATATGACAAGTAGTTAAGTTTGAAATGTTGAGTATCCAAGTAAAAATCCTTTTTCCCTCCCCAAACCCCAATTCAGCCCCATTCACTACCTTTAATGGAGAGACTAGGTCCTAGTCTACTCTCCTGCCACGTGGAGGTTGGTAAGGTCTTTCCATGCCCCCTCTGTTCCAACCGGTTCTACTCACTGTCAAGACTACTTAACCTATTGTTGAACTTTCTATAGAAGAGATCTATGTAGGTAGGGGGCTTCGATGGAAGAGGCTGTCTTGGCAACACAGATGCTTTTTGGCTAGGACAATGAAGCCCACCTCCCCAGAACTGTGGGAATCAGTTTCCACCTTCTTTGTTCATAACTTTGGACTATTGTTCACTTGTCCCTCTTCCTCATCTCTTAGCAGTTACAATAGGTGCTGTCTCTTCCATCTCCAAAACATTTCTTGCATCTATCTCTTCCTCTTTATTCCCATTGCCATAATCCTAATACAGATCCTCATCATCCACCCTCCCCTATTAATCCAAGTTTCTCTTCTCTTTCTCACTGTACTTCATTCTTCATATTATTGTCAGAATCATCTTTCTTACCCACAGATCTTCCACTTAAATCTTCAGTGACATCTTCTTGCCTTTCAAGTAAAGTTTAAATTCCTCCTCTTAAATATTCAAAACACTCAAGAATCTGAAGTCACTTTACCTTTTAAAGTTTATTTCATAAAACTACATGCACTCTCTGTTTCACTGAAATGAAACAACTTTCTAACAAAGATATCACACTTTTATGATCCCATGCCTTTGTTCAGACTGTTCCCTATATCTGGAATGTACTCTACCTCTCTTTACCTGTTGAAATTCTACCTGTACTTTAAAACTTGTTGCAGGGGCTGCTAGGTGGCAAAGTGAATAGAGCACTAGCCCTGGAGTCAGGAGGACCTGAGTTCAAATACAGCCTCAGACATCTAATCCTTACTGGCTGTGTGACCTTGGGCAAGTCACTTAACTCCAATTGTCCTACCTTCTCCCCTCCAAAAAAAAGAAAAGAAAAAAGACTTGTTGCAAATGCCCCCTTTTCTCATGAAGCATTCTCTTAACCCCCCCAGTTAATGACCTCCTCAGACCTTCTCTTTGAATACATGACCTTTTGATTTGTAACCCCAGTGAATATAAGATTGTGTATGATAGCTATCTGTGTTGGTGTCTTATTCTTATATCTGACTGTAATCTCCTTAAGGCAAGAACTACGTCTTGTCAAAACTTTATATGCAATCCCCCCTCCACAGTGTTAATGCTTATCAGGCACTTAATTACAATGGAACTAATATTTATTAGCTATAAGGCCCCATATACTTATAAATCTATCTGTCTACGATTTTTGATCTGTGATTTTAACCTACAGTTAAAAAATGGGGGGGGAGGAGGGAGCATTCAATCACTTGCCCTGGACAAATATTGCTTTTGGGATTAGTGAAGCCCAGTTCTTAGTGAGTTTGGGACTAGTCATGCATTTTTTATTATTTTATGTTGCATCTATTATCTCTCCTTCCTGCTGCTCCTCTACTCACAGGACAATTAAAAAATAAATAAAACCCTCATAACATACATATTGTATATGTATACACATGTATATGCACACATACATACATACACCCCTCATTCTGCATTATAATTTTCATAGGATGTGGATAGTATGCTTCATCTTTAGTTCTTTAGACTGAAGAATTATTATTGTATTTTATCTAAAGGAGTTTATGATGTGAATGTGCTCATTTCATTCTACATCAGTTCATAGACTTCCCAGTTTCCTTTAAATTTTCCATTCAGTCATTTGTTATTGACACAATAATATTCTTTCTCTGATTAAATGGCAGGTAAAATTTCCCCTTCTAAATCTCTAGGCACATCCTAGATAATGATACATTACCAAAGGTAGGTCTACATTCAAAATTCCAGATTTTCTAAAAACACTAATATTAAGAAAGCTATAGGAAGTTTCCTTCTATTTTGGAAAGGATTTTTCAGGTACTAAATACACTAAGGATTTGGATTACAGACTCGGAATTCTAAGGAGTGGAAAGTTCCAATCTGGGGTATCTCCTCCTAAAAACAAAACAAAATTAACTCCCCCCCCCCACTATCCTAGACAGATGAAATTATCTTACTTCAGCTAGGTTCCAACCAGATAAGCAATGTATACTGAGGATTTAGAAAAGTCTAACTCAGACTAATTCTTTATGCAGAAAACCTGGAACCGTAACAGAGCCACTATTACACAGAAACTCTAAAAGTCTGCAGTGTTGAGTGATAAGACCAAAAAGGATCAGTCAACAAGAAATGTGACCCTTCAACTTCTGTTTAAATTACACAAGAATAGGAATGAAAAGGAAGCTAGCTTTTCAGGGTCTCACTAGACCAAGAAACACCTCACCCAGTGAGAAAAGCAGAAGCAAATCCCACTATGAATAGCCACCACAGTGAGCCCCAAGACTGCTTGCCTGTGGTCATCATGGACAGAAGTCCTGCTTGTATTTCAATTCTATTGCCTAGGGTGTCATCACTAGCTACTTCTATTTCAACAAGTAAGGTAAAGATGGGGAAAAAATTATCAAATCTATACCTCTGGAAGGATGCCAGGTTAACTTTTCCTGAGCACATTCACATCATAAACTCCTTTAAGAGCAGCAGCTGTCTGTATTTATCCATCAGACTACATTTCTCAGCAGCTAGAGACTTTCTACCCTTCACCTATCCCCTTATAACTTGGAGCTTTCAAAAAGTGAGACTAGGGGCTCCCAAAGAACACGCACCATGTTTTCCAATTAGTACACAACTCCTTCCCAGTAGATAAGTAGTCAAAGAATATGAACAAACAGTTTTCAAAAGAAGACTCACAAACTATTAACAATCATATGAAAGAATGCTCCAAATCACTAACAAGAAAAAGGTAAATCATAATGACGGAGGTTTTATCTCATTTCCAGCAAATTGGCAAAGATGACAAAAGATGAGAATGGTTAGTGTTGAAGGAGCTGTAGATAGGCTTACTAAGGCATAGCTGATGTAACTATGATTTGGTATAGCCATTCTGGGAAGAAATTTGGAATTATTTAAACAAAGTGACTAAAATATCCATACCCTTTGACTCAGAGATCCCACTGTCAGGCATATACTCCAAGGAGGTCAATGACCAAAAAGAAAGTTGAACATATACCAAAATATTTGTAACAACACTCTTTTTTTGGTGTTAGCAAAGTTAAGTGGAAACAAAGTAGATACTTGTTTGATGGGCAATAGCTAAACAAATTGTGGTATCTGAAGGTAATTTTTATTCTGTAAAAAACAATGAATTTTACTAGTAGAGAAGCATGGGAAAACTTAAAGAACTGCTGTAAAGTGATGTTACCAGAACCAGGAAAATAACATGCACAATGGCTATAGCAATGAAAATGGAAAAAAAAATAACATCAATAGAAGATGAATGTTGCAAAATCACAAAGACAAGCATAGCCCCTCCCCCCAAATAAGTTATGAGAAGACATATCCCCTCTACGTATATATGGGGCAGAACATTTGCAACAACAAAAAGTCAGATTTTTAAAAAGATGTATTAATAGGCTTTGCTGATTTTTTTCCCCCCTTTTCTTCCTCTTTATCATTAAAAAAAAACTTTGTTGTAAGGGAGGGTTCTCTGGGAGGAGAAAAGGGGAAAAGGTATAGAGGGAAATACAGGTGTTGTGAAAAACAAACAAAAACATTTTTAAAATCTATTTTTAAAAAATTATTCCTGGGGCAACTAGGTGGCACAGTGAATACAGCACTGGCCCTGGAGTCAGGAGGACCTGAGTTCAAATGTGACCTCAGCCACTTGACACACTTACTAGCTGTGTGACCTTGGGCAAGTCACTTAACCCCAACTGCCTTGCCTTTCCCCCTGCAAAAAAAAAAATTATTCTCTTGTGATGGAAACCATGACTTCCCTACCCTCCACATCCAACTAGGATTTCCCAGTCCTTTTTTTGCTATTCTCCCTAGCAATCAGTACAAAATACTTATTATACATCAGGACTAGAAGCCTCACCCCCCTCCAACCCCCCCCCCAATCCCCTAGAATTGAATGCATTAATCAATTTACCTAAGGAGACTAATTTGACTCTCTCCAACCAACTCTGCTTCTGGCCACTGATAGCATGGAGTGAGCCATTAAATAAATGGTAACAAAGTACTATTTCAACCTGTGATGAAGTCCACTGAAATCTAACCAGACATTTCCACATCATATTCAAAAGGTAGAGAGGAGCCTTATTTTTAACATCAAATCAGAAAGGAGATAAATGATTATTTCTTGTCTACAGAGGGCCAAAAGGAACTGTCAGACTACTTGGATGTTATCATATGATCAGTGTTTATTGGGTGCTTACTATATGCCTTGTGCTGAAACATGACATCAGTACTTCCTAGCAATATTAAAATTATTTCCCTACTAGGTATGGTGCTGGCAGTTGGGAAATAGGATTTTTAAGTAAACATCAATTTAATTTCTGAAACAGTTTAAACATCATTTCTTCCTTCTAGTCCTGTCATCCCAGCAAGACAGACCTACCACAACCTATGGGAATAAAATAGGCTCAGGTCATCTCTTCTTGGAAGGAATTAAAAGAACCAATGCTAAATGTATGAAGGTTTATTGGTGAGGTCATTACCCCAATTTGATGACTTCTGGGTGGATAACTAGGGAGGAAAATCCAGTGTGTAGGCAATAGTAAACCCAGGCCTCTATCTAGAACTACAACAGATTTTTAAAAAGCACCAAGAAATTCAATATGACTAGAAAACATGTCCTAAAGGCACGATCTCATCCTTTGCATACCTACTTCCCACTATGGCAAATATCCTAAACCTAGCGCTAGTTTGGGAAATAATGTTGCCTAGTGGGCAGAAGAGTAAAATTTGGTTAGAACACTAATGGGGTCAAGGTCGAAAACTCAATCCTGGCACAGATCAACAGCTCCTAACAGCCCCACTAGCTACCATTCAATATTTTTCTGCCCTTTCTCCGTCAAACTTCTTGTCTGCACTCTGTACCTCCTCTTCTTTTATTCCCTTTTAAATCTTCTGTAATCTAACTTCCAAACGCATCATTCAATTGAAATTGCTCTCTCTCCCGAGTTACCAATTTGTCAAATCTAACGAATGGCCTCTTCTTAGTCTTCTTCCCTCTTGACTTCTACATATTTTGACAATTGATCATCCTCCTTCTGAATAGTCTCCTTTGGGTATTTGTGACACTAACTTTCTGCAAGTTCTCCTACCTTTCTGACCACTGTTCCTTTACTGAAAATCATGTCATATGCACCAACTATGAGTTTGGGTCAAGGCTCTGTTCTGAGCCCTCTCCTTTCTCTATACTTTTCACTTGGTGACTAATCAGCTCCCATGGGTTTATCACTTTTATGTAGATGACTCCCAGATCTATATATTTAAGCCTATGTTTAATAAACTAGTCCCACATTGCCAACTGTCTACCAGACATTTCAAACTAGATGTCTTGCAGGCAGGACTGTCCAAATAAAAACTTACCTGTATTTTCCAACATACTGTTCCTTCTCCTGAACTTACTGCCAACATCACCATTCTTCCAGTCACCCAGGTTTACAATCTGTCTTCGTGGACACTTCACTTTCACCCCACATATCCCATTAGTTGCCTTATCTTCACATATATATGATAAATATCTCTTGCCTATCTCCTTCTCTCTCCTCACAGCCACCAACCTACTTCAGGCTCTTATCACCTCCCACTTGGATTATTCTCACAGCCTATCTGGTCTCCCTCCTTCAAATGTCTTCCCACACTAATCTATTGACATAGCTATCACAATAATCATACCATAGCACTAGTCTGACCTTGTCACTCTCACACCTCCCCTATTAAAAAGAACTCCAATGGCTCATTGTTACTTCTAATATCAAATATAAATTCCTGTCTCACACTTAAAGCTCTTTACAACCTAGTCTCTTCCTTTCCAGTTTTCTTACACATTATTCCCTTTCACAGACTCCATGGGGCCCATTTGTATTGTTCTACTTGCTGTTCTTCACGTAGGAGACTCAAATTCCTCACATTGCCTACCTTTCCAGAGACTGTTTCCCCCCTACCTGGAATACCATACCTCTACCTCCTCTTAGAATTATTGGTTTTCTTCAAAACTCACTTTGAATCACTTTCTAAATGAGGCCTTTTTTCATCTCCATAGCTGTGACTGCCCTTTCAATACTACCTTGTATTCATTTGCATATATTCTATAAATACTTGAATGTATACATTGTCTCCTCCATTAGAATGTAAGCTCGAGGAATTTTCTTTCTTTTGTCTTTGCAGTGTGACATACAGTAGGTACTTAATGCTTGTTGATTGCTCTAAAGCCATAGACTATACCTCAAGAACAAAAGTAAAAAGTGGATGGCGGGCCACTTACTCCTATAACTAGAAGTCTCAAGGTACATGATGCACTGCATATACAAAGAGCAGAACTATTACAACTGTCTTGAGTGTTTCACTGGGATCTGGCATATGCACAGATGTTATTTTTTCATTCAAAGGGAGGCTAAGGACCCTTCCAGAAGAGCTGAGATCCTGCGTGATAGAAATACCTTGAAGTGACCTCAGAGCATGGGTAGATTTTCTGTATGTGGTTCTGGCCTGCAAATCACATGACTAGGAGCCTTTTTTAAAAAATTAGCCATATAGCCTGATATGGGGTTGTCTTCAACATTTTAGTTGGCCCGAGTCATTCTCTTGAGCTATGTATACTCTAGTGATTCCATTCTTTTGCTGATGGCATCTGGTGAGACAATGTTGTAAGGAAAGTTTTGGGCTCTCTCCTATGAGGCCATGTTGGTTTTATGAAACAGACCTTGGTCCTTGGCTTCTGCATGTTCTCTTCCCACAAATTTAGGTGAAGGGTTTAGAGTGCGCATGGGCATCCCAATGTTCACTATCTCACTACTTTAGTGTTTGTGTTTTACAGGAAGCTCAATTATTAGTGCTCAGAGGGGCAAGAAGTGACCATCAGGACTAGGCCCAGTCAAGGCTGAAATCAGGACTCATTTGGCAATCATCTGCTTTTAAGTTTGGTGGAACCAATGCTATGTAAAAAATCAATCAAATTTGAGCCTGTTCTTCAGAGACCAAAGTGATATGGGGAGCATATATACCTGAGGTGTTGACAAATTTTTATATTGCACTTTTGTTATTGTTAGAACTTTTAAGTATCCCTTTGTAAAAACTAATTGATATTTAGTGGTTAAATATAAGTGGGCTACCTGTCACTGGCACCTAAAGGTGGTGGAAAGAGCCAGTGGAGATTCTAGTTGATGGCAATAAAACATGCTAAACCTTTTAGGGTACTCTTTGAGCCTTGAGGGAGAGATAGAAGACCACCCTCTGGCAAAGTGAGGACCAAAACTACCTGTAGTGGAGTAGGTACTACTCAGGTCTCACTCTTAAAACTGCTGGAAGACAAACTCTGCTTAAGAGAAAGAAAAAGGGAGGGAGGAAGGAATTCAAGTGGACTACAGCAAAGAGACTGGAGATTTTGGGTTTGAGACGGATTTTGAGCTGGCAAACCCCAAATATTTATAAATAGAACTTTGGGAAGGAAGAGAGGATCAGAATTGGAGAAGTCAGTGGAGATTTTTGCCATCTGAGGCTTCTTGACTTTCTAACATAAATCAAAATCAATTCTGCCAGGTAATAAGAGTAAAGGCCCTAGTTTCACACTCACTGCTCCCAGCTGGGGTTTTTATCTTCTCTCTCCACTCATCCTCATGCTTTCCTTTTCATTTTGTCTTCTTTTTTTCTTATCTCCTTTCATTCTAGCATCTTAGGCCACTGCCAGTTGTTCTTAACCTATGTCTTTGACATTGGGCTCCAATGACTCTGGAGGGAGAGTGGAGCTGAAGACTTTGCACAGGTCACTTAAATACAATTAATTCACTTGCAAGTAAAGACCTCATCCTCCTGATGTCATTGGTTCTCTTAGAGAACCAAGAACAACTTGCGTCCTTGCTCTTTTCTTCTTTTCCACCCATGTGGGCAGAGAGCAATGCATTCTTTGTTGCCAAGTCCAATCACCTCTGTGGGAGTAGACAAAAGCCAACTTTACAAATTCTTGTTCCAACACATCTTCTGTCAGGAACCAGGTGCTGAATGCTTAGAACAGATGGTAAAGAGCCAATCCAGTCAGCCAAAGATCTGAGCACCTACTCAATGCAGCATTGTGCATTTTACCCAGCCACTACGGAGGCAGGAATAGAGCTAGAAACCTTGCCTTTGTAAGGTTTACACACTAGTTGGCAGGACAACACAACCAGAACAGAAATCCTCAGAAAGGCAGAGCAACGAATGAAAAAATGCACTGTCCTCAGAGGCAGACCATCTGAGTTTGAGTATTGGCTCTAAACTAATCATAGCTGTATGACTTTATCACTTCACAACTCAAAACCTGTTTCTTCAGCTGTAAAAAAAAGTATTTGCACTACCTAGATTCCAGCATTGTGAAGATAAAAATAGACAATGTGTGTAAAATACACTTGTGTAAAACTTCACAGCTACATAAATACGAACTCTTACTTTACAGAGTAATGTATTAAGGTATGCAAATTTGAAATATTCCTTTTGTTACTACTTTAGAAGCTTGAGTTTTCTATGAAAGCCAGGTCAACCCAGTCCTGTATACAAAGATGTGGAAGAGATACAAGAGTAGCCTAGGTCTCTGGGAGAGTTGTAATTTGCCTCATGGGAAAATTTCTTCAGGATTATGGCTTGGGATCTTTAGGATGGAAACTCCTCTGGTATCCAAAGACAGGAATGTTTTCTCTCGATCCTGCCTTAGTGAACTTATTCTCCTTGTGGCTTGGGGAATGATCCCTGGGGAAACAACCAAAACCTGGTGGTAAAATATGGATCACACTTTAGGTTCTAGGAACTAGGAGTTCCCTGTGTTAAAAATTCCAGCCTGGTCCATCAGTATCTCAACTGGGCCTCTTTTCCAAAGAGATCAAAGAAAGAAAAGGATAACTAGGCATAAAAATATAACATCTTTTTGCTGTGACAACAAACTGGGAGCTAGGATAGCTCATCAATTGAATGATGGCTGAACAAAGTATGATATATGAATAAAATAGAACTCTTACGCTCTAAGAAATTATGAAATATGCAATTTCAGAAAAATCCTAGAAGACTTACATGAACTGATGCAGAAATGAAGCAGAACCAGAACAATTTATACCATAACAAACACATTGTAAAAATGAACAACTTGGACTTAAGAACTCCGATTAACCATGTATGATTTCAGAGGATCACTGATGAAGAATGTTACTTGGTGGCTAGGTGGTGCAGTGAATAGAGCACCAGCCCTGGAGTTAGGAGGACCCGAGTTCAAATTTGACCCCAGACATTTAACACTAACCATGTGACCTTGGGCAAATCACTTAACCCCAACTGCCTTGCCTTCTCCCCTCCAGAAAGCTTTAAAAAAAAATGCAACTTAGTTTTTAAGAAGTGCACGCACTACATATCCAGATTGATACACCTTTTTTTTTGGACATAGCTACTGTAGGAAGTGGTTTTGCTTAACTGCCCATGTTAAAATGGGATTTTTTTCCCCCAGGGAAAAGTAGGAAGGAAATATCACTTGAAAAAAACTAACTTAAAAATAATTCTATATTGAAATGACCCTGAAAATTATTGTAAGGGTAGACAGATGAAGGAAGTCAGGGCCAAACTTTAAGCAGACAAAGGCAGATTACAAGAAATCTCAGCAAAAAAAAAAAAAAAAGATGAAATAACCTTAATCCTTTCATCAAATAATTTGTTTGAAAAATGTCAAAAGAACATTGTATGTGTATCTGAATGGCAAAAAAAGGTCCAACTTAGCTGAGATACAGATTAAGGCACAAGCAGATTAGCACCTGAGCTGTTAAACAGAATTAAGTTGTAGGGTCACGTTGAATGACAAGCATTTTTCATTTCACATTGGAAAAGGTATGACATTGCACATTTGGGCTCTTATGTTCTACATAGCATCAGAGAAATCACTGTCTATTTTGACAATGTGAACCTTACACATACACACAGACGCGTACCCAGATTCTCTTACTGCTGCCACCTGCCGGGGTTGTTACATAGGGTCAAGTGTGTGGGTGGTCTGGCAGGCCCTGGTCACATGCCCGCTATTTTCCCTGGGGTGTTTGACCAGAGGGGTCACAAAAGGGCTCTATTAAGAACAGAGAACTGACTGTGCATTGCTGTGAGGACATCTAGGACTAGACATTTCTTCACTTGCTGCTGGGCTCTGTGCCATCCCCATCCAACCCAGACTAAATCCCCTCCTCCTGCCTACAAAGTATATTTCTTAGTTTTGCCAAGAAGAAACATCAGAAACAGCACCATGGGGCACCCTGGTGGCATCATATAGATATTGCCAGTATCTAAAAGCAGCTCAGAAGCCTACACTGTGTAGGAGACAGATCCAAGAGGCATGCTGGGTGGATGCCTCAGGCCTCCTCTGCTCCTAGGAGCCTCCCTGCCCTGAATGGCATATGAGCTGGACAGTATTTCCTTCTTTTGACTGATCTGTATGGGAGAAGGGGAGACAGGCTTAGTAAAGCATGAGAAAATAGAAATGAGATACACTTATAACTTGCTACTAAACAGAGGTCAATAAGGCACTTTTTCATATTTTGGGGGACATCAAGGATACCAAATGCTCTTTAGCAGATTGTTAGCTGAAATTACATCCCAGGTCTGCACTTAGCTGCCTGGCATCTCAATCAACAAGAATTCCCTGAAAATCTTTAGATGGCACTGCACCCTGACAGAATGGAGAAACACAAAAAGCAAAGAGGTAATTCTTGTCTATAACACAGCATAAAACAGGAAAGCAAGAGATCTACACAGGAAATAAAGTACAAATCAATATATAAGCAGATGGCAGCTGCAGTGCAGTCCACAAGACTGTCCTTGGAATCTTGAAAACCAGAAATCCAGTTCTACCAGATACATACTGGGTACATCACCATGGACAAGTCATTTAATCTCTTCATGCCCCAAGCAACTAGGAATATAAATACTAGTTGGTACTACATAACAAAAACTTTTTACACCTGTTCTCCATAAGGATGAAATTACAAAGATAGAAGGAAAGATCTGACATTTTATTGTTTTAAAATTTGCAAAATATTTTAGAAGTACTTTGTTTCACAGCTTCTCCTTGAGGTAGATACTGACAATAATAGCCCCCCATTTATATACTGGTTTACAAAGTACTGTCCTCTTTACAACCTAGGAAGGCAAGCAGCTATGCTATTCCCATTTTCTTTCGCATGACAAAACTGTTTCAGAGAAATGTTATTTATCCAGGTTCACTGTCAGAATCCAGATTTAAACCCAGGTGTTGTGACTCCCAAGTTTTTTCTTCTCTAACAAGCATAAGGTGGCATCTACTTAATAAAGCAAACTAAGGGAAATACCACTGAGGTTATTCAAGAAAGTCTTCTCAGAAGCATTAAGACAAGCAAAACATCCTACTTATTAAAACAGGAGCATGATAGAATTGGGTCTCTTGGCTCTTGGAGGATTTGCTAAACTAAGCTGATGCTTAAAGGGAAGGGTCAAGTAAAAAGGGCAAAAGGATAACAATTAAGTGCTTCTGTCAAGATCTCATGTTACATCCCAAAGCAATATGCTTCCCATCTTCTCTACCCCAAGGAGGAATCTCACTCGTTCCTAGAAAGGCTACAGATTACTGCAAATACCTGCAGAGAAAGCTAGAACGTAATATTCTTTTAAATAGGTGGCTTCTGCAAAAATTGGTATTGGAATACCATTAAAAAACACAAGTAGTTAAATGAACTTCAAGTCAATCATTGGGGGAGGGTGGGAGGCGAAGAAAAGGCTACAAATTCAATGTTTCTTCTGGAAGAGGCTCTTTAAAGAGTCCCCATATATATCAAAATGTTCACAGCCAAAGAAAAATTACTGCAAATGTTAGATGTCCATCAACTGGGGAATGGTTAAAAATAACTATGGTATGTTAATTTATTGGACTAACTGCAGTAATAATACAAAATTCTCAACTGATAAATATCAAAGTAGAACCAGAAAGAAAAATGGGAATGAGAAAAACAGAAGGTCATGCAGTTTTAATGACCAAACCTGGTTCCAAAAAAGAAACTCTTCCTTCTCCAGAGGTGAGGTGTTTTAACCTCATATAACCTTTCAAGACCTGAATGTGGTTAGTTTTCAAGTGTTATTTTTTGTTTATATGAGATGCTTTTTAAGGTAAAGAAGGGGGAAATGATATACTTGGAAACAAGGTAACTTAAGAGACATTTTGAAAAGAGGGAAGCAGAAACTTGTTCATAGGGAGTAATGTTTTGATTGGTTGGCCAGATTCAGAACTGAAGACAAAATTTAAAACTTTGCTATGACATTTTCAATAAATTTATTAAGCAATGTGCCTGGTTTTTTATAGATTACAAGTTTTAAAATATTCCCTGGCTTTAAGGAGCTTAAGATTTTCTGTGGTCCATGTATATTAAAAAAAAACAAAAACAATACCATGAACCAGTAACTATTACTGTGTAAGTATTGACAACAGAATTTCAGAAAAGGATAAAGAAACAGGAAATCTGAATAGCTAGAGAAAGCAAGGCTGAGTCTGGTCTTGAAGATTTGAAGAGACAGGCAATTTGGATGAGAATCCTTATAAGCAAAAATGCAAAAGGATGAATGTAAGATAGTATGGGCAATGTGGATCCAATCTGATTACAACAGAAGATGGGAAGTAGCAGAATTAAGATAAAGAAGTGGCAAGGATCTAAAGAGCATGGAAAAGGTAGAATCCAGAGCAGTTAACATCAGAGAGAAATGTTTTAAAAAATTAAAGGGCATGACAAAAAAATGTAAATGTGTATAACTATTCTAGAAAGCAATTTGGACTATGCAAGCAAAATGTCAACATGCTTTAACTCAGAATGCACTGCTAGCCTTTTTTGTAGTATTAAAGAATTGGGAACCGGGTACATTTTAATTGTGAAATGGCAAAAAAAATTACTGTTGTACACAAATGTAGGAAAATATTGTGCTGTAACATGCTACAGAGATGCACAGGGATTCTTATGTGAACTAATGAAAAAGTAAGCAAAGCCAGGAATATAACTAGTCAATGAGGGGAAAACTTAAAAACAATCCAAAATACCTCCAAGGCTAAACATTGTTAAATTATAAAGAGATGAGACACCACCTTCCAAACTCTTGCAAGTCAGGTTCCACAGGTGTGGTACATTGAATATGTTGATTCCCCCCACATATTGATGCGTTGCTTTCTCTCTTCCTTTCTGAAAAACTGTTAGAAGGGATGGCTCTCTGGGAGCAAGGAACTAAGTACAGGAAACAAACAAGCCATAATAATAAAACTATCAACAAAAATTTATTCTGTATCCTCCCATTCACTCCTAGATGATGTAATCTGGCTGAAGCTTGTTTTCCCAAGGTCAACAAATGACCTGTATTTTTCTGTCACTTGATAGATGATAAAACTATGTTTTTGAATACCTTCTCCCATGGTTTCAGTGAGTCAAGGCTCTTCCACCTTGTACCACTTAAAAGCAGGATGTCTTTTTAAGACTGTCCTGGTCCAAACATTCTTGACCGTGTTCTTATTTCAATTGTCATCCCATTATTTCCCCACTGCATCTCCAGTTTTAAAAATCTTAGCATGTCTGTAATCATCTTAAGCATTAATTCCACATTTCCTTGACTTTTTCATTCATAACCTTCTCAAAATACTTTCCCTTTATCTTGACTTTAGAAAAGCATGTATTAAACTTCTGCTACCAAAATCAAGGCACTGGAGATATGGATATAAAAATTAGAACCATATTCATCTATCTCTGGGTCCTTAGACCCTTATCAATTGAGGAAATAAATGAAGTCATAACTCAAGTCTAACACAGAACCACCAGAATCTACATGAGAATGGATAAGCAGTTACTCACATTTCAGCTTTTAAGTGGTTGTCAAAGTGCTTTAAAACAACATAGATGCTTATTAGTAAATCAACTTACCCCGACCACAAACTAGGAAATAAAGCAGGCCTTGAACCTGTTCTTTACATCAGTGTTCTTTATTCTAAACAACCATTACTTCTATCATGAGCCTAGATGAACTCTTCCTGACAACACTGACACATTCCCAAGACTACAGGTCTGTTGTTTAACATGGAAGTAATAAATAGGTAAGTACTGGGTACAACAGTGGAAAAGGCACATATTTTTATGTAAATTGCAAGCTTATCCTCATCTCATTTCTTTTGTATGCTATTATATTTTTAGTTGTGTGGTACCCAGCATGTATGTGACAAAATTTTGTCATTTTTATCCTTTGGAGAATTCAAATTCACCATCATTCTTGGGCTGAACATCTAGTTTACCTTTTGTAACAGAAGCCACGTTCTTACCAAAAAGTCAGTTCTGGTGCACAACTCAGCTGGTCATTCTTAACCATCCCAATTCAAAGGTTTTTAAAGAAGTGATTTGTTCCCACCCCAACTCTGCACTCAACACTGCTAAATTTCTTTACAATTTAAGTTGCTGAAAAGCTTTTTCAACCTCAAGTCCATCCTTTCTGTTTGTAAGATATTCCTTCTTCCCATTCCCTTCAATGATTCCATATTCCCTTAAAACTTTTTTAGATAGCCTTATTATTTAAAACTAAGCAAAATTCAGGGACTGTTCAAGTGTGATTTGGGCTTTCTTCTTGAAAGATATTCTTAAGAGTATTTCAGGAATGTTCAATGATTCTCAATAGAAGACTTAATTCTACATCAAAGGGCACATAAAAATGTCACAAATACCAGTGTATTTGGCCTGCAGGCCTCAGCCTCAGAATCTGATGAAGAAGCTACAGTACTCACCTGAAGGCTAGTCACTGACTAACCCAAATATCCTAATGTTCCGGAAGAGGCTCCTGTCCCCAACTTCAAATCACAGAAACAAATATTTACAAAAGGTCTTCAAAAAACAATTTTAATTTTCAGAGAAAGACTAATTCACTCCTAAATTCCTTCTTCATGGCACTGTTTTTATTGTACCCATCCCTCCAAATGTAGTCAACTCATTGCAACAGGATATCCTAAAAATCCAACTGCATTTAGGCCCTTAAATGACATATCCCATGAGAGATTTCAATGAAAGCTACCCATTCAAACCTAAATTGAAGTGGAGGAGTTGACTCAGAACTAGTATTAGTTCATATGCAAATAAAACATGGGATGAAAAAAGAAAGAGGAATGGTGGTAAAGAATACTCCCTCTGCTTCTATTTAATAAATAACACTGGTATGGTAAGCAACTTTACTTCTTTGTAGAAGGGAATTTTTATAGAAAGTATTGGCTCCCCCTCGTGGTTTGGAGTGGATCTCCACATAAACTGTTCTGAAAGTAATTTCAAGTTTAACATTTCAAGTTAAAGTGAATTTCAAACCACTCCTTGATAATGACTCAAAATTACTGAGTAACAGAATCAGATTTGAAAAACCATACTATATCAGTGATTCAGATGACTCAAATTCTGACTTAAAACTATGGCTATGGCCCTAGTTTGAAACAGAGAATAAACATTAAAATAGTAACATAAGGGCAGTCTATAGGGTAACACACATTTCAATTTCATTCTTTGCATAAGATGACAGACATAATGAAAACATGAACACAGCAGGCTAACTGCAGAGATGCAAAGTACAAGACCTCATGAGAAATCTTTAGCCTCAGAATCAAAATTACTTTTTGCATTCTAGATTGTAACCGAGTTCTCCTTATAATGTACTCAAAACTGATAGTAGAAGCACATGGAACTATATAAATTTGTTGTCATCCTTTATTACTTTCCCTAGGATCAACTAAGTAGAAGGTATAAACAATGCTGTAGTTATGAAGTCATACCTTCTTTCTCAAGCTATAAAGAGCTAAGCCTAAGGATGCAAGATTTACCCAATGAAATTTGTTTCATAATACCTATAATCTCACTGTGTTCCATCAATGGGGAAACAAAAACATTTCCTCCCCAAAAAGACTCTCAACAGACTGTAAGGCAGATTACATAGCTAGCAAGAAGCATCTCCCAAGTGCTTGGCTGAAACTTCTTGGGTCTGAGCATAAAACGTTATTTTACGCTATTATTCCCTTAAGTACGTTAAAAAGTACTATAAAGACAGTTAAGACTTTTTCTATACATGGCACCATCATGCAATCCCACCTAAGTAATACCAAAATCTGACATGTGCGTGCCAATTTCAATTTTGCAAGTGTACAACAAATAGCAGTGACCAATAACATCTGCTCATTTTTCTGTAATAGTTGAGATCCTAGTATTGCCACATGGAAAAAAGTCAGCAGGATGTGAAATAAAAATTTGTTATATGAAAACAGATTTTCTTTCTCAAAGGCTTTATTTTTTAAGAACACTGGATCTCAAAACATAAGTTATTCTAGGGTTGTGAGCTGATCTCTTAAAGTTTGTATTCACATCTAAGATTAGAATTCTGCTAAGCTTGAGGTTTGGTTGATATAACAGATGAATCCCAACGGGAGACAAAGAGTACAGATTGGTATTTGTCTAGGGTAAAAACTTGTTTTCAGCTAATTGATGACTGTAAAAATATCAAAATTTAATAATCATTCTCTTTTCAAACTGATGTAATAAAAATGAGCTCTGCTCCCACAGGAAGAACTTTACAATTGGTGCCACAGTTGCAACATTAACTCAGGCAGGAAAAGTATAATGCCAAATGTCACAAGCAATACTTACACAAAATATATTAAGTATAAAAAAATGGAGATTTTCAATAGGAGCGAAAAGAAAATGGAATACGCTGAAGAAATACGGCTCTTCAGTATACCAACCAAAACTGTGGTCTTTAATGTAACTTGCTTCTTAATATGGATAAAGCATGGTTTAAACTTTTACCAAGAGAATAATTCATTTGGAATTAACAATATATACAAGTACAAAATAAAATCTGGACCATAATCAAATTAAACTTCTTACCTTTTAAATTTCCAGGTGGGCTGTAACAGGGTGGGCTGCTCTCAATCAGATGTGAAAAATAAAATGCTTCTTAAGAGAAATTTCTCCTAGGTTAGAAATGTTGGGACTAATTATAACCTCCTCTCCCCCCTCCCCCCAACAACCCAGGTACAGTTCAGAGGCCAATAATAACAGGCTTTTATTAATCTAGTTCAATAGAATAGCATTTCCACTGAATTCCTTGTACTCTTTAGATCCTACACTCCATTTCCAAAAGCAGGCAAAACTGATACCTTGAATTTTTCTCAATTTAGCTTTCAATTTCTAACTGCTCTGATCATATTCAACTACTAAACACTTTTAGGTTGCACCCTCAAGTGCCTGCCTTGAATTGACCTCAATCTGTTACGGCATCAAAAATATTTAGAACAAGAAAGATCACTCATTTGAGAGTAGGATTATCTACGTGGTCAGTTAAAAGCAAACCAATACTCGTTTGGTTGCTTACATAAATTTCCACCAACGTTCTCTCCAAATACTAACTTGATAATGTTTCTGCCCCTGTTAAGTTTGGTAAGTAGTAGTGCTAACCAATCCTTGTTCAACTGTACACTGTACTTGAAAAATTTCCTTTCAGATAAACTGTTTCAAACTTAGCAGAAGGCAGCATGGTGGCACAATAGTAAAAGCCAAAGATTTGGAGCCAGAACTTGGCTCTGCCACTTAATATTTGTGTGATCTCAGGCAGGTTATGATTGACTGTTTTAAAGCCTATTTCTAATATTTACTGTAAGAAAACTGAACTAGTCGACACATTTAAAACAATACTGGAGGAGGGGTGGGGGAAGAGAGGAAATTTTACGTAACTTAAGTCTTTGAGAATTGCCTGGGACATTGAGCTAATACCAATTTTAATGGTAGGTCTTGAATCCAGGTCTCCCTAAATCCAAGGCGCCCCTCCCCCCCCCCCCATCAATTTTAGACATAACTATTAACAGATGCTGGAATTTGCAGGAACCAACTAGGTAAAGTTCAAGAACAGTTCTAATGATCTTACAAAAAAATAAGCTAACAGCCAATGTCAAAACTGTCTGCCAAGGCTGATCATAGTTAATTAAAAGTACAACTTCCAACAAAATTCAGCCTTTTATTTTCAACTCTTTAATTTTTCAAATGAAAACAATACTTAGTGCTGTTTTAAAAGACATGGGTAGATATGATATCAACATCTTATATAGCAACCTCCCAGTAAACTTATGCCTGCAAGTCCCAGGTAAACAAATGTTTAGTTCAATTTACAATCACCGTTCAATTCTACATTACTTTAATCTACTTAATTATCACTTTTAAACTAATATGGGATTATCTCACTAGGGCTTCTCATTAGTCATATCCTATAATTTTCCACCATTTGCTAGACTTCTATAAAGCCCTTTCAGTGTTACTTAAGTAGGCATAGCAAATGCTAGCCTAATTTTTTGAAGTAGTCTGAAATTGCTTAACTGGGAAGAAAAAAATATTGAAACCCATGATATCTAGTCAATTTAAAATTAAGAAATTAGACTTCTCATCAATTTACTAAAAAAAAATTGCTGTCTCACATCAAGATGAAAAAGGACAACCATGCATAGTTTTTTTAAAAAATGTTTTATTTTTCAAAGAAAAATGGCAATAGCCAATTGGAAACCTACTTATTCTTCAACTCCGAATTTGTTTTTTTTTTTTAATTTAGAGAAGTGACTTACTGATTTACTATTTTACTTTAAACAAACCCCCCCTTTTCCCCTTTTTATGTTTACCATCTACTCGTGCTGAATCCTTCCAAGGAGATTGCTCCAGCGTACCTCTCCAGGTCCTCGCTTTGCTCCTTTTACCAAAAAATGCAAAACACAATTCCATCGTGCATCTTAAGGGCTCCAATCGTCAAAAATAGGAAAAAAAATCTTTGGAATAGCCAATTAAGTTGAATAAAAAAAATCCACACGTATGCGGTTTGGTTGGGGCAGGAATCCACTCCTATGTTCCTGGTAATCTGATCCCGCTCCATGAATCCTTGTAATTCATCCTCCCTATCCTATCCACATTATGATTTGAATCCAATGATCCAGCTCCAAGGATTGGGATCCAGTGAGCCCTCTCCAATCCAAACCTTTATAACCAGCAAAACCAAAAAAGAGGAGGCAAAATGTTAGATACTGTAATCAAAAAAAGGTTTCTGGGGAATGATGAGTTATGTCTGTCATCAATTTAATAGATGTACATCAATAACTATCAATTCCCCAAAACAAGCTTTTGAATGGTGAAGTTCAGATAAATCTTAGAAACTTAATTATCATAGAGACTAATTGGAAGAAGCATTGTATTATTTACAGGTCAACTGATAATGCCAACATTTGTTACTGTACAGTGTATTACAGGTTTTGTGGTTGCAAAAAGTTATGTAGTTGAAAAAGTTTACTGCTATAGCTACCCACCTAGTTCTAAACTAAAGCTAGTGCTCCCATCTGCAATTTAATCTGTAAATTAAAATAAATTCTCTGTTTTAAAACATATCTGGGGAAGGGTGAGGTGAGACTTAAGATATTATTCCCAACTAGGTTATCTACACCAACATTTCGGAGTTCTATATTTTGCTTTCATTTCGATGCGTAAAAATGAAATAGCAACGCTATATCAGTCACACAGAGGACATGCAGTTTTAGCAGTATTGATATTATACTCTATCTGTTTGGAATTAAGATACCCTGTACCCACATGTACACCAACAGCAGGTTACATTAACAGTTGTAACTAAGCATAGTAAAATTATAGTCAGTCCTTCCCACATTAGTCCCTACTAAAACAAACAAAAAAACAAAAAAGGGGGAGCAAAATGAGTCAAAATTGCTATAAATGGGCAATGTAATCTTTGCCACAATTGCCAAGGTTTTAAGAAGCAGAGCAATTGTAGCTGAAAGTAACTACAATATAAAACATTGCAGATGTCTTATGGTAGATGTAAATACTCAAGTTTTAACCACTGCCTTCTAGTATAAGGTCAATACTGCCAATTTCATCTGTGACAATAGCACTTGGAGTCATACCATTGCCTCCATTATTGATCTGATCCTCCTCAATCCTCCTTTTGACAATCCTAAAATGATTGAAATGTGCTCCACAATCCTTAATCCAAAGCATTCTTAATCCATCTCTTCAGATATGTCTACAGAAAGACACATGAAAAGGCAAGATAAAACATAAGAATTCCCCCAGGTAAGACAAGATAACCAAACATTCCCAACATCCCAGTTCATACACACCATAGGAACAGACATTTACACAGCAATATCAAAGTCTGAAGAGCATGGGTAATTAAATCTAAACAATCCTGCCTACAACATCACTTAAAATACAATTTACCAAAGACATGAGGGAATGTTGATGTTAGGAGCAAAGGGATATTACACAAGAATGCAATTCAACACCAGCCCATTTTGAATAAAACAGTTTGAATTAAAAAATGAAAGATTGTACTGAGTAAAGGAAAACTGTATACAACATGGGGTTCTACAAAAAGTGTCACCAATGATCTTTTATGTGCGAGAGCGAGATCTACTATGACGGGGGGAGTAGCGTGGAGATCCTCTGCTTCTTCTTGGGGAATAACTTCGACTCCTGCTGTTGCTTCGACTACGGCTTCTGCTACGACTACGGCTTCGAGATCGAGATCTTCCATAACTTGGACTTCTTGGCCCATCAACTTTAACACGGATGTAGGCAGTTTCTCCCTATTGAATAGACAGAACTTTCGATTGAAAGATCTATGTCTTCAAGGCATGCTGACTGAATACAGTGCCATAAAATATCAGACAGAACCAGGAATGTTATTTCTCTCGATCCATAAAAAGCAGAGAACATCTTTGCCTGGGTCCTTACCTTTCAAGTCCCATTGTTAAGCCCCTTGTATCCAACTCAGGCCCAAAAAAAGAGTAAGTGTATAACCTACCTCATGAGATCTAAACTTAGTGTTATCCAGTTTTCGAACTGCGTAGGTCATATCTTCCTTCCGAACAAACTCCACGACACCAGTTCCATCTCGGTAAACATCAGCATAACATACATCACCTGCTTCACGCATGTGATCCTTTAAATCCTGCCAACTTCCACTTGGAGGCAGTCCTGAATCAAAATCGTTAAAACTGTTAATATCAAATATTGCAGTTTCTTTTAAATTGTTTTCTTAGAAAGCACCCATTTAAGCATAGGTACTAACCGGAACACAAGTGTACAGTTAGAGTAACTAAGTACCTGGAATAAAAAATGCCAGTTATTTGCAAAATCTTAAGTATGTTCCTATCACACTGTACTAATGAAGCCTATTTCAGATAAAATACCTTCCTAATAACAATTTATGGCTGAGTACTGGTTAGTGTTAGAAACGAATTTAGGGTTTACTAAGACTGATTTGATGATACAAGATGCTCTAGAGCACTGGTTCTCAACCTTCCTAATGCTGCGACCCTTTAATACACTTTCTTATGTTGTGGTGACCCCCAACCATAAAATTTTTGTCATTGCTACTTCATAACTGTAATTTTGCTACTGTTATGAATCATAATGTAAATATCTGATATGCAGGATGTATTTTCACTGTTACAAATTGAACATAACCCACAGTTTGAGAACAGCTGCTCTAGAGACTCCTCTACCAATGATGGTTATCACTGTCAGCAACTCACAGCTTTCAAGTCGCTTGGGTACCAAGAAGTGATCTAACTAGGGTAACAAAGCCAGCACGTGTCAATCAGGTTAGGAATCTAGCTTTTCTTGACCTGGAGACAGTGCATAATTTAGGAGCTAAATTAAACCACCAAAAAAATACACATGAGAAATTATCACCATTAATATAGCCCTGAAAAAACAGTTTGTGTTGTTTTTCTTCTCTTCCTCCCTTTAGCTTGCAAAGTAACACGAAAACTCACCAGATACGACCACTCTGTATTCAGATCTCCTGGACGGGGGGCCATAGCGGCCTCGAGGGGCTCCACCGCCACCACCGCCGCCACCACCCCCTCGGCCAGTACCCCGGCCACTTCGGGGAAACTCCACACGGAGTCGATATCCATCGTAATCGTAACCATCACGCCCGTACACTGCATCTTCCGCATCCCTGAATTAGAGAAAATAAAGAGCACACACGAGACATGAGCAAATTCCAGGGAGTCCAAGGCCGGGTAACTGGGGGGGAAAAAGCGGAGGCCTCGGCTTCGCACATGCGCATAAAACCAGCGAGGGGGGAGTTTAGAAGGGATTCAGAAGCAACCCACAGCCCGACATAAAAAGACCGGCCGCGACGGCGGCCCCTCCCCCACCCGGGCACACCGCGCGGGCGCTTCCTCTCGCGCTGCCCCACGAGTCTTCCCCCTGTTGTGGTCTCGGCTTCCCGCCCTAGGACTACGAGCCTGGGCTCCATAGGCGTCCACGTGGCCCCACCTAGAGGGGCACAGGGAAGCAGACCAGGAGTCGGCAGAAGCTCCTCGCTCTCCCCAGGGCTTTCCGACTACTCCCCTCGGCCTGTCTGAACCATACGTTTGTTTCCTCGGCGCAGGCCCCGGCTCCCCCTCTTCACAGTCTGCAGGGCGGGCCTGCGTTCTCCATCTCCCCTCCCCCGCCAGCTCCGTCCCGGGTCTTCTGCTCACCGCGGGTCCTCGAACTCCACAAAGGCAAAGGGGGGCCCTCCGCGGCGGTTCTTGAGATCTATGTCGCGGATGGCGCCGTACTTATAGAACACGTCCTCTATGTCCTTGGTGCGGATGTCCGGCGGTAGGTTGCCCACATATATGCGGCAATCGTTGTTCCCGGCCGGGCCGCGGATCACTCCTCCTCCCGACATGGCGGTAGCGACGACGAAGAAAGGCGCGGACTGGAGAGCCGGATTTCCCTCCCCCACCCTCCAAACACACAGCGGAGGAAACCTGCAAGCTACACCACGTCTCCCGCGGCTGCTCCAAAATGGCGCCCTTATCTGCCTGCTCCGCGCACGGATACGGGGGAGGGGGAGACAGTAGGTAAACTCGCGCACACGCCGCGCAAGCGCAGGAACGTAACGGGCGCCTCTATAGGGTTCGTTGCGCACGCGCGTCCGGCGTCACCCTCCGCGGCGACAGGAGAACTCAAAAAAAAAAAGTCCCACGTTGGTATGATATATCGAGTAGTCGAACTTTAGCTTGAGAAAACCCAGTGGTAGCATGAAAACACTGAAAGGAGTTGTCTTTAGTGGGGGTTACTAATTTCCGTCGGGCCAAGTCATTCTTGTTGGGACTGAGAAGGCCGCGTCTTCTGGGCGGTTTGGCGCCTCGGTGAGGGCTGAAATAGGCCCGGCAGCCGGCAGCTCCAGACCACAATTCCCCGCGACAGTAACGGCCCTTGGCGGGAAAACGCCGAGGGGCGGGGACAACAGTAGAGTAAAGCGACGGGGGTGGGGGGCGGGCTGGGATTGGAGCTTCGAAAGTCAGCGCTACTGTCTAGCGGCGGAGGCGGTGACGCTGCGCGCGCATAGGTATGTGCGGAGTTCTTAATGGGGGCCGCGTGGCAGTTCCCTAGCTAGTAAGGGGGCTTTCCGCGGTCTTTCTGCGTAGTTCTCATTGACGTCATTACGCTGTGAGAGGTCTCGAACCAGCCCACCGGTCCCTGAACTGTATTGCCTACCCACGTGCGCAAATGGGTTGATTTGCTAGTGTATAAAAGAATGAGGAACATAAGATTCTTGAGGGCAGAATGCTGATCAACTTTTCTCCACTTATTTTACGTTCACGAAATCAAGAAGAAAAAAACCATTTGTGTAATAGCATATGTGTAATGCTTTACTCCCTAGAGGAGGGAAGAGAGGGAGAAGATCTTGGAACTCAAAATGTAAAGAAAAAAAATTATCTTTACATATCATTGAGAAAAAAAGAAATTCTAGTAGATTTAAGTAGATTTACTAGCAAAGCTCTTCAGTAAAAATATTTTAAATAATGGGGAAGTAAAAAGTGATTTTCATCTGACTTTAAATGTTAAGTATGTAAAGGGACTTTCTAATGAAAAATGTCCTATCACATAACCTTTAGTTTAACTACAGATTGCCTTTTTTTTATGTTTATGACCAGTCGTCTGTGACTAGAAAACATTTATAATTAAGAAATAAAAAAATAAGCTGTACAAAAAAAACCTTTCAGTATATAAGGACGTGTAATTTAGAACTAGGTGGAGTTTAGTTTTTCATCTCTGTGTCTCTAGGGCCCAGTGCATAGTAGGCACTTTATGTTTGGTGATTTTTCAGAAAGAGTACTAGATTTTTTAAGAGTCTAAAGATTCAGAAGATTTGCTTTTAAGTCCTGGAGTAAAGACCTTGAAATTGCTTTACCTCTTCAGTTTCTCCATCTGTAAAACTGCTAGCCATATTTCCCTTCTGGTGACTGAACTTCCTTTTGTAGCTTTCCAACCTTTCTCCCCAAATTTAAAATAAAAGATATGAAGCTTGGAAGGAGGCCTTAGATGTCATCTAGTTCAGGATTTCTTAAACTTTTTCCACTTGTGACCCCTTCAGTGCTTCTTAAACTCTGGGTTGAGAATAGTCCAAACCCCTAATTAGGGATGCTGAAACTAGCACAGAGAGGTTAATTAACAGCCAAAGTATCAATATGTCACTGGTTAAGTATTAAGTACTGGGTGCTGTAATACAAAGAAAGCTTTTTAAAAAGTAGTCCTTGCCCTCAGGGAGTTTACACTCTAATGTGAGTAGAGCCAGGAACAACATGTAAATAACAATGTACAAACTAGCTATGTAAAGTTTAAATTGGAATTAACCTGGAAAGAAGACACTAGCATTGCAATGCTACCCCTTCCCCTTAAAGTTATTTCTATATGGGAAAAATTACTCCCCTGTTGGGGATGTGGTAAATGATATAGGGAGGGAATTTTTTTTCTAGAACAAAATTCCTGTAGGTAACCACCAGTAAGGAAACATCCTACAGTATTTTGGCAACTCATCAATCATGCAAGCATTTATTAAGCACTAATTAACATGCCAGGCACTTTGCTAGATGCTAGGGATATAAGGAGGTCAACTAGGTTGCTCAGGAATTAGAGTGCCAAGCCTGAAGTCAAGAAGCCTCATCTTCTCAAGTTCAAATCTAGCCTGAAACACTTATTAGCTGTGTGACCCTGGGCAAGTCACTTAACCCTGTGTGCCTCACTTTCCTCATCTGTAAAGTGAGCTGGAAAAGGAAATAGGAAACCACACCATTATCTCTGTTCCCCCCAAAATCTGTAAATACCATCACAAAAGAGTCAGAAACAACTGAACAACAAGGAAATATAAAGACAAAAAAGAAACAGTTCTTAATGTCGAGGACCTTAGCTTCTACTAGAGAGGAAAAGCATATACACATTAGTAAACACAAAGTATATGTATATGTGTGTACATATATTTTATATATATATATATATATATACATACATATATGTGTCTATTATAACTACAAAATAATTTCAGAAAAGCTTCAGTAAGTAGCAGCAGTGTGGGATGAGGGCTTTGAAAAACCCTCCTTTATAAGAGGACACTTAACTAAGCTTTGAATGAAACGAGGGATTCTTAGAGGTAGAGATGAGGAAGGAGAGCATCGAAGGCACAATGAGCCAGCACAAAACCACAGAGATGGAAAATGGATTATCATGGATGAGAAAGAGCAAGTAGACTGGCAGCAGCACAGATTGCATGATGTCATAAATCCGGAAAGGTTGGTTAGAGCTAGAAGGTTTTGTTGTTGAGTCATTTTGGACTCATTTGGGGTTCTCTTGGCAAAGATACTGACATGGTTTGCCATTTCCTTCTCCAGCTCATTTTACAGATGAGGAGACTGAGGCAAACAGGGTTAAATGACTTGCCCAGGATCACACAGCTAGTAAATGTCTAAGGCCAGATTTGAACTCAAAGATGAGTCTTCCTTATTCTAAGCCCAGTGCTTTATCCAACCACCTCCCTGAGCTAGATCATGAAGGATTTTAAGTACCAAATAAAGGGGGTTTGGTATTTTATCCTGGAGACACTGGAGCTTTTTATAGCAGGGGACCCATGCATTAGGAATATCAAAATTGGGCAGCTCTGTGGAGGATGGATCCTTTAAAGATCTGAGAGAGAACAATTAGGAAGCTACTGCAGTAGCCCAGGCAAAGGATAGTGGTCATGGGAATGAAGAAAAAAGACTGATGAGAAAGATGTTTTGGAGACAAAGATTTGTTAACTTTTTTTTATTATTCCAGGTGAGAGGGAAGTGAAGCTTGAAGACTGTCTGAGGTCCGTAACCTGGATGACTAGAAAGATGGTGGTCCATTCTAAAGAAAGAGGGAAATTTTGAAGAGGGGGTAGATTGGGAGAGAAAGGTGGGTTTTGTTTTAGACATGTTGCATTTGAGAAGTCTACAAAACATACATTGGAGATGTGGAGCAAGCAGTTGGAAATGAAAGACTAGCGCTCAGTAAGGTTTGGCCAAGAGTTATCTTTAAAGATATTTTCTTAATTAAACTTGTGGAAGCCAGTGAGATAACCAAGAGAGTGTACAGCAAGAGAAAAGGTGAAGACCCAGAACAAAGCCTCAGCCTTGAAGTATACCCATAGTTAACCTGATGGATAGAGAACTGCATTTGGAGTTACAAAGACCTGAATTCAAATCTTGCCACCAGGTAGTTACTAGTTGTGCGACATTGTGTAAATTGCTTAACATTGGACAACTAAGCAGCACAGAGGATAGAACGCCGGATCTGGAGTCTGGAAGTCTTGAGTTCAAATATGGCCTTACTAGCTATGTGACTCTGCACAATACACTTAACCTCTGTGTGCCTCAATTTCTTCATCTGAAAAGTAGGAATAATAATAGCACTTATCTCCTAGAGTTGTTGTAAGGATAAATGTGATATGGTATTTGTAAAATGCTTTGCAAACATTAAAACATCGTGTAAATGCCACTTATTATTATTATGTTTCTCAGACTCAGTTTTCTCATCGGTAAAATGAGGGGGTTGGAATCAATGGCCTCTCAAGTCTCTTCCAGCCCCATTTATATTTCTAATCCTATAACATGGATGATGATCAAGCAAAGGAGAATGAGGAAGAATCTAACAGGTTAGAGGAAAATGGAGATACAGCAGTGCCATGAATGCCCAAAGAGAAACCAGGGTCCAAGAGGAAAGGAATAAACAGAATAAAACAGAAAATAAATAAATAAAACAGAAAAATCAAGAATGATGAGGACTGAGAAAAGGTCATTTGAGTGGACAATTAAGAGATGATTCGTAACTGGAGAGCAAAGTTTCAGTTGAATGATAAATTTGGAAGCCAAACATAAGGGCGATGAGAAAAGAGAGAAGTGGAGGCAATGAGTGAGTATAGAGAACTTTTTCTATAAATTTGCTTGTTAAAGGGAGTAGAGATAGGAGGATAACTTGATAATCAAAAAACATTAAGTGCTTACTGTGTGCCAGGCTCTGTGCTATGTGCTGAGGATACAAAAAGAAGCAAAAGACAGACCCTGCCCTCAAGAAGTTTATAATCTAATGGGGGAAACAACATGCAGACAAATATATGCAAAGCAAGCTATGTACAGGATAAATGGAAAATAATGAACAGGGAGAAGGTGGTGGAATTAAGAGGGGTTGGGGAAGGCTTCGTGTAGAAAGTGGAATTTTAGTAGAAACTTAAAGAAAGCCAGGGAGGTCAGTAGTGTGAGTGGAGGAAGGAGAGCATTCCAGTCATGGGAGACAGCTAGAGAGAATGCCTGTAGCTGAGATGGAGTGTCTTGTTCCAGAAATAGCATGGAAGCCTGTGTCACTGGGTCTTTTGAAAAGTAAGTGTACTTGTCAGTAAGGTATAAGGAGACTGGACAGGTAGGAGGGGGCAAGGATATGAAGGGCTTTGAACACCAACCAGAGGATTTTGTATTTGATCCTGGAAGTGATAGAGAGTCACTGGAGTTTATTGACTAGAAGGATGATATGGTCAGACCTGTGTTTTAGGCAATTCACTTTAGTTGATGAATGGAGAATGAATGGACTGGGGAGAGATAGAAGACTGTTGGAATAATCCAGATGTCAAGTGATAAGGGCCTGCACTAGAGTAGTGGCAGTGTCTGAGAAGAGAAGGGGGCATATTCAAGATATGTTGCAAAGCTTTGGCAGCAGATTGATACAGGCCTGGGAGGGTGGTGGTGGTATGTGAGGATGGGTGGGGGGGAGGTTAGAGATAGTAAGGAGTTCTAGAATGACTTCTTTTTTATTGAAAATTTTGTTTTTTATTTTTCCCAGTTACATGTAAAAATGAGTCTTAACATTTGTTTTTAAAACTTTGGGTTCCAAATTCTCCCCCCTCATCGAGAAGGCAAGCAATTCAGTCATGGAAAACATTTCCATAATAGTCATGTTGTGAAAGAAAACACAGAGGAAAAAACTCAAGAAGAATAAAGAAAGTTTTAACAACGTATGCTTCAGTCTGTATTCAGACACCATCAGTTCTTTCTCTGGAGATGCATCCTCATCATAAGTCCTTCAGAGTTGTCTTGGATCATTGTATTGCTGAGAATAGCTAAGTTATTTACAACTGATCATCTTACAATATTGCTGCTACTTCGTACACAGTATATTTCACTTTGTAAGTCCAGGTTTTTCTGAGAGCATCCTGCTCGTCATTTCTTATAGTACATAGTATTCCATCATAATCACATACCACAGCTTCTTTAACCATTCCTTGATTGATGGGCATCCCTTTAATTTCCAATTCTTTGCCCCTAGAAAAGAGGGGTCCCTTTGTATTTTTGTACATATGGGTCCCTTTCCTTTTTGTATGTATTCTCTTTTGGGATAAAGTCCTAGGTGTGGTATTGCTAACTTAAAGGGTATGCATGCTTTCTGAATTGTTCTACAGAATGGTTGAATCAGTTTACAACTCCATTGACAGTGTATTAATGTCTCATTTTTCCCAAATCCCCTCCAACATTTGTCATTTATCTTTTCTGTCCTATTAGCCAATCTAATAACTATGAGAAGTACCTCAGAATTGTTTTAACTTGCACTTTTCCAATCAGTAGCAAATTATATTATTTTTATATGACTATAGATAACTTTGATTACTTCATCTGAAAGCTGATCATATCTTTTGGTCATTTATCAGTTGGAGAATGGCTCTTATTTTTATAAATTTGACTCGGTTCTCTTATATGTTTGAGAAATGAGGCCTTTATCAGAGAAAATTGCTTCAATTTCTTTTTGCACGGTTTTTATTGCTAACTGTATTTCCTCCCTATTCACCCCCCCCCATTTATTTTATTCTTTCTCTTTTCGCCCTGTGCCTCCTCAAAAGTGTTTTGCTTCTGACTACCCCTTCCTCCAATCTACTGTCCTTTCTATCACCACCCCCTTTCCTTACTCTATTTTTCTCCTACTTTCCTGTAGGTTAAAATTGGTTTCTATACCCAATTGAGTGTATATGTTATTCCCTCTTTGAGCCAATTCTGATGAGAGTAGGGTTCACTCACTCCCTCTTACCTCCCCCATCTTCCCCTCCACTATAAAAACTTTGTCTTGCTACTTATATGTGAGATAATTTGCCCCCATTCTACTTCTCCCTTTCTCTTTCTCTCAGTACATTCCTCTCTCACTGCTTAATTTTATTTTTTAGATATCATCCCTTCATATTCAACTCATACCTGTGCCCTTTATCTATACATATTCCTTCTAACTACCCTAATAATGAGAGAGGTCTTATGAGTTACAGATATCATCTTCCCATGTAGGAATGTAAACCTTTTTAAATCCCTTATGATTTCCCTTCTCTATTTATCTTTTTATGCTTCTTTTGAGTCTTATATTTGAAAATCAGATTTTCTATTCAGCTCTGGTCTTTTCATCAAGAATGCTTGAAAGTGGGTGGCTAGGTGGCAGAGTGAATAGAGAACTGGGCCCTGGAGTCAAGAGGATCTGAGTTCAAATTTGGCCTCAGACACTTAACACTTACTAGCCGTGTGACCTTATGCAAATCACTTAACCCCAATTGCTCTGCCCTTTCCCCTTCAAAAAGCAAAAAAAAAAAAAAATGCTTGAAATCTATCTCATTGAATAACAATTTTTTCCCCTGAAGGATTATACTCAGTTTTGCTGGATAGGTAATTCTTGGTTGTAATCCTAGCTCCTTTGCCCTCTGGAATATCATATTCTAAGCCTTCTGACCCTTTAATATAGAAGCTGCTAAATTTTGTGTTATCCTGACGGTGGCTCCATAATACTTGAATTATTTCTTTCTGGCTCCTTGCAATATTTTCTCCTTGACCTGGGAACTCTGAAATTTGGCTATGATATTCCTGGGAGTTTTCATTTGGGGATCTCTTTTAGGAGGTGATCAGTAGATTCTTTCAATTTCTATTTTATTCTCTGGTTCTAGAATATCAGGGTAGTTTTCCTTGATAATTTCTTGAAAGATGATGTCTAGGTTCTTTTTGGCTTATTAGTTTACTTTTAACTGTTTGTTAAAGTAGGGCTCTGCTTCAGGGTGAAGGGCACATTGTCCCAGTCTTGAGGGGTTTCATGCAACTGTTTTCAGAGATACTTCTAGACAACTGTAAGTTTTCAGTTCTTCCAAGATGATATGATCTAAGGAGAGGTATTTTCTACTCTCCAGGCCTGTGCTTTGGTCTGTGAGTGACCACAAGCACTTTTTTCTGCCCTGGAACCATGAAAAGGGTCCCACTCCACTGTGGCCACAAATTCTTCTACGTTAGTGCTCCTCCTTGCCCTAGGACTGCTACCTGGATCTGAGTATAGGCAAATGTAATGTCATGCATGAGCAGCTTTCCAGAAGAATGCCATTATAACAGCTTTTCAGGTTCTGATTACACAGTATAGTGAACACTCTATTAATTCCATAACAAATCAAAGCAAAACATTCACAGAAAATCAAGGTACAACATTCACAATATTACAGTTTATCACAGAAAATCACAATATAGTATTCACAACAGCTTATCATTAAAATGGCCACATAGTTTTCACCAAAGTGGTCACAATAGTTTTCAACAAAGTACAATCATTTAGTACATTCAATCATCCCTAAGGAGGTTTGCTTCCTTACATTCACTCATCTCAGAGTACAATAGTCAGTCTTCCACTCATGGGGCATGCTGGATTAACTCAGTCAGTCACTTATTTAGCAATCAGTTACTAAGTATCATTAATCACTAAGTACAATCATTAGAAAATACATAAATCCTCCACCCCTAGGTCACTAGTAAACCACGTTATCATCACAGCATTCAATACCCAAGGAGAGGTCTTTTCTTCATCCTGATCTGAGGAAAGTTCTCAGAAATCTCTGTTCCTAGGGAGACAAAG
>CM053586.1:232754692-232800342 GCA_028646515.1 Pseudochirops corinnae
AAGATGCAAAAGGGGGGGGGGGAGGTTCAGATAAAGACTGGAAGTGTGACGCTCTGCAATGGACAGATGGCCTGCTAGAAAAGCCTACCTGCAAAGTTCTAAGGGCCAGAGAGGCATTTTTAAAGATATAAAGCTGTCAATCATAAGTTCATTAAGCTAATGAGGTATACAAAGGTGGAGTTAGGGAGGAACCTGGGAGGAGCCAGGGCGTGACTAATACTTAAAGGGACATGCACTCTTCACATCAACTGTGCAGGTGTTTTACCCATAATTCACTGGGACATTCCAAGGGGAGGGGGAGCAAAAGGCAGGGTTTTGGCCCTGAAACGTCATAAGGTCAACCATTGGCCAGATTTGAGGTCAAATTCCTAAGGAGAAGTATCTTATCCAGTTTGGGAAGGATGGGTCTTGTTTTGGCCAGTTACTAGTAGTGCCTTGAAAAGACCTTTGTTACCATAGCTACAGAGATAATGCTTTGTGGCTGGGGGCAGGGGAGAGTCAGTTAATGCTTCACAGCTGGGGGAGGGAGGGAACAGAGCCAAACTGATCTCACAACTGATGGTAAAGACTGAAGTTACAACTATGCCACAAAAATCACCCCAAAATATTCAGAGGCACCCCATCACAGGGACCCCAAAACTATCAAGGTACAGGACAGAGTCATCTGGAAAGACTTCTTAGGCTCAAGCAATCTTCTACTCAAGTGGCAAAAGTTTATTATAATGTTAATAAATTGGGTAGAGTTCCTTAGGGACCTTGCAACTTAATGGGGATGATGCTAAAGCTTATATAGAAAAAGTTCAGTTAATGGTGAACCAAGAATGCTAATTAGATGGTTCCAAGTGGAATCAAAGAATGGTCAGCTCTTAAAGGAACATACAGTTTCTGTACTTTGGGTTCAGGTGTAATTCAGTACTGGAAACTGAGGGAGGAGTAGGGTGAAGAGGGGTGACTGAGGGTAGGGTTTCTAAGGGCTGTGTTTCTTGGTCTGCTAAGCTAGTAAGTCAATTGAAGACAATCAGTACTGAAGAGGTTAGCCATAAAGAGGGTTAGAGATGCTCTGGAGACCCCAAAAAGGTCCTGCCAAATGAATTTGACTCAAGTCTTCTCTCAGCCAAAGAAAAGTAAAGTTTATTGAAAGTTCGCCATATGGGGTAGACTCTTAAGGAGCGTAGGTATCTGTGATGCTTGTATTGGGCAAGCAGGACAGAGTAAGTCTATGCTACATCATTCTATGGCACTCTTACAGAGCAAGTCTGTGCTAGGTCACTCTATGGTGCTTTCACACCACATGGCGGGAAGATGGGATCTTATATACAGAAAGGTTGTGGAATCTAGGGGTGGTAGTTTGGGGATGGTCTTCAGGAGTCAGATGAGGTCAGACTCCAATAATGAGTGATTAAGGGTGGGAAGTTGCTGGAGGCTATGTGGAAACCAGACATTTTGGTGGGGTAGGCAAGTTCAAGGGTGGGAAAAAAGGATCAAGGGTGGGAAATTGCTGGACAAGAGGGCTAGCTAAAGACTTGGCCAGAGCCACAATGAAAGGCCTATGGCCTCAGGCAAATGCCTTATGTGGGAAGATTCAAGGAGAGCTCAAGGAGCTCCTGTACCTCATCAAGGGCCATCCTGTTTATACAAGGAAGTTCTACAAAGGTCAGCTTGTTCTTGTAACAGGCAGAGATACTTGCCCCACTGGGGCCCACTCATGAGTTATTGCCAGAGATAGAGTCTTTGGTCTGGGGAGAGATATGGTCCTAGGACTGGGGTCCAAACACTCCATCAATGTGACCTGTGTATTTTGACATGTATATGTTCATAAATATATAGCAAGATTTGAAAAAATAGAGAATGGGAGGAATGGGAGAGGATTTTCAGAAAGGTGTGAGAGTTTTATTGGCCTGGAGGGGATATAAAGAGAAGTAGTAGGAGATGAGGTTATAAAGGTAGATTGGAGGTAGATTGTCATGTCAAGTTTGTATGCCAAGCTAAGACCCTCTTGTATGCAAAGAGAAGCTAATTAAGATTCTTGACCAGGAAACTGGTGTTAGTCAGTCAACAAGCACTTATTAAGTGCTTGCTATGGGCCAGACACTGCTAAGTACTTGGGAATACAAATAGAAACAGAAATACATCCCTGGCCTTCAAGGAGCTTACATTCTAGTGGCAAAAGACAACAAACAAAAGAGAACTGAAAAGGACAAGGGACAGAAAGTGTTATGGAGAAAATGGACAAAACCTATGTGTTGTGGAGTTTGGGAGAAATATCTCCCCAGAAAAAGTGATCACAGAAGTCAAAGAAAGTGAGCTATGAAGTCCTTTAGTCTTTTTTCAGTGGTGTCTGACTCTTTGTGACCCCATTTGAGGTTCTCTTAGCAAAGACCCTGGAATGGTTTGCCATTTTCTTTCTCCAGCTCATTTTATAGATGAGGAAACTGAGGCAAATTTTGTTAAGTGACTTGCTTGGGATCACACTGCTAGTAAGTGTCTCAGGCTAGATTTGAACTCAGGTCTTCTAGACTCAGGGCCAGGCACTCTATCTACCCTGCCCACTTGGCTGCCCCAAAAGGGAACCACAGGGTTGTACAAATGGACCCTCAGTCTGTACTTAATTCAACAGGATCAACCAATAGATTTTATCTAGAAGTCTCAATTATAGACATCCAGATATTCTGATGGGATTAACTACAAAGAAACACTCCAGGTAAAGTGAGTTTATCTCTGGATTTGTTTACCTTTAGCCCTAGGGACCAAGGTGGGAGGAATAATGCTCCAGGAGGATTTTAGGACCTCAAGATTGAGGAATTTCCCCAGGATACTGAAGAGGTGCTGAATGGCCTATGGAATATATTTTGGGGTAACTTTAATTCAGTTTGGTGTTAAATTGTAAAAGCCACATTTCTTAACTGTTTCTCCCCTTCCCTCAGCTTTCCCTGCCCCAGCCTAGAGGTATTTCCTCTCAAACCATTAACTCTTCATTCAAGGTACTACCCCTTTTATCCTAGCAAACCAAACCCATCCACTTGCAAATCAGGATGGGAACATCTCATTTTACCTGACCTCAAATCTGTGACCGTTGGTCGACCTTATGATGTTTCTGGGCTCAAGCTACACCCCCTACCTCTTCCCTCCTGCTGTTTGTCCCAGTGTATTATGGGTAAAACACATGTGCAGTTGATGTCAAGGGTGCATGTTCCTTTAAGCATTGGCCACTCCCTGGCTCCTCCCAGGTTCCTCCCTAACTCCGCCTTTGTACACCTTATTAGCTTAATAAACTTATGATTGACAGCTTTGTATCTTTAAGAATGCCTCTCTGGCCCTTAGAACTTCCGCAGATGGCCCTTTGTAACTAGCCTTTTATGGCATGTCAGGTAGGCATTCTAGTAGGCCATCTCCCCGCTGCAGAGCGTCACACTTCCAGACTTTCTCTGACTCCCACCCCCCCCTTGCCCCTTGCAAGCTTCTCCTAGCCAGGTTTCCTCACCCTACCCCTTTTGTCCTGTGAATCAATAAACTTTTATAACTCTACGAAAAGACAGCTGAGCCTATAATTCTTTTCAGATGTGAACTTCGGATTTCTCATTAGAAATCCCCCTAAAACCTATCCCACATCAATACCAAAGAAGAGAAAGTCAGAAGATAGTAGCCTTCTGTGAGTTTACAGTACAGCCTAGAGAGAGATGAAAATATTTTGGGCTTGGCCATTCTCCTTGAACTGGAGGTTCTGAGAGGGACCAGTCAAACGGAAGGTGAGGCCTCAGAGGAGAGCACAATGTGAAAAGTAGTCCAGAGTAAGCTTGGGGGGGTGGGGCAGGCATGGTAGAGAAAGTCTTTTATCCATAAAAGTCCTTTATCCATATCCATAGATATGTCACTATTAAAGCCTTGGGAAGGAAGCTTTTGTATATAGGCTGTGCCCAGAACCTTCTTTCCAACTACACTCCCTGGGTGAGGAATTACTTCCAGAATTATTTCATTCCCACTCCAGCATTAGTATCTCTCCCCGGAATCTTTCCCCTGAAAGCCTCCCCCCTCCAATCTTTCCCATTACGATAGAGGGCAACACCATCTTCCCAGTCTGAAATACTCACAACCTAGTTTTCATTCTCACTGTCGTCCCCCATATCTAATCCATTGCCAAGGCCTATTTCACCTGTGCAACATCGCTCAAATATTCTCCCTCCTCTCCTCTGAAATTACTACCACCCTGGCGCAGACCCTCATCACCTCGATCCTGGAATATTGCAATAGTCTGCTGGTGGGCCTGCCTGCTTCAAGTCTCTCCTCACTCTAGTCTATCCTCCGCTTAGCCACCAAGGTGATCTTAAATCACAAGCCCAGTCATGTCAGGCCCCCATCCCAACAAACTCCAGCTGCTTCCTACCACCTCCAGGATCATACACAAAGGCCTCTATTTGACATTCAAAGCCCCCTCCTTCCTTTCCAGTTTTCTTACGCTTTGATCCCCACATTTACTCTTCCATCCAGCAACACTGGCCTAGTAGCTAACCTACAAACAAGACCCTCCCATCTTTGAGCTTTGGGCATTTTCTCTGGCTCTCCCCCATGCCTAGAATGCTCTCCTACTGACTTCCCTTGCTTTAAGTCCCAACTAAAATCCTATCTTCTATAGGAAGCCTTTCCCAATCCCTCTAAATTCTAGTGCCTCCCCTCTCTTATTGACTTCCTATTTATCCGGTATACAGCTTGTTTGTACATATTTGTTTGCTTAACTCTCCTGTTAGACTGTGAGCTCCTTGAGGAATGGGACTGTCTTTTGATTCTTTTTTTAAGAATTTTTTTTTGTACCCCTAGTGCTAAGTTAGCACAATGTAGGCACATTGTAGGCCCTGTAAAAATGTTTATTTACTGAAAATTACCTTGCATTTCTGTGTGTGTGTGTGTGTGTGTGTGTGTGTGTGTATTTGCATAGAGGTCACACAGCTACTAAGTGTCTGAGGCAGGGATCTGAATCCCAGGCTTCCTGTGTCTAAATCCAGTACCTCATCCATTATACCATAATGCTTCTCATTTTTACTTTGTCCTCAGTACCTAATACAGTGTCTGGCACATAGTAATTGGTTAATAGATGCTTGCTGGAAATACTCATTTTCTGTGTGTGATGGTTCTCTGGCAGGAAAGAAGAGGAAGGAAATCTGAGATATGTAAAATCAAAATATACCTACTTTTAAAAATGTTTTAAATGTTGATTTATTGATATAATTCACTTTCTCTGCTTAACAATTTTTGTCTCATCCAAACCTTGCTTAACCACCCTACAGAATGAGCAATAAGGCCCAGAGGTCCATTACTGGTGTCTAAGTCAGAGCTGTTCCAATAAATAGAAGCCGTGGTTTCCCACTACCTGTTGAAGGAGTCAGATTATATTTCAGAACTCCCCCAGAAGGCGCAATCCTACCTCCCTCTCAACTAGAGCTCTTAGACTCCTTCCCTACTTCTATCTCCACCCCCTCCCCCAAGGGTTAGAAGCATTCTAAATTACTTTCAGTTGAGCAATTAAAGACTCGAAGGAAATCCTTCCAAGTCTTTAAACTACCAGAAACTTTGGGGTGCGCCCTGCCCTCTGGCATTTGGACCCTGGCCTAATCTGTGGCCTGCTCTCTTGAAAAGGCTGAGGTATTTCAGGAAGCTAGAGAGAGTCACCAAAAGGGCAGGCAGGGAATCACACAACCCAGATAGAGGCTTAATGAGCAGATTGGAAGTCAGGAGAGATTACCAGGAAAAACTACCTGGCCAGTGAGATTTACTGTGCAACTTTATTATATTATTGTGGAGGCAATCAGGGTTAAGCACCTTGCCCTTAGGGTTACACAGTGTCTGAGGTCGGATTTGAACTCAGATCCTCTTGACTCCAGGGCTGGTGCTCTGTGCCACCTAGCTGCCCCGCTTTGGATTTCAATGTACCAGAAAACCAGGTTCTCAACCTTGGTTGGGTCTTTTGGTCATCCTTACTTAGATGCTGATTTGACCCTGCCCTATATTCCTAGAAGGGCACTGTCTCTCCTACCCCAATTCCCACCTCCCACCAGAAACAGAGAAATGGAAGAGAGTTGCTGATCTGGGAGGTAGTAGAAAAGATAAGAAACCTGGTTTTAATCCAATGGCCAGATTTCCTCTTTCCCAATAAACCCCAACAATTACCCTCTCAGATCTGGGCCAAGGCTAATTGCTAATGCAGTTGCACTTGGACTCTGGGTCAGGAAGGGGACTAGCACTAGAGGCTTTTAAATTGTAACCAATGAATTTGCATTAGTTGACATAATGGCTTCTTTAATGTCTCCTTTCCTAAGGATGAGAGCTTCATCACAGAATAAATATGTGAGTCTGAGCAGTAGAAGGTCTAGGGGAAATGGGAGAACCAGCTCAGAGATGCAGTTCTACTACAGGGTCAGAAATATAGAACCTGCTGCCATTTACACATCTGGACAGAATTCATGTGCCCTAAACCGGCTTCAACTTCATAGGTCATCCATGGCTTCACTTCTACTACTTTGATCCAAAACATTCAGCATTTCAAAAATCTCTTATCTATTTCACTGTTCCTGAAAGGGATAAAACTGTGTAGATCTGACCCACTCCATATTCTGCTTTCTGACTTCAACTGGGTGTTCACTTCTGCTCAGCAATCCTCTTATTCACTTCCTATTGTTACTTTATTAACATCTCCACCAGGAGGCTCCCCCACTTATCTTCTTTCTCTTTAAGCCTGAGCCCTTCCCTCCCAGCCCTCACCTTTAGCTGACCTCCCCTCCTACTTTACAGACTTAGGGGCCATCAGGCTCCAATTTCTTCATTATCTTTCTCCTCCAGTTCAAATCCAGAGAGGCAATGTGGTATAAAGGGAAGAGTGCCGCTTTTACAGTCAGATAACTGAGTCTGAATATTTTGTTGTTGTTGTTCAGTCCCTGGAGATTCTTCGTGCCCAGATTTGGGGTTTTCTTAGTAAAGATACTGCAGTGGTTTGTCATTTCCTTCTCCAGCTTATTTTATAGATGAGGAAACTGAGGCAAAGAGGGTTCAGCTAGTCACACAGAAAGTGTCTCTGAAGCTAGATTTGAACTCGAGTCTTCCTGACACAAGGTCGGGTATTCTATCCACTATCTACCCACGTCTGAATATAGACTGCCATTTATAACCTCTGTGACTTTAGGCAAGGTTTCAGTTTCCTCATCTGCAAAATGAAGGAGGTGGTTCCATTCCAAATGTTCATGCAGACTACTCATACCCAACCTACGATAGAACCTTCTCGGGTCCGTATTGATCTAATTAGCCACAGTGGGACACACCATACATCTATCATGATGTAGTGGTGTCATTTTGGTCCTCTTCCACTGCAAAGGACAAGAAACAACATCCAGTTCAAAATCTTTGATCCCACTTATGCCCTTCTACTTTCCTCCTGGCTCAAAGGCAGAAATTCTCTCCTTGTCTGAGGAAACTCAACTCCTCCATCTCTTCCAGGACCTCGTTCCCTTATTTACTTCCTCCTCTCTTTCCTCCAGACTCTTGTCTCTTACATTGGGCCTTTTTTTCCCAAATACAAATAGTTTTCCTTCATATTGAAAATAGTTTAATTTTGCTGCTGTCCATTCTCCAAGCGCTGAGATTTACCCCAGAAAGAACGGCTTAGAAATATTTTGAGTTTCACAGCAAACCATAAGCCAGAAATCTAATATGTCAAGATTCCTGGTGTCCTGAGATAGGTCTGTCTCTTTATACAGAGTCCCTGTTATAGAGAGACAATCCCAATCCACAGGTTTTCTAGTCTTATGTAAATGTATCTTACATGGTTCCAATTCAAGTTACATTTCAAATAAATGAGGATCTCTCTCTTTGGTTCCTGCCCTACTTCTCCTCTTGGGATTTTTTGGGGGTTTTGCCCCACTGATGAGGGAGAAAGGGTGTGGGATTTCTAATGAAATCCGTTCTAGGTTCGTTGTCAGAAAAAGAATTTACTGGACCCAGCTGTCCTTTGGTAGAGTCATAAAAGTTTATTCTTTCACTGAGGCAAGGGCTGCAAGTTGAAAGGGATTTAATGCAGAGTTATAAAGTTATACTTTTCAGCGGGCAGAGGGGGGAAAGAAAAAGACCTGCAAGGTGCTGGGGGATAGAGGTGCTGTTTTAAAGGCATAAAACTGTCAGTCAGAGGTTCATTATACTAACTAGGTGGGCAAAGGTAGGATTAGGGAGGAGTCTGGAAGTGGTTAAGTGCTTAAAGGGCCATACATTTTTAATATCAATCGCTCAGGCGAATTGCCCATAATTCACTCAAAAAATCTGACGGGAGGTGGAGGGAGAGGTGTGGTTTTTGCCTTGACATGTCACTAGGTAACTTTTTGGTCAAGGATGAATGACATAGGTCCAACACAGCTGGCTGGGAGTATAGGCTTGTTTCAGGAGGTGCCAAGTTTGGAAGCTAGACTGATTAGAGACCATCTCAGGAGGGAGTTATCTCCTTGATAAAGTTGCTCGAGGTTTCTAAAGCGCAGCTGGCCACTAAGAACAAAGGTGTTATGTATTTCTCTAAGAATACTTGAGTGATTGATTCATGGGAAACTATCTAGCAGACTTTGGGAAAAGACTTTGAGGCTGGGGGCAGGGGGAGAAGCAGAGTGAATGCCTTTATGGCTGAAGGAAAGTGTGACTTTTACAGCTTAATGGCACAGGCTTGTTACAAACTGATGTGACATACATAAGTTACCCAACCATAAGTGAGATTTTTACAAACTGGGGTACAAAAGCCCCACCAAAATGATACAGAAGCACCTCATCACCACCATTTACAAAGGGTGCTGTATTTGCAGAACATTCATTTTGGCTAATGTTACTATCATACAGTTGGTCACGAGGTTCCTTTACAATTGAGACATCAGAGCTACTGGGTACAGCTTACTTAATTCTCCTCTGAAAACAGCATCTCCACCAGACTGACTTTCAGACACTTTCCACTACACCAGTTTCTGAGGTGTCCGTATTTGAGCAGGGTTGGCACTGCAATCAACTTCAGATTCTTCTTAAACTCATTGTTGGTATCTTTCCAGTAGGGCCGGGCCCCAACCTGGCAGTAGATGAACACAGTGTTCTGGGGAATGTACTTGAGGGCCTCCAGGGCCACAGGCTTGGCCTGCATGCAGTCCAGGGACCAACTGGGCCATTGGTGTCCTTGTCACCAGTGAAGTAGATGAAGATGGTCCTGTCCCTGTGCTGCTCCACTGCCCCGCAGAAGTCGCTGAAGCCTGACACACACACCTCCTTGTATCAGGCCAGGCCTGGCTCTGCACACCTGGACACGATTTGTTTGTTTCTTAATAAGTCCAAAAGATGTAAAGAAACTGCAGCTAACTCACAGTCCTCCTTGCAGAAGCAAAAGAATTGAAGAAGCTGTTTTTTATACTCACCCAAAGGCAATAATAAACATGGTTTTGTGGAAAACTTAGTCACTTTATTTTGCATTGATCATGAGGGGGAAGCAGAGATCACCACAAACAAAACTGAGGCCTATGTACCAGCATCTGTTCCAATGCATAAAGCAGAGAAACCCTATGAAGGATATGATAAGACATTCCAAACCCATTAATCAATAGGCATTTATTAAACTCCTATTATATGCCATATACTCTACTAAGTATTGGGATACAAACACAAAATTGAGAACCTCTGCCCTGAAGCAGCTTCCATTATAACAAATCAATCAATCAGCAAGCATTTATTAATCACCTGCAATATGCCAGATATTGTGCTAAATGTTGGGGATACAAAGAATGGCAACAAAAAATAAAATAGTCCCTTCCTCTTAAGGAGCCTACAGTCTAACGGGGAGACAACATACAAATAACTTTATATAAATAGGCTATATATAGGTAAGTTGGAGACAACCAGTTGAGGGAAGGCACTAGCATTAAGGGGGATTGGGAAGGGCTTTAAGAAGAATGTGGAATTTTGTTTGTTGTTGTTTGTCCTTCATTCTCAGAGAGGACCATGATGAGGAAGGTGATGCCAAGATTTGCAAGTGAATTGGATTTAAGTGAGGGGGGGCCTGTGCAGTTACCAGTCTCACCTTCTCTTCCAGAGCCTTGTAGGTCCAGTGATAAGATGGAGAGCAGGATTATCAGAGAGGCCCTCTGTGGAATTTTACGTGGGAATTGAAGAAGGGAAGCCACGAGGAGGTATAGATGAAGAAGGAGCATATTCCAGACATGGGGGACAGCCAGTGAAAACACTAGAAGTTAAGATTTGTAGCGCTGTACGAGAGGGACAGTGTCAATGAATCAAAGAGTAAAGGCAGGGAATAAAGTTTAAGGAGATAGGAAAGATAGGAAGGGAAAAAGGTTTTGAAGGGCTTTGAAAGCCAAACAGATAATGCAATATTTAACCCTGGAGGTAATAAGAAGCTGCTGAAGTTTATTGAATAGAGGGGTGATGGATGGATGTTACTATTAGGTCACTTCAGTGGTGTCCCAGTTTGGGGTTTTCATGGCAAAGGTACTGAAGTGGTTTAACATTTCCTTCTCTAGCTCATTTTACAGATGAGGAAACTGAGGTAAACATAGTTAAGTGACTTGCCCAGGGTCACACAGTATCTGAGGCTGATGAGTCTTCCTGATTCTAAGCCCAGCACTCTATCTACTGTACCACCTAGCTGTCCTCACGTATAGAGAGATATGACAGATATATATAGTTATATCTTTATGTACAAATATACCTATAAGTATACCCATATGTAGATTAGAGATAAGAGATATCTTGTCAATATGTACCAAGTTAATATATACTGTGATAGTTCATAACTTCCATTCGGCACAATAGCAAATATTCAAAAATCTGGTTCAGGATTAAGAAATGAAAGAAACCAGGAAAATCTCATACTTGTATATCATGTTTTTGTATATCATAGTTTTCAAAAAGAAAATTGGAATGCAGTATGCATAGCAAGCACCGAGCATCACAAAAAAACAAAATGTAACATATTTTGATAAAATGGGGGGACTGGCCACTGAGGTCCTACTCCTGGTAGCGTGGATCTTTGGGGAGCCTGCTTCCAGAAATTCATGATGATATAGAATGTAGTTCTGTATCATTCTTCAGGTTCACCAAACAGGCATGCTCTCCAGACTGGGCCAATTTTGTTCTTAATTCAAATTCAAATATCCAAATACACAAAATATGAAAATGTGATTATATATGAAGCCCTAAATGCCAAATGTATTTTTATACACAAATTGTTTTTGACAAATTAATAATAGAAACATCTTATTTGCATCTTCGTGTCCTTTTGATCTTTACTTTTTGTTGTTGGTTTTTTTGGAGGAGGGAAGGCAGAGCAACTGGGATTAAGTGACTTGCCCAAGGTCACATGGTTAGTATGTCAAGTGTCTGAGGCTGGATTTGAACTCAGGTCCTCCTGACTCCAGGGCCAGTCCTCTATTTACTGAGTCACCTCGCTGCCCCTTGATCTCTCTTTCTTTTCTCTATTTTTTGTTGTTTATTATAGAGAGGCATCTGCCAGTAAGTAGACTGGCTACCTGGTAATTAAATTAAACTTTTTCAGTCATGGCAACCCATGAAACAGAGAAATTTAAAATGACCATTACTATTGTACTTTACTACCATTACTACTGTACCCTTCTGCTTCTGCAATGATAGCAGCTAAGTGGTGCGAAAGGGGCTAGAGGGTTCTAAGTATCATCCACAGTTTTTGGGTCATCAATAAACTTTCATTTGACTATTAATACTCTAAATGTGAGACCCTTATCCAAAGACCCATAACAGTACATGCTGATGGAGAAGCTGAATACTAGCAGCCTTGACATTCTTACTGTAAGCGGAACAAGAAGGAAGTAGCTAAATGGAAAGATAATTCTCAAGTATGCCTATCATCCAGATTTCAATCTGCGAATGAATGAATGGCCTAAAGTGCATGTCTGAGCGCGTGTATGTTTGGGACAAATAGGACAATGGACGATAAAAGGGGAACTCCTTTTCACAGGAGGATAAGAGGCCAGATTACTTTTGAGAAATTGCAAAGTACTTTTACTGACCCATAACAGCACGTGTTTTCTTTCCTTTTTTTTCCCCTTAGCTCATAACTTAACTGAATATGATCAAGAATTAATTTTTAGAACACAGAGACCCCTCAAATATGCAACAAAATCATATGTAGGTATTCATTGGCAAAATCCTCAAGTCTTCATATTTGTAACTTATAAAACTAATAACTATAGTACTAGTATTATTGGGATAACTGAATTTGCTTTTCTGAAGTTTCTGAAAAGTGTCACTGATGATATTACTACTAAGCTCTTCCATCTTTTCAGCAAAAACATTTTACTGGCATTATTGTATGGCAACAAACCCTGCAATATCACTGCCTCAGAAGCCTGGAGCTCCCCTGGAAACTTGTGAGGATTCTAGGGATATGGTGCCACACCACTTGGGTCTTTTGGGGATGACACACTTCCTGGTAGTTTAGCATTAAAAGGATTTATTGCCTTGTTATGCCACAGAAAATTCGGAGTTTTCTTTGTCCCCTTGTGACATGAGGGAGTGGCGAGAGGGGGGTTGGGAATGGGGGTTAGGCACTTCATCAGTCAATTAAAGGTAGAAACAATGGGGCAGCTAGGTGGTGCAGTGAGTGGAGCACCAGCCCTGGAACCAGGAGGACCTGAGTTCAAATTTGATCTCAGACACTTAATACTGTGTGACCTTGGGCAAGTCACTTAACCCCAATTGCCCTGCCTTCCCCCCTCCAAGGCAAAAGTAGAAACAATCTCCAGTTGACACCCATGTAACCCTAAGACTTATGGGGAATGGTAGGAGACGGGCTGGCCTTTTCCAACACTGGCATCATGGAGACCACTTTCATGTGGCAGCTAGAACATGAGGGAAGTCCACTAGGAAGTGGGCTTCTGGGGCTTCTGGTTTCCATTTCTACTTCTTTTCCTTTCCGGAGGAGGTGATTGAGCCTTGAGGTGAATATGTTTATTTTTGGAAAAGACCCAGTGAGTCCAAGAAGACCTGAAGTCCTAGGTCCCATGAGTGGAACTCCCTGGTGCCAAGGGAAGCTTCTGATTTAGAGAAGACAACCATCAAGAAAAAGATTGACCCAAGCTGCTATCCCCTTTTACCAGTAGACATCCACTAATTGTTGTCTGGAAGACTCATGAAATGTGGCCATGATTATTTAGTGGTGTCCACAGACTGTTTTATGTTCTGATGAAGTTTATTAGCTTCCAGAAGAGATTGGAACAGCACTTAAAAGTTACTGAATCCTGTTTTTAAAAGTCTTTCTGTCAATATACATTTTAAGTTTTTGGTGTTTTAACATCTATTTTGTGTATAGTAAATAAATACATGATTTTTCTTCTTCTTATATATGATGTATATTGAGTGTCTTTCTACTTAGTTTTTTGGGGAGGCCCTAGACATGAACCAAGACCTAAGCTTTTTTTTTTTTTTTTTTTTGCTTTTTGGAGGCCAATTGGGGTTAAATGACTTGCCCAAGGTAATACGGCTAGTAAGTGGTAAGTGTCTGAGGCTGAATTTGAACTCAGGTCCTCCTGACTCCAGGGCTGGTTCTCTATTCACTGAGCCACCTAGCTGCGCCCAAGACCTAAACTTTAAATAAGTTATCCTTGAGGCACTGGGCTTAGAGTTTAACAAGGTGAAGAGTGTAAGAAAAAGTCTAGTCCCATCCCTCATTAGAGAGGAAGTTCCCCCAGCCTAAATTTTACTGCACATTTAATGCCAGGGTCCAGAGCAGAGGATTACTTTAGGGAGAGGGAGTGAACAGAGTGCCTGAGCCACTATGTGCCCAGCAACATTACAAAAGTATCTGTGTCTTTAGCTGGGGGAAAGGGGTAAATAGGTAGGAAGCAGTTGTTACCCTCTCAAACACCAAAGGCTTCTGCAATAGAGCAGAGACGACACAGATAAATAATTAAAAGTATAAATTCAAAAAGCTTTCCTAATAGTACTTGACCCCATTGCTCCCTGGTACTACTGTTCTCTTTTTTCTTTCCAGAACCAGCAGACTGTTCCTACTGCCTTGGTTTCCTTACTGCCCACTTTCTCTTTAGCTCCTTGACATCTGGTTTCCATCTTGACCCTTTGCCTGAAACTGTTCTCTCCAAGGTCTTCAGCGCCTTTCTAATGGCCAGTTCAATTTACTTTTCTCAAGAGAGGAAATTGAAATAACACAGGACTTATAATTGTGAGGATTTGGGTTCAAATTCTGCTGCAGACATTTACTAGCAAGTCATAAGGAAGGAAGGAAGGAAGGAGAGAAGGAAGGAAGGGAGAAAAAAAGAGGAAAGAAGGGAGGAGGGAAAAAGGAAGGAAAAAGAGGAAAGAGGAAGAAAAGGAGGGAGGGAGGGGGAGGGAAAAAGGGAGGAAGGAGGGGAGAAAAGAAGGAAGAAAGGGAGGGAGAGGGGAAGAAGAAGGGAGAGGAAGAGAGAGGAAAAAAAAAGAAGGAAGGAAGGAAGGAAACTGCTGAACTAAGAGCTGGTACCTACTGTCTTCTTGCTGAGTAGAAGTTCTAATGAAAAACCCTTGACAGACACCTTTAACAAAACTAATCTACCAGCAGGGTTGTAATTACACCAGTTGTGTTTTGTTATAATTAGCAGCAAATTTTGCGACGGTAAATTTGCCACTAACAGGAAAAGAGCTGGCAGCTCTTTAGAACCAGAGTGAAGGGCTATTCCATTCCCTGTCATTGTCCCTTTTGTCATTATGCCTTTGCATCAGGCTCAGTGAAACCGTGAGAACTGGGCACCAGTCTTCTGTACAAGCCCTACTCTTCTCCCTCACTTGCAGAAGTGCTGTCTCTGCACAGTATCTCAAAAAGCTGAGCGCAGAATGAGAGAGATGGTGGACTTGGGGGTCCAGAAGACCTAGCCTCAAATCCAGATGCTTACTAGCCACTTAATCTTTTTTTTTTGCTTTTTGTAGGGCAATTGGGGTTAAGTGACTTGTCCAAAGTCGTAGGGCTAGTGAGTGTGTCAAGTGCCTGAGGACGAATTTGAACTCAGGTCCTCCTGACTCCAGGGTCGGTGCTCTATTCACTTCGCCACCCAGCCACCCCCTTTTAAATTTTTCTATCATAACGTGACCTTGTAAGGTTGTAAAAGGTTACAACTGGATTTCTACTGTATTTAGAAAAAATTGAAAACTATTGATTATAAATGGAGTGAAACAACAAATATAAAATCAAAGGACTTTGAGAAAAGCTTACTAAACAAAAATCACTAAACAAAATAAAAGATTCTGGCAAAAATAATTCATTTTCTCCTAATAACACAAAAATTACATTAATAGGGGGCAGCTAGGTGGCCCAGTGAATAGAGCACTGTACCTGAAGTCAGGAGAACCAGAGTTCAAATGTGGCCTCAGACACTTGACACTTAACTAGCTGTGTGACCTTGGACAAGTCACTTAACCCCAATTGCCTTGCCTTCCCCCTTCAAAAAAAATTATATCAATAATAATGAGAGGAGAATTAATCAGTCAATAATCATTCATTTCAAATTCATCTTGTATATAGCTTGGTTGTACATAGTTGTTCATATGTTTTCTCCACTTTTACACTCTAAGTTCTTTGAGAGCAGGAAACCACTTTTGCCTTTATTTCCCCACAGTTCTTAGCACATAGCCTGAGGTTGAGTAGGTACCATTGACTGACTGAGAGTTCATTAAAGAATGAGCATTTATTAAGTTCTTACTATATGCAAAACACTGCGCTAAACACTTGTAAAGCCAAGCATGAGCGCTGCTGTGAACAGCTTTCAAGGTTCTGATTACATGATATATTGAACTCTCTATCTATTCAATAACAAATCAGAGCAAAACGTTCACAGAAAATCAAGGTATAGAATTCAAAATGTTACAACTTATCACAGAAAATCAAAATACAGCATTCACCATGTCACAACTCAACAACTTATCACTAAAATGGCCACATAGTTTTCACCAAAGTACAATCATTTAGTAACTCAATCATTCAATCATCCTTAAGGGACACAAAGTACAAAAGTCAAAGTACTCCATCCCTGGGTGATCTCAATTGGAGATTAGTTTCCAGTCATAAACAAAGTACATTCATTTGGTCAGTCACAAAACACAAGGGCTATCTACCCCTAGGTCACAACTAGGTTACAGTATTGTCACAGCATTCAATACCCAAGGAGAAGTCTTTTCTTCATCTTGACCTGAGGCAAGTTCTCAGCAGTTTCTGTTCCTGGGAAGACAAAGCTTAACAAAGACACAATAACCAGCATCCTCTTCAATTCACTTTCCGTCTGTGAAATCAACCTAAGCCCAACAAGGTTGGAGGCCTCTATCAACAAACAAATCTGACAAATCAAAACAGACAAACCAAGTACCAGCACCACAGTCATGCTTCCTCAGTCTTCTACAGCTCCAGCTGGCCCTTGGAAGTCCTCAAGAGCTCTGGCTGGCCCTTGGAAATCCTGAGCAGCTCAGGCTGGCCTTCGGAAATCCTCAGCACCACAAGCTCCCTTCTCAAAATCAAAACCACTTTATCCAGCCTCCACATGGCTTGCTCCGAGAAATTCTGTCTCAGTTCTCAATTCTCATTCCTCTTCTCAGTTCTTCTCAATTCGCAGTTGAGTCTTCAGTCCAGCAGCAGCTGCCCTGCCTCCATGATGCTTACCCCAGGAAATTCTGACTGTCCAGCTTGTGCTCTTCCTTAAATATGGTATAGCTCCTCCCTGTTCAGCTCCTTCTTATTACATCAGCAACAGGGGATCATAGCTTCTATTCCTTTAACAGAGGCTTAATTTGAAACTAGGTGCTAAGTACCTCTTAGCTTGGTAATACAAAGGGATCTTCTTTCATTACTATTACAACAATGAGTGGACAAATAGAAAATCAAGACAATTCTTGGGACTTGTGACCAGAAATGAAAGATATGATTGAAGAAAACAAGGACTACAGATATAAATAGATTATTTACAATAATCATATCCCCTAGAAAATGGCCCAATTCTCCCTTTATAGAGCACAGGAATGGACAAAGCCTAAGTGTGCTTGGTATGATGCCAAAATCCACTTCTTACACGTGTCTCCCCCAACAAGTCTTATAAGACCTTATAAGACTACTTGTAAGATATGATTTTTAGAAAGCACTGGGGGGACTCACAAGATTAAAAATTTAGGATCATAAATTTATATCTTCCCCTGTGTAATGCCACGCACTAGCAGATTCCCAAAAGAATGCTACTGTGAACAGCTTTTAAGGTTCTGATTACACAGTATAGTGAACACTCTGGTTATTCTATTACAAATCAAGGCAAACATTCACAACAAATCACAATATAATATTCACAACATTACATCTTATCACAGAAAATCACAATATAGTGTTCACAATAGCTTAACATTAGAATGGTCATATAGTTTTCACCACAGTGGCTACAATATTTAGAACAAAGAATAAAAGAATAATCATCTAGTTTCCCTAAGGGGGGAAACCCTCCTTACTTAATCATTCAGTCATTTCACAATACAATAATCAATCTTCCACTCATGGGGCAATCATAGATTAACTTAGTCACTTACCTAACAATCAGTCACTAAATACAATCATCAAAAAATTACACAAACCCTCCACCCCTCAGTGCCAGTACACTTCAACTTCATCATTCGTCCAAGGGGAGGCCTTTTCTTCATCTTGACTCAGGGTGGTCTCTCAGATTCCCTGGATTCCCTTCCATTGTCCCAGCTCCTACTTGAATCTACCAAACAGTCACCTGGATTCAGAGGCAGATAGCTCCGAGGTTCTTGTCCAGTCCTCCGGGCAGTTCTTGTTACACACTGAAGCTCACAGGGTCCAGCACATCTCAAACCCTTTACCACTTCTGTTGCCTTGAACTCAAGGATCCACCAAGCCACAAACAAACAAAGGCTTATCCTGGTCATGCTTCTTCAGTCCTCTAGCAGCTAGGCTAGCCCTAGGACCCAGAAGGAATCTCAGCCTTCCAGGTGGCAGCAACTTTATCCTTCACCAGATTCTGGTCTCAAGAAAACTCCAACTCAGTTCTCAGCTTCCAGATACTGGGAAAGAAACATTCTCTTTCTCTTTCTCTCTCCCTCTCTCTCTCTCTCCCTCTCTCTCTCTCTTTCTCTCCCTCTCTCTTTCTCTCTCTCTCTCTCTCTCTCCTTCTCTCCATCTCTCTCTCAGCTGGTGTCAGTCTCCATGATTCTTCCTCTACCAGGAGCCACAAGGAGGAACATTCCTGATTCTGATTCTCTGTCACTGGAATTCTTCTTATATACACACACACTGGCCTCCTGTCTCAGCCAACCCCCTCCTGCCACATCAGCAACAGGAGACAGAGTTCATACCTTCTGTTTCTTTCACAGAGAAGACAGTTCACACCCTCTGCCTCTTTCACAGAAATACTTAGCCCTTAGTTACTAAGGACCAAGTATCTGCTAAATTAATTATGTTACACCCTGCCAGCCTGCCAAGATCTTACTTTCCACTATTTGACACTCATTTCCTAGGATTCTGAAAGAAAAAGTAGAATAGATTCACCCTTCCCTCCCTTCAGGCTCTCCTCCTTAAAGCACACCTTTACCCTTCTGGGGGAGTTGAAAAGAGTCTGAGAGGGGAGGAGGAAGACCTAAAATTCCCCCACCCTACAATTTTATCTAGAGTTATTTCATTCCTAGTTTGCAGGGGTGTGCAAATACTTATCGAAATATTTTTAATGGTTCCCTAAGAGCTCAATATACTGTTAAGCTTAATCTCCATTATTAACATTGATCTCCAACACTTTCTTAACTCTAGATAATCAACAAAACAATACATCAAGCATTCAAGAGATTCAATTTTCAGTTAAGGCCACAGGTAGACTGTCCAGTTTTCACATGCATATAACAGTGAGGTCAGCACAATGGATCTGTGGACCTTCAGTTTGGTAGGTTGCCTGATAACTCTTCTCTCCCACACATTCTTTCAGAACCTCCCAAACACCGAGCTAGCTCTGACAATGCATACATCAACCTCATCATCTATGTGAATATCCCTAGAAAGTATACTGCCAAGGGAAATGAACTCATCCACATCTTTTAAAATTTCTCCATTTGCTGTAACCAGTGGTTCCACATATGAATGGTGTGGTGCTGGCTGGTGGGGAACCTCTGTTTCCTTGGTGTTAATTGTGAGGCCAAAATTAGCACAAGCGTCAGAGAACCAATCCATACTCTGTTGTATTTCAGTCTCAGAGGCTGCACTGACTGTGCAACCATCTTAGTGATTTTATTCTTGCCTTTTTAAATTTGCTATCAGTCAGGTAGTTGATGATGTAGTCTTAAGAAGATTCTGAAGATTACCTAGCAAAATAAGGTACTAGACACTGAGGTTGTCTCTCAAGCTGAAGCACAACTTTAATGGGCTGGTAATATATCCCAAATGCCAAACATATGTTTACCTAAAGGATTATTTCGCCAAGAACTCACACAAGTCAGGCACTCACATGGTGGTCAGAAGAAATGACAGGACACTTTCAAGGTCTATCTGAACAACTTTAGTATCAGCTGTGAGACATGGAAGAAGACTGGCACAGGACCACCCAGTAGGGCATGCCTGAATCAAAGAAGGTGCTATGCTCTATGAACAAAGCAGAATCTCAGTAGTACAAAGGAAATGTGGGATGCATAAATCTAGAGACATCTCCATTCCAAATGTTCAAAGGGACTAATTGTGCCAAACCTGTGGTAGTGCTTTCTGAGCTCTTTTTGGACTGATCAGCTACAGTTAAACACACTGTACCTTGACCCCAACTTTGTGGCATCATATGAACAACAATGGTATCAAACTCTGATTCATAGCAGTTGCTGATTTCCAAGGTATTAATGCTCACATTGAAATTTTAACAATCAGCTAGCAGGCTAGAGCTGGCTCCAGTACACCCTTGTGGTAGGCTTCTCAGAATCCTTCAGTGTTACTCCTGTCTTCTTTACATGGCCCAGCTTTTCCTGGGGTTAGGGTAGCAACCACAAAATGGGTTTTATAACATACTTCCAAGGGACTCAAGTTGAACTTCTAGGGTTGGGGTATTCAAAAGGTGTTCTGAGAATTGTATGGCATTTACACTTGCAATCTCATGTCTATGTCTTTTAATCTTAAGGCCAGGATTCTTCCAAGCAAAGAACAGTAGTGTGCCGAGTAATCAACAAGCATTTGTTGTTGTTCAGTCCTTTGAGTAATGTCTGACTCCTTGTGACCCAGTTTGGGATTTTCTTGGCAAAGATACTAGAGTGGTTTGTCATTTTCTTCTCCTGCTCACTTTACAAATGAGGAAACTGAGGCAAACAGGGTTAAGTGACTTGCCCAGGGCCACACAGTTAGAAAGTATCTGAGGCCAGATTTGAACTGAGGAAGAAGAGTCTTCAAGACTCCAGGTCCAGTACTCTGTACACTACGGTGCCACCGTAGCTGTTCTTATGTGTCAGTCACTGTACTAGAAGCATGAGCAAAAAAATTAGAGAACCACTGCCTTAGTTGAAAAAATGTAATGAAGCAAACTAAAAAGGGCAAGAAAAATGTAGAGTATTACTTTAAAAAATCTCCCACTTGAAATTATTTATCAGTATGATTTTCCACTCTTAATTTAAACCCTTTCTAACCTCTTGCCCAAAGCTCAAGAGATGTCCTGCCAAAGATGGAACTTTGGTAAGGTCCATTAGAATCCCCAAATTCAGGATTCTGTGAGACAAAACAAGACAAATCAATCAAACCAGGATCACTCAAGTTTTCCTTTCTCGTTCACTTTGGGTTCCCTCCTGCTGGCCTTCTGAGAACAACAGTGAATGGTGCCTTTATTAAAAGCATGAATTTCCTCTTTTGTCTTTTACCTCTTGACTCCTTTGCCCACTTGGTTCATTCATTCAACTAACATTTACAGAGAGCCTACTATGTACAAGGCAAGTGGGTTAAGACACCCACTTGTTTCCTTTGCTTCTGTTTCTAGGAGTCTAATTGTAATTAAATTGCAGGGTAACGTTAATAAGGGGATGAGAAGCCAGCTAGCAGTTTTCTTTCTCACTAGGCAATGATTGTAGTAATTTTCTAGGACGAAGGCTCCAACGCATTAGCTCGGGGTGACTGGGGGTTACTAACCTACACTTTCTCTATACCCTGTCTGAGCAGTGATGAGAAGAGGCATTTCTTGAGACAAATGAGCATGAAAAAGCACATTATTGAAAAGAAAGAGTTGGAGGGGAAAGCCAAGAAAACTCCCTTGGGGTAAATTATTAGACAACAATTAGAAGCAGAAATTAAGAGGAAAAGGAAAAAAATGTTTTAAAATGAAGCTGGTCAATCACCTACGACTTGACAGGGACCTTAGAGCTGTGCTTTCTAGCAATGAAGAGAGGACTGTGATTAATTAAGCAGGGATCCTTTTTTTAATTTTTGGAAAATTTTTATGTTTTATTTTCTAATTACAATGTACAAAATAATTTTTAACATTCATTTTTAAAAAATTTGAATTCCAAATTCTCTCCTTCCCTTTTCCTTTCCTTGAGAAGGTAAACAATTTGATATAGATTACACATGGTCATGCAAAACGTTTCCATATTAGCCATGTTGCAAAAGAAAACAGAGATCCTCCCCCCCCCAAAAAAAAGAAAAACACAAGAAAAATAAAGAAAGCAAAAAAGTCTACATTGAGATTCCATCAGTTCTTTCTCTGGAAATGGATATAATTTTCATCAAAAGTCCTTCAGAACTGTCTTGATCACTATATTGCTGAGAATAGCTATGTCATTCAGATCATCTTACAATATTGCTGTTACCTTGTACAACGTTCTTCTGGTCCTGTTCACTCACTTTGCATCAGTTCACATAAGTCTTTTCAGGTTTTTCTGAAAGTACCCATTTGTCATTTCTTACGGGCCAGCAGTATTCCTTAACAATCATATGCCACAACTTGTTCAGTCATTCCTCAATTGATGGATATCCCTTCAATTTCCATTTCTTTGCCACTACAAAAAGAGCTGCTATAAATATTTTTGCTCATAAAGGTCCTTCACCTTTTCTTTGATCTTTTTGGAATACAGACCTAGTAGTGGTATTACTGGGTCAAAGGGTACACACAGTTTTATAACCCTTTGGGTATAGTTGGGTATAGCTGCAAATTAAGCAGGGATTCTTTACCTTTTTTTGTAAACACAATTTTGTAAATACTTTTTTAAAAACAATTTTGAGAGGGAGTCCACAGGCTTTACTAAACTGCCCACTGGGCTCCCACTGTGTCTCCCTACCATGTACCCCTCCCCAGGTGCTTCTTAATGGTGTTTTTCCCCTCAGTTCCCCTTACCTCTTTTCGGGACGGGGAGGGGGAAACAGGCACTGGGGTCTTTAAAGGCTTGAAATTAATAATCCTATGAACCATCTCCTTTCCTGGGCGGTCACTGGCTGCACTGGCCCCACTGCCCATTGTACTGTACTGGGGCAAGGCAAGCTACTAGATCCCATCTCAGGAGCTATAGGAAGGTAAGGTGGGGCTAGAGTTAGCCTAACTAGTGGTAAGTTTGTTTTTAACTCCACTCCTCCCCACCCCACGAAGCTATGCCCTCTCTGGTTATTTATTGCTTCAGTACCCAGTAGGGCACAGTAGGGTAGTCCTGGTTTGTAATAAATTCTGTATTGTATGTATGTGTGGTTTTTGTTTGTATTTTGAAGGCAACTGGGGTTAAGTGAGTTGCCCAAGGTCACATGGCTAGTAAGTGTCAAGTGTCTGAGGCTGAATTTGAACTCAGGTCCTCCTGACTCCAGGGGCTGGTGCTCTATTCACTGTACTACCTAGCCGCCCCATATGTGTGGGTTTTTTTAAGCCTTTGACAGTTTTGTGAAACCTATGGACCTCTTCTCAAAATTGTGTTTTAAAATTAATAAAATAAAACATTTAGAATTGCGAAGAAAATCAGTTCATAAGGGGCAGCTAGATGGTGCAGTGGATAAAGCACTGACCCTGAATTAAGAGGACTTGAATTAAAATCTGACCCTCCCCCCCAAAAAATACTTAAAAAAAAAGAAAACTAATTTTAATGAAATAACAGAAATCAAAATTTTAAAAAAGGTTCAAAAACCTCAGATTAATAACTCCTTACATCATCTATATTGTCTTCACATTCTCCCCTTAATCAACAATAACCTCTTGTACACTATTTGTACTCACTCTATTCCTCCTGTCTTCCCCCTTTCTGCTACACTGGGGGTTCTTAACCTGGGGTTCCCAGATCCTTTGGGGCCCAGATTTCAAGGGATAAGTTTAAGGGAGTCTAAACTTCAATGGGAAAAAATTACATCTTTATTTTCACTTTAATTAGTTTTTTTAATAATCCTATATATTTTATACCTTTAAAAACATTATTCTGAGAAGGGTGTCATAAGGCTTGACCAGACTGTCAAAGGGGTCCATAACACAAAAAAAGGTTAAGAATTCCTCCTTACACCACATTACTAAGGCACATGGAATTGTCTAACAGAGTAAGGAATTAAGAGGTAAAGGCCTCTCTTAGCTAGCTCCCAGGATAATTGGTACAGAATCCTTCTCTTTTTTGGGAAAATTGCAAAGATTCTCAGTCTTCTGCAATTTTCTATCCATATTTTCTCTCTCTTTCTTTGAGAAATCCCTACTTTCATTACTACCTCTTAGGAATAGAGGCCTTCAACTACCCACTAGTCATTTCTACCTGGATTTTGCAGCACTAGCTAAGCATTCTTCACAGGAAACTCATCTCTTGTCCTTCAAAATCTTCTCATCCTCCTGATTTCTCTATTTTTGTGAATGGCACTGAGTTCGTTAGAGCCATTTTTAAAAACTCCTCCTTCTACCCCACAGTTTACATCCAATCAGTCACCAAGTCCTGTCTAATCCTGGTGGCTTTGTGCACTGCCTAATTAGGGATCTTATCTCCTTATGACCAAATTACTCCCTTACTCTAGTCTCTCTTGTGATAACCTTTCTCCTAGACTAGTCTCAAAACGTGCAGCCGGTATGGCACAGTGCTGGGCCTGGAGCCAGGATGACTCCTCTTCAAATATAGCCTCGGACACTGCCTAGTGGTGTGACCCTGGACAAGTCACTTAACCCTCTGTACCATCTATAAAATAAGCTGGAGAAGGAAATGGCAAACCATTCCAGAATCTTTGCTAAGAAAACCCCAAATTGGGTCATGAAGAGTCTGATACAGCTGAACAAGTCTCAAAATACTGCTTTTTTCATCTTGCTATCAACAGATTCAAACAAATTCAACAGATTTGCTGGCTTCACTTTGGTCAAGGAAGTAGCATAATGAATAGAGGGTTAGCCTTCAGATTAGGCATGTCTGGATTCAGTTCCTGCCCTTGATTTCAATTTCTTCCTTCCCAATCTTGACCCTATATACTAGCTCAACTCTACACTATTTTCTACTATTGAATCCCTTCCCCTCTGCCCTTGTCCTATTTCTGCTTGTTGTTCGCTCTTCATTTTTGAAGAGGACCAATGATATTACAAGGATGAAGGATGATGTCTTAACTTGTATGTGAATTGGATTTAAGTGAGGCAGAATTGCAAAAAGTCCTCAGCTTCACTCTCTTTTCAAGAGTCACTGAAGTCCACTGGCAAGAAAAAAATTAAAAATCAAAAACCAAAATCCTTGGTGATGGCCAAGGATTGCTTCTCCTGCCTTGCCAAACCCTGGTTCTTGATCGCTCTCACTCACATGCTCCTAGATGGAACTGGAAAAAGTCAAACAACTGAACATTACAAATTTGTTATCTAATCTCCCTGGGCCCTCACTAGAGCAAGGTGATCTTTTTACTTCTTTCTAATTGATTTTCCCACTCCCCATAGCAGCTGTTCCAAAGCTAGCCTCTCATTCAAGGCTTTTTGTACGCTGGCTCCTACCCATCTTTCTAGACCTTTTTCTTACCACAAACACTCCACTACAGTTAGACTGGTCTGTTCTGTGTCCCCAGATTCGCTTTATTCATTCTTACCCTCCTGCTTCTGACTGCCCACTTGCACCTGACCTGACTATGAGTGCTCTCCTTTAGAAAATAACAAGTGCCTCAATTATATGTTGTAGGTAGGCAATAACGGGAATCTGAAGTGCAGTGCTAACCCTTCCCTTCAGCAAATTCTTCAAATTCCTCCTAAAACAATTTAAAGGCAATTTTGTTCCTTTGTTTGCCAGCAAAGATTATGTGCTGACTCTCAAGGTTAATAATAATGCCTGCCGTTTGTATAGCGCTTTAAGATTGACAAAACACTTCATGTAGCAGAGGGGAGTTCATTTTTAATATTTTTTTGGACTTAATATTTGTTTTCCATCAAAACATGTGGACCTGAAGTCCCACTGAGCGTTACAAAGGTACTTTGTTCCAGCCTACATTTGCCCAGGTCACAGAAAGCTCCATTCTGGGTCACTGGAAACTGGAATTTAAAATAAGGTAAAAACTAAATTTGGGCAGAAAAGATATTAACCCTACAAACCTTCAGAACCAAATTGAATTCATACCATAGTACCATGGTTTGGGGGGAAATGTGTGTGTGTGTGTGTGTGTGTTTATATATGCTGTAATATATATACCTCAATATGTATAACATATTACAAATTTAATATTTGAAATATATATCCTAAAACATGTTTATATTACATAAATATATCATGTATAAAATATACTATGTATGTAATTTTAAAAAAATTTGCTAAATAGTATCCTGTCTTCTCTCTTGGCACTCTTTGATGCTGGCAATGAGATTTTTCTGATTGTCTCTTTTGACAGCAAGAAGAACACTACTGAACTGATTCTTTGTCCTGAATTTCTCTACAAGTAAATATAAGTGATGTTCTCTCATGCTCAAAATATAAGACCATATGAAAAGATCCTGATATGGATCAATAGAATGTCAATCAAGCTTTGGAAATACATGGGGAAATGATGGATTCAACATGCTTTATATAAAAGGGTATAACTAGACAAGTCACAGCATAGACTCAGATGTGTGACTCTGGAAAAAGATGGTCAAAGTTGAAGGAAAACGAAGATGCTTTTAGGAAATTGGGCAGAGGCAATGTACATTGGATTACTGGAATGCAAAATCAGATCAGAAGGGGCATAAAGTTTTACTTCATTTGATCCTTACAATTGAAACAAGTGTCAAAGGGCTCTGCAGACTCTGGACTCAGCCAGACTAGGTTCAATCCTAGGGTTATACTAAAAAAGTCTGTCTCTTTTGGCTCATTGTCCCCACCCAGAGTTTATTCAGGGAAAATCTCTGAACAGAGTTTACGTATCACTCACATCTAGTTAGCTTTCCACAAATGCGAGTAGCAGGTAGTATAAGCACTCAACGCAGCAAATGACAGTCAGATATAGATCAGTCTGAATTTCAGCCTAAAGAAAATGTAGAAGGTGCACAGGACTCACAGAAGCCTATAAACAGATAGAGAATGAATGAATAAATAAATGAATGAAAAAGCATTTATTATTCACTTACTATGTTCCAAACATTGTGTTAAGCAATGGGGATACAACAATCCCTGCTCCTAAGCAGTTCCTATACTAACTGGAGGTTTCAGTTGCATGTGAAATAGAAAAACCCAGTGATTCTGTTTCTGATTTTTTTTTTTAGACAACTGAGGCTAAGTGACTTGCCCAGGGTCACACAGCCAGTAAGTGTCTGAGACTGGATTTAAATTCAGGAGGAGGAGCACTCTATCTACTATGCCACCTAACTGTTCTTATTATGCAATTCCATCTTTATATTATAGCCTGATTATATTCTGATTCCAGGGTTGGTACTCTCTCCATTGTGATGCCCAACTGCTTCCCATTTCTGATATTGAACCTGTTGAAGACCTTAGCTTGAAAATGCCAGGGTCTCCCAATGCATCCTGGGCTATCTCCAGTTGTCCAGATCCATATCTCGCCACTGGACCCAGATGGCTCTGGAGGAGAAAGTGAGGCTGGTGATTTTGCACAGCCTTCCACTTAAATCCAATTCATTTGCATGTCATGGTATCACCTCCCTAATGTCCTGGTCCTCTTCAAGAATGAAGGACAAACAGTAGCAGCAAGTAATTGAACCATTTGACAACGCCAAAAACTTTGGTGTTAAGAACTCTCTTTCCCAGCTGAGGCTGCAACACTTGCCGAAGCAGTGGACAAGCTGCGTCTCCACAAATTTGCTTGCCTGGATGATGGCTGCAGGAGCCAGGATGGGAGTTGGGGGTGGAGGTGCGATGAGAGGTGGGGAGGCAGTCACTGCTGATCCTGGAGCTCTTAGGCTCTGGTCATTAGTGACAGCTGGCCAGCAACTGCAATTGGATGACAGAGCCCCTTTACTTCAGGGATCAAGCTGCAAGCAATGGATACAGTTCTCCTTCCTCTGTGGTAGGTCTTATTTTTCTGCCAGGGTCCTAGCATCTTTATGGCTCAGTACCACCCCCTAGTTAGGAATTCTCTTGGAATGGATTAAACTTGGTTTTGCTAGTTGTATGATACGGACACCCCTAGGAATCCCTTAGCTCTCCAGCAGTGTCTTACATAGTCCCTCCCAATTCATGATGCTCCCTGGTGGTTTGGACTGAGCCAAGAAGTCAAATGCACTTTGAGGCTGCCAAGTTGGTAACTCTCTCCCCATCAGTCTTGCACAACATCCTTGAGAAGGAGATGCTATTACTATCCCCACTCTACAGATGAAAACACCATGCAGTTCAGATTTAGAGAGGTTAAACAATTTGCTCGGGGCTGTCTAACTAGTGTCTGGGTAGCATCTGAACCCAACTCAAAGGATTTATTATCTATCCACTGTGCTGTGCCTTTTATTTTCTCTGGACCAGAATATCTTTGTCTCTAAAATGTAGTGGTTGGACAATATGATCACTTCTAGTTCTGACCTTCTATGTCTTCAAAAAAAAAAGTCTGAAGAGACTAAAATAAAGTATGCATGAGAAGCCTCATATAGCAATCATTAGAAAAAGCTTAAAAATTGAAAGAAAAAAACCAAGAAGGGAAGGGATGGTACTAATGGTAACAGACCTTCCCAGTGAACAAAAGACAGAGGAAGGGTGTCAGATGAGTATGAGAAGGGAATTTTTTTACCTAGAACAGAGGAGGGGAACTGGTGACCTCTCAATGATCTCAAAGATAGCTATGAAATAATTATGAGTTGGACTTGGAGATAAGTAACAGGATTATCCAGTAAAGAAAACCTGAATAAGGCAAGAAATCAGACTAAAGCTTTGGCTGATTTAGGAATAAAACCCAGTTTTCAAACAGAGGTTCTTAACTTTTCTCTTTTTTTATATCATGGACCCCCTTTGGCAGTCCAGTGAAGCCTATGAGTCCCCTTCTTAAGAATAATGTTTGAAAATAATTGAAGGAAGTGCTCAATTTCAGCAGGGCAGCTAGGTGCCTCCCTATCCTAACAGTGGATAGAATACCAGGCTCGGAGTCAGGAAGACACCTTCCTGAGTTCAAATCTGATCTCAGACACTTACTAGCTATGTGACCCTGGGCAAGTCATTTAACACTGTTTGCCTCAGTTTCCTCACCTGTAAAATGAACTGGAGAAGGAAATGGCAAATCACTCCAGTATCTTTACTAAAGGAATCCTTAAATGGGGTCATGAAGAGCAACTGAAGAACAACTTAACAACAATACAACTGAATTTCAGTTAGGTTTTAGTGACAATAAAGATGTAATTTTTTTTTACCTATCCAACCTCACAGACTCCTTGAAATTAATCCATGGAGTCTTTGGATCCCAGGTTAAATCCCAGGTTAAGAGCCTTTGCCTTAGAGTCTTGTTCATTATGATCCCATTCTATCCTATCTCCTTTATCAGATGGCCCTATCTGTATAATGAGATTGAATCCCATTATATCACTTATTTTTAATCTCTATTGTCTCCTTCCCTACTGCCTACAAATAGACATGTCTCCTCCATCCAGAAAAATCCCTCACCTGATCCTTTCATCGCTATCATCCTCTAGGTTTCCTGGTTCATCTCCTCAAAAAGGCCTTACACTTTCAATATAGCTTCCAACCTTATCATTCCACCAAAACTGCTCACTCCAGAGTCACTAGTGATCTCTTAGTTGCCAAATCCAATGGCCTTTTCTCAATTCTCATTCTTCTTGGCCTCTCTGCAGTCTCTGATATGGTTGGTCACCCTCTCCTCCTTGATATTTCCTTCTCACTAGGTTTTCGGGACACCACGCTCTCTTGGTTCTCCTCCTACTTAGCTGACTGCTCCTTCTCAGTCTCCTTTGTTGGATGCTCTCCCAGATCATGCCCTTTAATCACAGATACCCTTCAGAGTTCTGTCCTGGGCACACTTCTCTTCTCCCTCTATACCACTTCACTTTGTGATCTCATCAGCTCCCATGAATTTCATTACCATCTCTATGAATTTCATGCTCAAGTCTACCTTGCCTGCCCCAACCTCTCTGCTGACCTCCAATCTTGAATCTGCAACTGCCTTTCAGACGCTTCAAATAGGATGTACAGTAGATATAATTTTTTTTGAGGCAATCAGGGTTAAATGACTTGCCCAGGGTCACACACCTAGTAAGTGTCTGAGACCAGAAGACATCTTAAATTCAAAATGTCCAAAACAGAATTTATCTTTCCCCCTAAAATCTCCCCTGTTCCTACCTTCCCTATTACTGTGAAGGCAACACCATCCCCCCAGTCTCTCAGGCTTGAAACCTAGGAGTCATCCTGGATTCCTCACTATTTCCCACCCTCCTCTCCCCCATTCAAGCTGCTGCCAAGGCCTATTGATCTCACCTCTGCCACATTTCTTGTATATACTCCCTTCTCTCCTCTTACACTGCCACCACTCTGGTGCAGGCCCTGAACATATTATACCTGGGTTATTTCAATAGCCTACTGGTGGGTCTGCCTGCCTCAAGTCTCTCCCTGCTTCAAACCATCCTCCATTCAGCCACCAAAGTGATTTTTCCTAAAGCAGAGGCCTGACCATATTACGTCCCTGCTCAACAAAATCTAGCGCTCCCTATAGCCTCCAGGATCAAAAACTAAAATGTTGTTTGGCATTTAAAATCCTACATAGCCTAGACCCCTTCTATCTTTCCATAAGCTTTCTTGTGCCTTACTTCCTGCCACATACTCTTCAGTCCAGTGACACTGGCCTCCTGTGGCTGTTCCATGAACAAGATACTCCATCTCTCTGCTGCTGGCATTCTTCCTGATTTCGCCTTCCCCTTCCCCACATCCCCCTTTCCCTCCCCCCACGACTGGAATGCTCTCCATCCCCAATTCCACCTGTTGACTTCCCTGGCTTCCTTTATGTCCCAGCTAAAACCCCATCTTTTACCAGAAGCGTTTTCCATCCCCTCTTAATTCTAGTGCTTTCCCTCTGTTAATTATTTCTTATTTATCCCATATAGGACTTGCTTTATAAATATATTTGTTTGCATGTTTATGCCCCCATTTGACTGTAAGCTCCTTGAAGACTTAAGAGAGGAGAGTCAGTCAGTCAATAAACATTCATTTCAAATTTATCTTGTATATATCTTTTTTGTACATCGTTGTTTGCATATTGTCTCCCTCATTAGAGCTTCTTGAAGGCAGGGGCTATTTTTTTGCCTTTATTTAAATCCCTAGCACTTAGCTCAGCACCTGGCACATAGGAGGCTTTTAATAAATGTTGACTGATTAATTAGCCAAGCTCCATCAAACTACTTTGTGTACTCTCAAGTATAGGAAAATAGATTTGCAATCCAAATTGCCCTCAGAATTCAATTTGTAGGAACAGAGAAAAATGAAAAAGGGAGGGCTTTAGTTCCAAGGATTCAAGTCTTTAGAGGCAAAAAGTTTCTTTTGCCTACAACATATCAACAAGCAGAGGGCTAAACTATTTTCTCAGAATTTGTCAATAAAACCCGATAAAGTCTCAAAGAAACAGAAGAAAACATGACCCTCATGGAAAGGTTTTGTCATCTTGTCAGTTTCTCCCCAGTTAAATCAAATCTCTCACTTTAGAAAAAAATAGAACCAAGGAGAAGACAATATCCAATCATCCATTCAACTCAAAAGAAAGCTTTTCAACTGAGCAAGGGGTACGTCTGTTGCCATGTTGTTGACAAATTGAAGGGGACACATCATCCTTGTTATGCAGGTAATGCAAAAAGCTGTATATGGGCAACAGCCTTGTTTCAGTCTTTTCCCCACTGTCCTATTTATTAAAACTGACAAGTAAGTAATAAAACTAACTGTGATTTTATTTCTTTTCTTTTCCCTGGACAACCCCGGGGGATCCTGATGTGACTATTGACCAAAAGGTTAGAAACAAAAGAAAGAAAAACCAAGGACAAATGTGTAAATGGGAACAGAGATCACACTGAACCTATGGTTTCTTTTTTTATTATATCTTTTTTTGAAATATTTTATTTTTTCCTCAATTACATGTAAAAACCATTTTTAACAATCATTTAAAAATTTTTTCAGTTCCAAATTCTCTCCTTCCCTCTTTAACCTTCCCCCTCCCTGAGACAGTAAGCAATTTTATATAGGGAACCTGTGATTTCAGTGACATGAGGAAGCAAGGATTCATAAAGTGCCTAATATGTGCCAGACACTGTGTTAAGCACTCTACAAATATTATCTCATTTGATCCTCACAACAGCCCTGGGAGGTAGATGTTAATGTTATCCCCATTTTACAGTTGAGAAACCTAAGGCAGACAAAAGTCAAGTGACTTACCCAGGGTCACACAGTTTATGAATGTCTGAGACTGGATTTCAACTCAGTTTTCCTGACTTCAGCCCCAGAACTAGAACCGCTATGCCACCTAGCTACTTAAGGAACTCGGTGATGAGAAAATGCCATCTAGTAATGCAAATTAACCTTCTCTGCAATTTATAATCTTAGACCAGAAGACAAAGAGAGTAAGTAACTTGCCCTGGATCACACAAAAGAATCTGAACCCAGGTCTTCCTGCCTCCAAGGCTGGACTTCCACACATTCTGCCAAAGGAAAATTACAGATAATTTGGGAAAATAGAAAGTTGCCCCTTAAGAGCTATGTCTTTAAAGTAATGATTCCTAAAGACACTAACACCATGGCAAGACTTGGGCACTCAGTTGAGTGCTATCTTTCCAAGATTTTCTGATCACACAATCAAGATATTTTGTCAAAGAAATTCTGTTTCCTAATTTGTTCATTTATTTTCAAAAGTATAAAAATTCAGCCATATGTAAGTTCTACAAAGTTCACTGACCATCTTTATTTAAAAAAATATACATTATGTTCAAAATAATATAAAATTCAGCAGAACATTTACAATTCCAGAAAATCTGGGATATATGACCATCATACTTTGGGAAGAGCGTACAAAACACTTATTCAAATAATTTTTCTGGAATTTTTTGGAAATTGCCTTGAGAGTCCATTTATGAGCTAGAGAGGAAAAAATCAGGCTCACTATTTTAGAGTCTTATCTTGCCTAAGCAGCTTTCATGAAGGAAAAATGGGACAATTTGCACATGGTTATTTTGGAAAACATTGCATCATAAGTCTTCAGTTATTTTTGAAAAGTACTATCCAAAAAATTCACATTAAAAAAAAAAAACTTAAGAAAAATAACATACAGTATCACTTTCCAAAAGGCAGCTACCAAGGTCAGAAGAGCAGATATAGGGCTAGATTTGGAGTTAGGAAGACCTTGGTTCAGATTCTACCTTTGATAGTAGCTGGGTGACCACTCAAACTTATTTTCTCTAATCTCTAAAATGCGGAAATAAAGGCTGTAGTAGCTAACTCACTGGTTCATTTAAAGGTCCAAATGACATTAAGGTACATAAAGTATTTTTCAAATTTTAAAGTATGATAATAGGGTATCTCAAAGGTCTTAATGTCATTTAAAGTTTCAATAGTTTACAAGTACCAGATGTTCCCAAAGTCTTAGTGCAATTCTTTTTTTTTAAACTTCTCTTTTTATTTTTTTGAGCCAATGGGGTCACACAGTAAGTGGCTGAGGTCCTATTTGAACTCAGGTCCTCCTGACTCCAGTGTCAGTGCTTTATCCCCTGTACCACCTAGCTATCCTCTTAGTGTAGTTTTTATACCTGCACTAAGACTTAAATGCACTAAGACTTTGGGGATATCCTATCCCTAACTAAGAGATTAAGTGACTTGCCTTGGTGCCCACAGCCAGTATGGTTCAGGGGCAGTCCAAAGCTAAACCTTCCACACATTCTGCCAAAGGAAGGGTGTAGATAATTCCAGAAATAAAAAGTTGACCCTTAGGAGTTATGCCTATCAAGTAATGATTCCTAAAAACACTACCACAAAGGTCTTAATGCCATTTTAAGCTTCTATTGTTTACAACTATGGGATGTCCCAAAAGTGCAAGTTCTTTACTCTTTGCTAAGACTTAAATGAAGGAGCAGCTAGGTGGCACAATGGATAGAGTGCTGGGACTGGTGTCAGGAAGACTCTTCTTTCTTAATTCAAATACAACCTCAGGTACTTGTTGGCTATGTTACTCTGGGCAAATCACTTGACCCTGTTTACTTTAGTTTCCTCATCTGTAAAATGAGCTGGAGAAGGAAATGGCAAACCACTCCAGTATCTTGGCAAAGAAAACTCCAAATGGGGTCACAAGGAGTTGGACAGGACTGGAAACTATGCTAAAAACAACTCACCAATTGAACAGCAAGCATTTATTAAGCTCCTACCTACAGGCCAGTTATCATGATAGGTACTGGGTAGACCTTTCCTTCAAATTCACATGCCATTAGAATGATACAACATAATTCAAGCATAGATTCGAAATAGATACACAGTGATTTAGGGAAATTTGCAACTGTGAGAATCAGGGAAAGCCCCTTGAAAGATATAGAATTTATGCTGAGCATTGAATAGAGATGGGGATTCCAAGGAGCAACAGCAATGCTTTAGGAACATAATTTTGGAAGCTGTGTGAAAGATGGAATCAGAAAGGAACAGGACATGAGGGAGGAAGACCAGTGAAGAGTATCTTACAATAGCTCAGACCAGAGGTGACAAGGGACTGGACTAGGGTGGCAGCCATATGAGTAAAGTGTTATGGGGTCTCTTAAATTGTGGAGGGGTTCATTTCAGGGGCCTCACTGGTGATTTCCTCTGTTCTAAGAGGTAGCATGGCATGTTGGATAGAAAGCTGACCTTGAAGTCAAAAGGTCCCAGGTTCAAGTCCTGTCTCTGACACATACTGACTGAATAATCCTAAACATGTGAAGTGCTTCTCAGTGTTATGGTCAACTCTCTAAGACTATAAAGGGCAGGGAAAATACTAACCTGCATTAACAGAGGGAACTTCCTCATGTTCCCTATGTGTACTAACAATCCTAGGTCCAGTCATTATCTCTATGACCTTCCTTATGAGGCCTGGTAGGCTGTGGCATAGTGGTGGATAGAGCAGTGGTCCTAAAAGTCGGGAAGACCTGAATTCAAATCTAGCTTCTGATACTTACTCTCTGTGTGATCCTGGACAAGACACTTATCTGTTATCTGCCTCGACTTCCTCATATGTAAAATGAGGGTAATAAAAGCACCTAAATGCTAACTAATATTATATTGACTGATCTTGACCCTGTTTCATTTATGCTTAGGTAACTGAGTTCTTCATTGGAATCTCAACTTGTTTCTTCTTTTTCTCTTCAGTTTGATAAATATGGAATTTTGACCACTGACTCCTCTATATTAAATAGTCCTGGCTTCCCACTAATTTGGGATCAAGTCACATCTTCACTTGACAGTAAGTATGTCCTTTGAGATCTTTCTTTGTATAGCCCTTGACTAACTTTGATTTCTCTGTTAATGTGAAATTAACATTCATATCCCAAAGGAAAGGTTTGGAATCCTTGGAGAACACTCAGGCCCTGGAGTTGCCCAGTGTTCAGGGAGGAAATGACTTTTTATTCTTCTCCAGTAAGGACAAGAAAAGCCACATCCTCAGCTCTTGGAAACTACCCCAGCAGCTTGGCACTGTGATCTCTTCCTGGAGGCCTTTAACCTCCCTGAAAAATTAACTTACCATAACAAAGACATACTCACAAAAGCGATAAAGATTCTACAAAAAAAGACAGTGAAGTTACTGGAGAAAGCACTGGCAGTATATGTATAACATATATAGTGCATGTATATGGTACACAATGTACCAGACAGGTACGGGTTCCAGAAGAAATACATTTTGGGGGGAGGTAGATGGAATGTATGATGTAGGTAGGCAGAGCCTTAGAGGCTTACTTGCCTAGGCAAACCAATTAATTAAGGACTTAACTGCAAATTCTATTTACTGTTGAAACAAGGGAGACAAGATCTTTTCAAATGAAGAAGCTTAAAAGTAAATTCATCAAAGCAATTTTGATAATATTTAACTCTCTTGCTTCCAGATATTCTTAAAAGTATAAAGAGAAAAAATAATATTTATATTTTCAACGCCCTTTGAAAAGATAAACTTCATACAGCACTATAATTGTCAGTCTTTAACATACTTTTTCAGTATAAATGTATTAAAAAAAAAAGACAACAGAATCAGATGGCAATTTAGCAAACAAGAAAACATACAATTCTTTTGATCAATCAACATTTATTAAGCACCCACTTATGTAGTAGGCACTATTCAAACTGCTAAAGCCTTTTAATAATTATAAAATTATAATCATAAAACACTTTTTATACAAGTGAAGTCAGATTTGGATAACTGTTCATGGGTGAGCAGAGCCAATATAATAAAAATGACAATTCTACCTAAACTAATATACTTATTCAATGCCATCTCGATGTATGCATAGTATGGTTTCATATATATATTTATATATCTGCGTCAAATTGTGGTCTTCTCTAGTGTAGAGGAGGGAACAAGAGGGGGAGGCTGTTTGGAACTTAAAATGTAACAAAAGTTAAATTAAACGAAAGAGAAGTGCTTCCTTAAATTAGGAAATATTAAACATTAATTCAACCCCTGATTTTGGAGGAAAGAAATAAAAAAGAGAGGCGAAAACAAAGAAAGGGAATTGAAATAAAGACTGTAGTAAAGAGGAATACAAAGAACTGATATTGAAAATATCTTTCTTTGTAATAAATCATTACAGTATAAGTTTTCTGACAGAAACACATCCTGCCATTAATAATAATACAACAGATATGGATAAAGATGATGAAAAGAGTAAGAAGAACCAGACGTGCAAAGGATATTTCTAATAGAAAACTGCAAAAAAAATATGAGAATTTATTTAAGACTGAATTCAGAAATTAAAAAAAAAAAATCCTTATTCTAATCATTGCATCTACCTAATAGCAGCAGTATAACTGATGTTTCCATAGAAACTTCCTGTCCATTTAACTTCCCACATTTCCCAAAGAAAGTCAGTTGGGGAATAATAATATTTATTTGAATGTTTACTCTCTCCAAACAGGTGCTGAGGGAAGTTGGAAGAAATAAAAGCAAATCCCCATTCTCATGAATGTTTCGATCTCTGGGAGGAGAGGGCAAATATTAAGGGGAATGAAAAGATAAATGATATTTACATATGTGACTTGTGGCTCAGGATCTCACGTCTATGCTCATCTGGACCAAGTACAATCCTTGTAGCCCCTCAGTATTTACAAAATAATGTTTTGACTGCTACTGCTGGTTGAGTCATTGGAAATATCTGAAATCTAGGTTATATCTCTCTAAGGGTCCTGCTTCCCCATATAAGAAGGTAGGTTTATGAAACTATGTAATAATAATAATAATAACTAGTATTTACATAGTGCTTTACAAATATTATTTTATCCTTGCAACAACCCTGGGAAGTAGGTGTTATTATTATTCCCATTTTACAGATGAGAAAACTGAGATAAACAAATTAAGTGGTTTGCCCAGGGTTAAGTAAGATACTTATAGCTAGTAAGTATCTGAAGCTAGATTTGAACTCAGGTAGTCTTGACTCCAGGAACTCTATCTATAGTTCCAGGGCTCTATCCTCTACACACCTAGCTACCTCAACTGAAAAAAATAGGTTTATTCAAAACAGGGATAAAATAGCCTGCCCTTCTTTCATGATTCAACACATTGGCCTGGAAACCACAGTCCAAGCACTTTCTCACAATTCAACATTTAATGAATGAACTCGGTGAAGGAGCAGTGTCATTCTGGAGCTCAACTCTGCTTAATTTTGGAATTTACTTGCCTCCTTCTGCTAGCCCTATTCCAGCTGTGTCACCTGTATCAGCAAAGAGAAGCAAATTGTCATAGAGAAACAAAAGTAAGCTCTAGAGAGAGTCCATTCATCAAGTGCTGGACCTAAACTAACAGTTTGGAGAAAAGTGTCCAACTGCTTAGACTGGCCTAGATTGCATTCTGCAATTAAAAACCCAGCCCACGCTCCCAGGAGATGCTGAACTTCACTTAAATCTGATGAGTATAACTCCTGGGCATTTTGAGCCTGACCGAAGCCCCTTCACTCTTTCCTTGCCCTTTTGGGAGGATGGCTTGCTATGTGCCCAGGGGAGAACAGCAATTCAAACCCAAGAGAACAGGTCACTTTCCCCTTGTCAGACTCCTAACCTGGTACCACTCCTTCCTTCCCCCATCTCCTTGATGACTCCTGGGCATTATCTTAGGGAGAATTACTCTTTCCCCCAGGAAAGAAAAAAAGGAGAAGTTGAGGCCAGCTGCTACACCTGCTCCTGAGGACAGATAATGTAGCATGTTACCCACCTCCTGACAGAGGGATGCAGTGGGTAATTGATAATAACTGAGGAAACAATCCAAGCTATATGATTTATCAGTAAAACAGCATAATAAAAGAGTCAATGGACTCCCCAGTCAGTTCAATGACCTTGAATACAGAGTGAAGCAGATTTTTATGTATTAAAAACAGTTAATTAGGGGTGGCTAGGTGGCACGGTGAATAGAGCACGGCCCTGGAGTCAGAAGGACCTGAGTTCAAATCCAGACTCAGACACTTAACACTTACTAACGCTGTGACCTTGGACGAGTCACTTAATTCCAATTGCCCTGCCCTCCCCCTTCCAAAAAAATAAAAATAAAAATAGATAAAAACAATTTATCAAATAAGACCAATTAATTAAAAACAATTAACCAGAATATAAAATCAGATAATCTGACTTCTAACTGGAAGAAAGATTAGGGCCTTTCCAAGTTGGCAGGATGGGAGGAGAGTGAACCCCTACAATTACCTGAAATCAGAAATAGAGACGTCTTCCTTCCCTCCCAAGTATCTGTATACAATCAGAGGAACATGGAAACAATAACTGATTGACCAGTACAGAGCCAGGTTTCAGAGAAGATATATGGATTGTTTGAGATATGTAAATTGTGAGAACACTCCTTGCATCAATCTTTGGATCTAACTGGATTTCTGGCCAGCATAACTTAGGTCCTTAGTTAAGGGTCTCTAAGCAACAGGTGGAGGTGGTCTAGCTTCCCAGCCGTGAAGGGCTAGGTTCAAATTGCAATAAAGTTTTCTCACAAGACAGAAATCGGACTAGACCTATAATTGAACAGAAAGGGAATTGAGCTAGAACCCGAATTGAATCACAAGATGAAGTCAGTGTGTTTCACTCATTTTTTACACGGGTGATAGACTCAAGGTGCAAAAGAGACATAGGATTTTGGTCATGGCCAATTGTAGATTTGCTTTGCTTAACTATGATTTTTTTTAAAAATTCCATAATAAAGTATTTTTTCTCCATTTCATTAAAAAAAAGCCAATAAATATAGTCAAACAAAACAATTTCCCATACAGGCCATATGCAAACATGTGTGTCTCATTTTGCATTTTAGTCCATCACCCCTTAGTCAGAAGTTGGGTAGCATGCATCATCATCAGTCCCCCAAAATCGCGGTTGTTCACTGCATTGATCCGAGTTCTTAAATGTCAAATTTTTTTGTCTTTTAAAATAATGCTATCAAGTTTCTCTGAAAAAGGTCTCATTTCTCAAATACATAGGAAACAATCAAATTTATAATCATAAAAGCCCATCCCCAATTGATAAATGACCAAAAGGTAGTTTTCAGAAGAAGAAATCAAAGCTGTCTATGGTCGTATAAAAATGTTCTAAATCACTGATAATTAGAAAAATGCACATTAATATAATTCTGAGGTACTACCTCACATCTATCAGATTGGCCAACATGACAGAAAAGGAAAATGACAAATGCTGGAGAGGATGTGAAAAAACAGGGATACTCATGTACTGTTGATGGAGTTTGAACTGGTCCAACTATTCTGGAGAATAATTTGGAACTTTGCCCAAAGGGTTACAAAATGTTCATAATCTTTGACCTAGCAATACTGCTGGTAGGTCTGTATCTCAAAGAGATTAAAGATAAAGGGAAATGATCCACATGTACAAAAATATTTATAGCAGCTCTTTTTGTAGTAGCAAAGAATTGGAAACTGAGGGAATGTATAACAATTGGAGAATGGCTGAACAAGTTGTGGTATCAGATGATGGCAGAATACTATTGTGCTGTAAGAAATCATTAAAGGAATGGCTTCAGAAAAGCCTGGGAAGACTTATAAGAACTGATATAAAGTGAAATGATCAGAAATGAACATAGTACAAGGTGCCAGCAATATTGTAATGATAATCAACTATGAAAGACTTAGCTACTCTGTTCAATACAATGATCCACAACAATTCCAAGGGACTCATGATGAAAAATGCTATCCACCTCCAGAGAGAGAATTAGTGAGCTCTGAGTGCAGATTTGTTTTTCATTTGAGGCAACTAAGGTTAAGTAACTTGCTCAGAGTCACACAGCTAGTAGATGTCTAAGGACAGAATTGAACTCAGGTCCTCCTGACTCCAGGGACAGGGCTCCAACTACTAAGCCACCACAGACTGATGTATTTTTTTTTTTACTCTATTTTTCTTGCCCTTTTTTGGGTAACATGGGTAATATGGAAATGAGTTTTTCACAACTTCTTATGTATAATGGGTATCATATTGCTTGCCTTCTCATTGGGTGGAACTAGAGAGAGAAAGAGAATTTGGAACTGAAAATTAAAAAATTTAAAAAACAAATAAAACGAAATCTTGCTGTTATAGAAACTGTTCTGGTTTTTCTCACTACATTCATCAGCTCATATTAGTCTTCCTAGGTTTCTCCGAAACCATCTCTTTCATCTTGTAGCACAATAGTATTCCATCACGTGAAAATACTGTAATTTGTTCAGCAACGCCTTAGCTGATGGGCACCCACTTAACCTCCAATTCTTTGTTGCTATAAAGAATTGCTAAAAACATCATTGTACATATAGAGCCTTTTCTTCCTTCTTTGATCTCTTTGAGGCAGAAGTCTAGTAATAGTATCACTGGGTTAAAAGTTATACACAGTTTAATAATTTGGGGGCCATAATTTCAAACTACTTTCCACAATGGCTGGACTGATTTACAGCTCCATCAATCAATGTATCTGTACTCCCTAAGCTCCTCCAACACTTATCATCTTCCCTTTTTGATCAACTTTGCCAATCTGATGAGGATGAAGTAGAACCTCAGAGTTGTCTTAATTTGTATTTCTCTAAATATTGATGATTTAGAGCATTTTTTTTCATATAACCACAATAGTTTGGATTTCTTCTCTTGAGGACTGTCTATTCATATCCCTTCTCCTATGTTTATTTGTTACAAGGGTTTCTTCTGTTTTTTTTTTACAGTTGGGGATGAGGAGAATTTATGAGGGAGAAGAGGCAGCTATAGTGCTGCCAAACACTAGGGTCACTGGAGCATTTAAAAGCAAATGCACAAAAGAGAACACAGGGAAGTTTAGAAAGAAACACAGATATGCAGGACAACTTTGAAAATCATGTGTTGTATATACTTTTTAAACGAAAAGCAAATTCTCAGCAATACAATGATCCAAGACAACTCTAAAGGACTCATGAAAAATGCAATCTATACCCAGAGAAAGAACTGATGGTGTCTGAATAGATTCAAGCATACTTTAAAAAACTTTTTTCTTGAGCTTTTTTTTGGGGGGAGGTGTCAATGTTTTCTTTCACAGCATGACTATTATGGAAATATTTTGCATGACTACATATGTATAATCTATATCTAATTGCTTGCCTTATGGGAGGAGAGGAGGGTGGAAAGGAAGGGAGAGAATTTGGAACTCAAAGTTTTTAAAAATGAATGTTAAAAATTGTTTTTACATGTAACTGGGGAAAAACAAAATACTAAATAATGTTTTTTAAAGAAAAAGAAAAGCAAACTGCATGCCACAGGGATTCATGGTTTCTGTTTTGCTTTGTATATGAAAAATACTTTTTTGGGAGGGGTGTTAGGTGGAAAACTTTACAATATTAAATTAAAAATGAAAAGCAGCTGGGGTTTAGTCCAGGCAAGGCTCGAGTTATCCTGTTGAAATGACCAGGCTGGAGCTGGCCTGAGTCTTGACCAACAGAATAGGACAGAGACCACCTATGACTGAGCTAAAGGAAGAAAAGGCTTCTATTTAGCTCTAGAAAGCTAAAGCAGCAGCAGGATACAAGCAAGGGAACCCTAGAGTAAAATGAAGTGAAATCCAGGAGGACCCTCACCCATCATGGTCTATTTACCAAGTGCCTGCTGGACAAATTGTTCTGAAGCTCAATGAGTGGAAAAGCAAGATGCTTCTATTTTTTTTCCTGTTCATTTTATTCTTGTCATTAATAAACTTGTTCTTTGTTAAATGGTTTTATAAGCCTCAGAGCTGGCAGGAAAAAAAAGAAAGTGGAAAAATGGGAAGCGGAGCAAATAAGTCTCAATAACGATGCCATTGCCTATTAGGTAAAAACTAGTGTAGCCTGTGTGTCAGGGACCTTGGCAGGAGTTGTTCCCATCACAACCTCATAGGACATACTACAGAGCCTTACATTCAGTGGCAACTTAACAAATGTTTGCTGATTAAATATGCTGCTTGAAATTGTCCCAAGTTCACCCAATGTGCATTACCATCACCCACTGCAGCTTTTACTGGCTGGTTGTCAATTTGTCAATTGAATTTGATTTAACCCCACAGAAAATGAACAGGTTTTGTCTTTTTTTTTTTTCCAAGGCCTAAGTTGTTTGTGATTTCATCCACCTGGAGAAAATGTGGAAAAATGTGGCACTGATGCCATTGCCACTCCTCAGAGTAATTTACAGTCTTAAGAGGGTTGTTTGAGGGTACTGGGATATGAAGTGACTTTTCTAAAATCATATAGTATGTGTTAGAGAAAGGACTTGAACCCAGATCTTTCTGACTCCAAAGGCTGGTCTTTTATCTACTAAAGCACAGTCTCTCTTCTAACAAAGCTTATATTTTAGAATTTGGATATTTTGTGTTCTAATAAGTCTTTTTAAGTTTAAGCATTTTTCCACTTGACTTCACTCCTTTGGATGTCTCCAATATGCCTCCCTCAAACCTGTCTCTTTTCAGTTTCCTTCTGTGTGTAGTCTTCCAAGAGTTATATTTTAAGCACCTTGAAGGCAAAAAACTGTCTTTTTCCCCTTCATTTGTATCACCAGAACTTAGCACAATGCCTGACATATAGTAGGAACCTAAATGTTAATTGACTGACTATAATTTGACACATCAAAACATGGGCTTCCTCCTTGTCTCTCTTAAAATTTCAACTAAAATTTCATCGTCTACAGGAAGCTTTTCCCAATTTCTCTTTGATCTAGTGCCTTTTCTCTGTTATTTCCTATGTATCCTATACACAATTTGCTTTGTATATATTTATTTGCATGTTGTCTCTCCTATGAGATTGATCATTCCTCTAGGGCAGGGACTGTCTTTTGCGTCTTTTTGTATCTCTAGCATTTAATATAATGCCTGGCACATAGTAGGTGCTTAATAAGTTTATTGATTGGCTGAATTGAAATGAAAGAGTCTAGAAAGTTTCTTCTTCTGATTGAAACCTGTCTATAGCCATGTCAATTTCTTCATAACATAGTCACCTAAATACTTGAATTTAAAGACAAAAGCAAATCTAGTTGATAATGTTTTATTCACTCCAAAAAACCTATTTTGCCTTCCTCTGAATAGCAATAAAATCAGAAAAATAAATTGTGATTACATTAAATTACACTGCCATGAATAAATCCAAGCAAATTCTTGATTGTTTTATTGATCCTGAAAGAAAATTTACTGAAATTAAAATTACTTATGTTTAAATTACTTTAATGATCCTTGATGCAATCAACATAAGTAGTACCAGAATGGGAAAATCATTTTAAAAATAGTAAAGGATGAAGGTTGTGACTTGGGAAAATGATCAGAACAGGAAGAAACAAAGCATCTATCTTCTAGATGTTTAGGAATTATATGTTGTATGGTTTAAATTTGCTAGTGAATTTAAAATCATATATGGGCAATACTGGGCCTTGTTAAGCATATAGCAGCTGTTCAGTATATATTAATTTAAAGAAATCAATCATTTGACAAATATTTGTTAAGCTTTTGCTGTGTGCTATACATGTGCTATATAGTTGGCACAGTGGATAAAGCACAGGGCTTGGAATCAGGAAGAACATCCTCATGAGTTCCAATTTTGCCTCAGACACTTACTGGCTGTGTGACCCTGGGCAAGTCGCTTAAACCTGTTTGTCTCAGTTCCTCAACTGTAAAATGAGCTGGAGCAGGAAAAGGCAAACCACTCCAGTAATCTTTACCAAGGAAACCCTAAATGGGATTATGAAGGGTCTGAAACCACTCAACAACAACAACATACATATGCTATACATGGACACAGAGAATACAAAGAAAAGGAAAAAAAATAGCTCCTGCCCTCAAGAAGCTTACAGTTTAATAGAGACAACATGTATATTAATAGGTACATAAAAGCTACATACAGAGTAGATGGAAGATAGTCTCAAAGTGGGAAGGCCCTTGAGAAGCACCATGGTACAAGAGATAAACGGTCAGCCTTGAAGTCAGGAAAACCTGGGTTAATGTCCAGGCTCTGATACATACAAGTCTACTATAACTCACTTAACCTTTCAGTGTCCTTAGGCAAATGATTAACATAGTGGCTAACACACAGTAGGTGCTTAATACAGACTGATCATGAGTTCTGTGGGTATTTCATCTTCGTTCTTAATCCCTTTTCCTTCTACAGATTCACAATTCAACTTCAGCCCCACTCCCAATCATCTCTCTAATGCTGCTTACATCCTCATCTTTCCCCATTCCCCATCCCTTTCCCCTCCCCCTAGAACTCTGGACTCTGTCTGGGCTCTATTGAGAGGTTCTACTGGCCTCTCTTGCCAGGAACCAGACCTACACTTCTCTTCAAGACATCCTGACACCATGTTGTCTGTCTTTGCTCCCTCACCAGAACCTCAGACTCCTCAAGAAACTAGACCTCCGTGTTATTTCCAGGCCATCTGCATACCATTCCCAGCTTTGCTCTGTTTTCCAGATCCCTTTTATGTATAGTCTTCCTTCGACTCATTAAAATGTAAACTCCTTAAGGGTTTATCATCTATGCCAATGATTCTCAAATCTACCTCTCCTGCCCCGATCTCTCTGCTGACCTCCAATCCTCCATTTCCAACTGCCTTTTAGACATCAAAAGCTGGATGTTCAGTAAAGGCTGAGCTCTTCCCCAAACCTCTTTAAATACTTTTTAAAAAAATGACTCCAAACAAATTCTAGAGCAGTAGAATCCACAAAAAAGATGGAGTGAAACAATTTTTCAGTCCAAGACAACTTGGAAAGTCTACAGGAAAGGTGTGTTGCATCAGGGTGAGGGAAGAGCGCGGTCTAGTGCAGCCCCAGCCCCAGAAAAGGAGCAGACCTTGCGAATGACTGAATCAGCAGTGGTAGCAGAGCCCACTGGAGCCCACAGATGATAAGGGGGTTGAACAACCGGTCAAAAGGAGATTACAGGGGTCTCTTTTCTAGCACTGAGGCAGGACTCTGTTGCTTTGCTGTAATGGTAATTAATTTGAAGACCCCTTTTTGTATTGGCAAGTAAGCAGGTGCTTAGCCCTTAGTAACTAATCAAATCTCTGTGAAAGAAACGGAAGGTAAGAACTCCTGTCTCCTGTGGCTGACATAACAGGAAGGGATTGGCTGAAACAGGAAGCTAATGCTGTGTGTAGATAAGAAAAGCCCCAGAGAGGCACTGTCAGAATTTCTTGAGACCAGAATCTGGTGGCAGAATCTGTTCTGCTGGGGAGAGAGAGAATTTCCTTCAGCAGTATCTGGAGGCTGGGCCACTACTGCTGGACTGAGAACTGAGTCAGAATTTCTTCGGACAAGAATTGTGGTGGCTGAAATTGCTGCTACCAGGAAGGCTGAAGAGGAAAACCCCTTCCTTTCCTCCCAGGCTGGAGAAAACTATTTTGATTTTGAAAACCTGGGAGAAATGATTTTGATTCTAGGAGCCAGCTGAGATTTCTTCTGAGTCTTAGAGCCAGCTGAACTGCCAGAGGACTGAGGAAGCATGGTTGTGGTGCTGGTATTCTGTCTGTCTGTTTTGATGTTGTTTTGCCAGATTCATCTGCTGGTGAAGGACAGTACTGTTGTTGCAGAGGTCCTGGAAACTTGCTGTTGGCTCAGAAGCCCTGAAGAAGGATTTTCTTGTTGTACATTTACAGAAATC
>CM053586.1:232800842-232817563 GCA_028646515.1 Pseudochirops corinnae
GCGTGCACTTGACTGTTTTAGTTATATCTTTCTATAGCAAATGCGTAAGTGCCCTGGTTGCTTCTGTTTGTTGAGCTGGGGAAATCCATTCTTAGGATTTTTCCTTTCAAGCCTTGTTGCAGGCACCTGTCTACCTCTGCCATGTTCTTCTGCCTCAAGACACTATCAACTGCTCCTGGCAGGAGGAAAGTGGTGCTGCTGGTATGGATTCCCCTCCCTTCCCTCCCCTCCCCCCAGTCAGATTCATTCAGCTTTACTCTGGTCTGTCTTCTCAAGGTCCAAGAGAGATCAAGTCAGAGAGTTGGTCTCTTAGTTCATTTTTATGGAGAGGGAAAAGGGAGCTCCTCTAACAAGAGTCTCAGTCAAATTCCTTCTTGTTTTCATTTTTTTTTCTTTTGGTTCCAGTGGACATGCCATGTGGAGGCACCCCACAGAGATCTCCAAACAAAAACCTGTGTTCTGTAATGAGCAAGTCAACAAAAAGCATTAATTAAGCCCTTACTATGTGCCAGGCATTATAATAAGTGCTGAGATACAAAGAAAGGCAAAAACAGGCCTTGCCCTCAAGGAGCTCACAATCTAATGAGGGAAACAAAATGTAAATGATACACATATCTATATATCTATCTGTTTATACACACACACACACAGATGTATTTTTAAAGATATATGTAATTGGGGTAAAATTTCATTCTCCCAGTTTGCAAATTAGCTGGCAGACAGGAATGGACATGATCTCATACTTGGAAAGGAACCTCCCCTACCCCATCACTCTAGGGGCATACCCACTGGATGAAACAGACCTAAGACCAGAAAAAAGACATTTGTAGCTCTTCTCTTTGAGCACCCTGGGTACACACCCTATCTTTGCCACCAGAGTTGCTTCAGCTCTAGGCGCCTGCACTATTCAGCCTTGTCATCCCTCTCCCACTCAACCTCCTCAGCTAACTTAACAGCCAAAAGCTTTGACCGTTTTCTTTCTGGTGTGTTTGATTCATTGGCCCAAAACAGCTTACTTTGCTTCTGGGGAGAGGCTTCGCTGCTGAAAGAATAAAATGGTCCGGGAAGTGGAGCTTGGGATCCCTGAAACCAAACTGAGATATAGCATTTTTGCATTGTATGTCCACCCTGCACCTCTGCCCACACAAATAGTAGCCGTCAGCCGAAACGTTTCTCCTGGATGACCAGCAGACATTGTGTAGTTTAGGGGCCAACTGGTTACACAAGTTTCTTGCCCTTGCCTTTGGCTCAAAGGAAAAAGACCGGGGGGAAGGGTGGAGGACCGGAATCGGCCTTCCAACTAAGTGGAGGGGAAAGGAGATTCCAGATTGTTTGTGCCTGTATCCCTCTCTAAGGGGCTGTACTCTCTTCTCTCCTTTTCCACAGGTGTGGTGTCTGCTTGTTTTTTTTTTTCCTCCCTGCAGTTGGGGTCTCCAATATCCTGTCTAGGGCTGGGCTAGGGTTTATTTCTTAACAAGTCTGGCACCTCCATCCATCCTCTCCATAGGTTTTCTACCTTTCTTTCTAAATGGTCAAAGACCGTCTCCTCTTTCCACCTTCCCCCCCTTTAAGGTGTTTCTCCCTCCCCACCCCCCAGCCCCTCCTTAAACCAGCCCTCCCCACCCCAATCCCTCCTTCTGCCCAGGGGCATTGTGGGAGGAAACAAGATGTGGGGCGAGAGCGGCGCGGGGAGAAGCCCGCAGTGCGGGGCCGGGCTGGCGCAGCCAATGGGGAGGCCCGGCGACGGCGCGTGGGGAGGGGCGGGGGGCAGGGGCGGGGCTCTATTTCAGAGGGGGGGCCGCGCGCCAGCCAGGGCTCAGCGGCAGAGCGGAGGAGAGCTGAGGGAGGTTGTGTTCGCGTGGGAGCAACCTACCCACCGGGAGAGAAAGAGGGAGCGAGAGCGGGCGCGGGAGGGAGAGAAAGGAGCAAGCTAGGAAGTAAGGACTGCGCGCACGGGGCCGGGGCCGGGGCCGCGGGGCACTGTAGCTGAGCGACCTGCGGCGGCTGCAGCTGCAGGAGCAGCAAAGGGGACGCCGCCCCCGTCCCCCTCCCCCCGCCCCCATCCCCTCCCCCGCATCGTCTCCCTTGCCAACCACCTTTGATTTTTGCTCCCTCGAGGGGGCTGCGTTCGAGGACTTGTAACCGTGAAGGTGAGCGGCTGGGGCAGGGGTTGTGCCCGGGAACGATGCGGGGGGAGGGGGGAAGTGTGTGCTTGGCGGGGTGTGTGCATGGGGGAGGGGGCTGCTGAGGGAGACCTAGGAGAGGGAACGGATCCAAACTAGCGGCCTAGTGGGTGGGGACTTGAAGCTGGCTGCCTGGGGCGCCGGGTGGAGGTGGGAGGGAGTGGGAGGGTCAGGAGAAGGACCGTGGTGGCCTCAGGGTGAGGGACTGGGCCTTGAGCTAGTCTGGCCTTAGTCTCTTCTGCAGTCCTTCCCTTTCACCTACCCCACCTCCTCCACCTCCAGGGTCCATAGATGGCTCCTTGGGCCAGTTTGGACGCTGCCTAGCTGCTTTGCCCTCTGCGGCTCCTGCTGCTGCTTCCCACAATGCCTCCTAGCCCCACCTTTATTATCCAGCAAAGGAGGGGGTTGGGGGGAGGATGGAAATGGGCTGGGGCTGGAAACAGGAATCCGAGGCCTTGATTGCTTCTTTCAAGACCTGGAGCAAGTTTGGACTCCAGCCCCATATCGCTCGCCTCCCCCCTGGAGGAGTAGGATCAGCTTGCAACTCTGCGCTCCTCCTTCCTTAGCCTTGGCCTGCACCAAGGCTGCCCCAACCTCTGCCCGGAGGTGGAGGGGGGTTCCTACCTTCTTGGGTTTGGACCCCCTTTAGACTGTCCCTTAGCCTTGGATTGCTTCATGGTCTGCCTGGTGAGAAATGGAGGGTGGGATTCCGATGTCCTCCGGCACCCCCCTCCCCCCCCAACAACCACCTTAGCCTTGGATTGCTCCAAGGCAGCTCTGGTGGGAGGTGTGTTTAGACCTCCCTGGGTTTGGACCCACTTTAGATCCTTCTTTAGCCTTGGACTACTCCGAATCAGTCCAAGCCTCTGCCCCGGGGGGGACTGATTTCTCAGGGTTTGGATCCCACTTTAGACATGTCCCGCGGGGGCACCAGACTGCTGAGATGTTTCCCCGCCTACCCCCGTAGGATTCTCGTTTTCTGATGTTTGGGGGCCCTGAGAAGGAGGGAGGAGGGGGATGGGGTGGAGAGGGCACCGGGCGTGACGCGGCTCCCGATGCTGCCCCCCTCCGGGGTGTCCTTCCTGCGGAGAGGACGCCCAGTCACTCCCGGCGCAGCTCCAGGCCGATGGGGGTGGGGTGAGAGAGGCTCGGTGGACCAGGCCCTGCAGACCTGGCAGGGTTTGTATAAGGGGGAAGGAGGAAGGACTGAGGCAGGCAGGAAAGGAAGGAAGGTTTTCGTTTTTCACTTCTGAACCTCACTTGCCCTTCAACGATCCCTTTTGGAGATCAAGCCCCTGGGGAAGAAAGAGAGTAGGGAAAAGGGACAAGCTCCCCAGCCAGCAAAAGGGGGGTATGGGGGAAGGCTCCTGGAGGCTAGGAAGGGAGAAGTAGATGTTATTGAGGGATCTGGGAATCTATGACAAATACCTTCAAATTCCATCTTTACCTGATACAAAATGGAGGGTGAGGGTTAAGGGGAATTGACCTGCAGCCTTTGCCCCTATGCTGTTCTCTAAAAAAGTATCTAATGACTCAACTCTTCCTACTTTACTTTTGAGTCCTCTCTACTCCTTTTTCCATTTTGAGGATGGGGTCTTTCTCCCGTGGGGAGAGCTAACTAAGCCTTTGAGGGTTTTTCTCCTTCGCTGAGCACAGTGGACTGGAGTGGCTTGAGTATAGGGGGGCACTGGCACAGGGAGTGGGGAGGGGGAATAATTCTAGCATTGTAGTCACAAGACTGACATTATGTAACTGGCTGGCTCTTTTCTGGACAGTAGGCTGGGTTTTAATTACTGTAACAAAGTTGTTCCTTTGGACTTTGGGGATGAGACTGGGGAGCAGGTGAAATTGTTAGATAAAACCGCTAAATTTGTACTTGTGTTTCCGGGACCACCCCCAACCCTTTCCCTTCACCCTCCCCTTTTAGGCTCTGTAAACAGTCACTCCTTATAGTAACTCTGAATAAATAAATTTAAGATGAGCTGCAGAAAGACTAAGAGGCTATACCAGTGAGGTTTAAATCCAAATCTTATTCCCCAGTGCTTTCCTTATCTGACTCCCTTTCATCTTTCTTATGAATCAGGAATGATGAGGATAATAGGAATTTACCTTTCTTTAGAATAGTTATGGTTACTCAGTATTTTATGGATCTAGCCGTTCCAGGAAATAGGAAGGTTCAAATGAGATAAAGGGAGTCCCAGTGATTTGCCCAAATCATGATGGGGATGGGATGAAGGAGGCAGGCCTGGCAGGGTTTGTATGGGAGGAAGGAAAGAATTGTGTTGTTTCTGAGACAGCCAGCTTCATAATGGAAACCTTGTCCCCTGGCCCTTTCTTACAACCAAATTGTGCCTTCCAGGCACTGCTAACTTCTTGGGGGTAGAGGCCTGGCCTTTTAATGGCTATTTGCCCGAGTCACCTCTACTTAAAATGCTTTGGTATCATTCACTACAGTTGAAATTGTAGCAATTGCATCATTTTTTACAATTCCAAGTGAAGGATTATTTGCGTTAGGCAAGTCCTGGCATTCTCTGAGTCTAGGTATGGGAAGGGGATAGGCAGAAGAGAGGCCCAGAGATAATGACTTTCTGCTTTCTGATTTTGAGGAGACTAATACAGTTCCGCACTGTCTAGGTCTCACCTGCATGCCCAAGGTGGAATGAGGATAGGTTGAGAAACTAACTACCTGTACCCAGCAGGTTGGATGTCAGGCCAAGGGGGGAAGCTCCAGGGGTGGGTATAATAATTCTGGGGGGCGAGGGTTGGAGTTCACCTGAATATCCTTCCCTCCCTCTGGTGGTTTCTCTTTTATGTCTGAGTCAGGGGTAAACTCTGGGTCTGGGACTGCTCAAGGATGCTACCAGAGGTTTTTTTTTTGGCAGGGATGGGAAGCAAGGAACATGAAAATAATGGTTTTTCCTATTGATGTACCTACCTACAAATGTACTATCCATATCGGAGGTATCACAGATCAGCCACGTGTCTACCACTATGTTTTCTCCACTTAGGTTTTTATTGAAACAAAGTGTTTTAGTATGCCTTCTAGGGGAGGAAAGGAGGGTTGTCACATTAGATCCCTATGGTGGATATAGAAACTGAGACTCGAGATACCACCTTGCCCAAAGTCATGGGAAATTAGTGATAGATTTGGAACTAATGCATTAAACCACTGGACCATGCTGGAGTGAGACACATCCTTTGCAGGGAAGTGTGGAAGGGAGGGTCAAAGAAGGATTCAGAGTACAAAGAGGTCGGAGTGGGAGGCTGGCACATGGTCCTGAGTCTGAGTTCTCCAAATCTCTTGATAGAAATCATATGATTTAGAATTGGAAAAAGGCATTAGAATATGGTCCAACCCATTTACAGATGAGGAAACTGAGTCCCAGAGAGGTGATTGGGTCAATTGTCCATTATCACTTTGGCAGTGATGGAGGTAGGACTAGAATCATTTGTGCTTCTTGATTCTTTGTTCTCCCATACTCAGTTGCTTCTTACTCTCCACAGTTTGGAGAGCATGATTTCCATTTGTTTTGCATTTGCTGATAACCAGACTTATAAAATTGATTGCCTTTCTCATAGCTTTCCTCCTTTGACTTGGTCAGAGTCTCTGATCAACCGCTGAGTTTGGGAGAACTTCATAGCCCCTCATCAGTGCCAGGGCTATCACTTTCTCCTGTCCCCAGAATATATAGCATGAGTTTCTTCACCCAGTGGGCCCTCAAACCCCAGAGATGTGGAGTGAGGAACCAGACTGATCTGCCACCTTTGTTTTTTGCTATAGTGCCGCCATGTCTGACCGGAAAGCAGTGATCAAGAACGCAGACATGTCTGAGGACATGCAGCAGGATGCGGTTGACTGTGCAACACAGGCTATGGAGAAGTACAACATAGAGAAAGACATTGCTGCCTATATCAAGAAGGTACAGCCTGGGAAGGAGATGAGCTGAGGGATGGGGTGGCTGACCCAGCAACTTGAGAAGAGTACTAGACAGCTCAGCCACATTAATTCATGTGTAGATCCTGCCTGTTTAGAGAGTCGTGTATAGGATTTGGGGAGGGATGTGGGGGTCACCAAGTGTTTTCATTGGTATGAGGAAATCCACCTACTAATACAAATGAGTGGGGCAGCTAGGAGAAAAAGTGGATAGGACTCTGGGTCTGGAGTCAGAAAGATTCATATCCCTGAGTTCAAATGTGGCCCCTGACACTTCTAGCTGTGTGACCCTGGGCAAGTCATTTAACCCTGTTTCTGTTTTCTCATCTGTAAAATGAGCTGGAGAAGAAATGGCAAACCACTCCAGTATCTCTGCCAAGAAAATCTCAAATGGGGTCATGAAGAGTCAGACATGACTGAAAAAAATAAAACATCATCCCATCAATGTAGATGGGTAACTACGAACATAACTTGGCTCAGGGTCACACAGCCAGTTCCAGAGACTGGATTGTTCCTGACTTCAAAGGCCTATTCTTCTCTCACATTTCCTCTGCATGAGAATTTACTTGTAGATAAACCAAGGAGGGATTTTCTGCTTTTACAAAAGAAAAGGATTGTTAGGTAGTAAGGGGGAAGCCCGACTTAGAACCCTCTTCTGATGCTAAATCCTTTGGTCCTCTACCATGCTCAGTTACCTCTTGCTCTCCAGAGTCAGAGAAAGTTATATTATTCGTTACCACTTGTTGTTTTGTATTTGGAATACAAATCATATAATTTCTTTAAAGTGATTTCACAGGTGTATGTTTTGGAGATCGTTAAGTGCTTGACTGAGAGGCAGTAAATGTTGGCATCTTGTGGTCAATCACTGAATAGTCTAAAGTTGAAAACCCCTAAAATTGTGACAGAAGCCAGTGGGGGAAGTGATTCATGGAGGTTCTGATCAGAATATCACTTCTCAGTTAGGAGGTAGCCCAGTGAGATCTGGAAATGGGCGACCTCTTAGAATTACAGTACTTTAGAACTGGAAGGGACATTAGAGACCAATTCTAGATCTGGTAGAAAGACTGCTGGCTTGGCGGTGGGGAGACTTGGGCTCTGATCTCATGGCTCAGTCACAAATTTGTAGTGTGACTTTGGGCATGGTGTTTGACCTCTGAAGCTCAGTTTCTTTCTCTTGTAAAATGAGAAGGTTGAACCAGATGATCCCTAAAGTTCCTTCCAGCTTGGACATGGTAATCAACTACCCTGCCTCCGAATGTCATGGGTGAGGAAACTGAGACCCGGAGAAGAGAATTAATTTCCCAAAAAGCTATCAGAGCTTGACCAGAATCCAGGTCTCTAGATGTCCTCAGTCTAGTGTTCTTTTTCTCATAACAAGGAGAATACCTAATATTTACATAACTGTTCACAAAGCTGTTCACAAAGCTCTTCATAAATGTTATCTTGTTTGATTCTCAAAAGAACCCTGTCCCTTAGGTACTGTGTACAGACATGGAAACAGGTTTGAGTGAGGTTAAATTGACTTGCTTAGCGTCACATCACTAGTAAGTTGTCTGAGGCTGGATTTGAACTCTGATCTTCCTTACTCCACATATAGCACTATCCACTGTACCACCTAATTACATACCTCTTTTATACCACTGACCCTTAAATGTAGTTGATTGAACTATAGGCTTTGGCGAAGTTTGTCTACCGTAACTGGTCACTTGAGCAGAGTTCCAAGTTTCAGTGTGAAGACCTCATACACCTACACACACACCTCACTCCCATGGGGTCCTAAAGCTGCTTCTGTAGGACAGTTATAGAAACAACTGCTGAGGGGAGGAGGTAGGAGATTGTCCACCTTTCTGACATCTCCTTCCTTCCTTCCTCTCAATTTAACCCATGGAAAGAAAGGATGAACTCGAATTTTATCATTAAATTTCTGTGACTTCTAGGACCTGAAAGGGGAATAAACTCATAGGAATTAATATACCCATCATATTGAGTTAGGTACTAGGGATACAAGGACAAAAACAAAACCCCTACTTACTACCCTCAGGGAACTTAGGTATTCTTAGAATATAATACTGAAATTCTGCTGAATTTAAGGTGATTTGTAGGGGGCTGATTTTAACCAAACGGCCTTGAGAGAGCCAAGTCTCCAGGTATTTGTGGAACACTTTCCTCCCTTCCAGTTCCCAATTTCAGGAACCATGTTCTTCACTTGAGGTCAGGATAACTTAGTGATCTGAAAGGCAGTAAAGGCCTAAGGAGTGAGTCCCTGTTGTGCTTTAGTGATTTGGGGAGATTATTTGACCTCCCAGACTCCCCAAATGTAGATTAGCTGAAGGGAACAAAAGTTTGGAGGGGGTGGGGTAGAGAAAGAAAGATGACCAGTTCTTACCTCTAAAGTGGCTAAGGCCAGAGGGGCTGGAATAATTAGCCTGTGGTGTGATTCATTATTAATGAAGGGTGAAGGAAGAACCTAGTTAGCCTTAGAACCTGAGCTCCCACAGCTTAGAGAGCTGAAGTCATTGTGTGGGGGTGGGGTGGAGAAGGTGGTGGTAAATAGGGAGTCAGGTAAGGTACCAGCTAAGCCTCCCCTGGGGCCCAGCTACTGATGAGATTTCCCTGATCTCACAGCCCAGACCCTCCCTAACCATCACCCCAACTCTTATTTCCTCTTAGGAATTCGACAAGAAATATAACCCCACGTGGCATTGTATTGTGGGCCGAAATTTTGGCAGCTACGTCACACATGAGACAAAGCACTTCATCTATTTTTACTTGGGTCAAGTTGCAATCCTCCTCTTCAAGTCCGGCTAGGTGGCGCAGTGGTGGTGGTGGCTGCGGTGGTGGAGGCGGGCAGCGGTGGTGGCAGGCGAAGCTGGGACTGTTACATGCACTGAAGGCTGGCACCAGGATTTCCTCTCCAATGGCTGTGCTACTGCATGGATTGTATACTCGACTTCATGTGTATATGTTGCAGTAAAAAAAAAAAAAACAAAAAACAAAAAAACCTACTTCTGTTTAGTTGCCTGGGGAAGAAGGCTGCTTTCTGTTGTTTAATTTAAAAAAATACACCTTCCCCCCCTTTGGTTGTATTGCACTAGGAAATATCTCTCAAAACAAATTCTCCCATCCCCCTAAAAAAAGCTTAAAAGGAGAAGCAAACCCCCCCCCCCCCCAGGATTTTGGAGTGCTCAACTTAATCCTTCCCAGTGATGGATACCTTCTTTGGAAGGCTTGAGGAAAGCTAGGGGGATGGGGATAATGTGTCAGGGTTGGGATGGGGGGGAGGGCTCAAGTAAAGGGGAGATTTGTTCCCCCATAATGTGAATCCAAATGTTTTTGGATTGTGAGTTGGGCAGGGGGTGAGAATCCTCTAGAGAGACCCTGGAAACTATTTGTTGTGGGGTGGGGTGGGGGTGGGGGGCAGAGACTTGTCTTGCTGTCTTCATTAGTGCTTAAGGGAGTGTCTAAGAGGTGTGTGTGTGTCTCTTTGTGGATTTGGTGCATTAGGCTATTTTTTTTCCTGCTGGTGCTCAGATTGGGAGGATGCTAGGGGCAAGATTATTCCATTTTCTCTCATTCCATATCCCCAACCTGGCCACATTCAACTCATGAACTCTTTCTCCACTTGTAAGAGTCCCCTTAGGTTAGCTTCCCTGTTAGCTGATGGGCCAGGGAATTTCTAATGACTTTGGGTCTGAACCTTCCTCCTTTCTGTATTTGAGAAGGAGTCTTTGAGAGAGACAGAGAATGTGTGTATACGTGTGTCTGTAGAGAGGCACAGGTAAAGATGATTGTGGGGCAGCTGAGTGATCTGGGCACAGTATCACTTTAGCTCTTCAACTACGTAGTGCAAGAGAGGCTGCTGGTCTCTGGCAGAGACTTGACAAAAGGATGCCCACAAATAATTAATTGTATGACCAGAGAAGTCTTAGCCTCTGTCATCTTTGGAGCTGGTTCTCAGTTGTAGGTTAGAGAAGGTGTGACTTGGTGAAACATGAAGCCTCTGGTACAGTGCATGACAGTGTTTCTGGGCTAGGGGTGCAGAGCTGGTGTCGTTGGTGGACTTAAGTGATTTTTGGGGAGCTCCTATGGGAACTCAACTTGCGGCATAGATGAAGGGGACAGAAAGACATGAAGGAAGCAGGGGAACCCTGATGGGAAGGAGAGAGGGCTTCAATTTAGGGAATTTTAGAGGCTTAACGAGTGAAATTGAGGTGAGAGTGGGAAAGCTAATGCCTTGAACTGCTGATTTTCCTGTGTCTTGTCCAAAATACCGTTAATGGGGGTGAGGTAGATGTCAGGAAATTAGGGATGAACGAAGCTCCTTTTTTCAAGCTTAAGTCCTGGCAGAATGGGTTATCCTTCCCCCAAGTCTTATGTGCTTTCCACCTTTCTTTACAATGCTAGAGGACACCTGCATTGGTGGGGTGGGTGGGGTGGGGCAGTGATAGGATGTTCTTTGTATTATAAATTGGGCAGTGAAGGATGTGCTGTCTGTGATAAATTGCTTGGATATTAGATTTTTTTTTTCAATAAATGTTTGAGTTTGTGTTGTCTCCCTTTTCCCTACCCCCTTGACTTGTAAGGCCAGTTGAAAGTGTCTGGTTTGTGTTCATCTCTTTTTTTGTCTTTATTCTCTTGGAGCAGGGGTGGCTGCCCCCCCCTTCCTCATCCCCCTTGCTCTGCCTCCATTCCTCTCTTGGACATTAAAAGTTGATTGATGCACTTCAAACTTGTCTGTGTTCTTTGGGGGATGGGTTGGGTAAGGGATTTTGACAGATTCAAACTGGAAAGATTTCTTGCCCCTATTCCTTGAGTAAGGGGGGGAGGTAGGATAACCAGTTGAAGGATTGGTCTGATTACTAGGGCCCAGCTGCAGTGCCTAGGGGTGGGTTTATTTGTTGAGTAGGGGTGGTCTTCTGGCCAGTAGATTCATCCTTAAGCTTGGACACTTTTGATTAGGGACTTGGTGTTGGGGAGATGAGTTTTGGAATACATCTCCAGTGCCCCAGCTGTGTCTCAGGTCCCATCAGCTGTAATAAATTGCAAGTTGAAACTGGAGGCTCTATGGTTTCTTTTTCTCTTTTTGCATTTTTAAATTGATTTGTTTACTTTTAGTTTACAATTTTCAAATTTTCTCTCCTCCCCCAGCCCATGGCAGCAAATACTTTCACATTTGGCATTAGGTTGTAAAGAAGGGCTGTAACCGATGGAATGAACAATGGGAAAGAAGAAACAAAACTAAACGAGAAAGAAAGCATGTAGTTTGCTTTAGTCTGCATTTAAACTCTGTTCTTTCTAGATCTTTCTCTGAATGTAGACATATGCTTCCATCCTGAGTCTTTTGGAGTTGTCTTACAACCTTGTTGCTGAGAAGAGCCCAGTTTATCAAAGTTATCACACTCTATGGTCGTTTCTAAAGGCCTTGTGGGTGAGTGGGGCAGTTAAGGTGAATGGTCGGGAAGGGTGGGGTGGTAGAGGAAAGGGAAGCCTTTGTTGTTCCAGAAAGGACTATCCCAGAAACTGTTCTCAGTGGAAATTAGAAACTCCTGTACTGCTGGCCTTTGGTTGGATTCTACCAGGTCTAAGGGAGATGGAGGTAAAGAAGGGAAGGAGAGGCAAAACTTGCTCTCAGCCATCCCTAGGATTAAGGATAACTTATCCAACCTGGGATGGCTATGTTAGCATCCTTCTTGCCCTTCCCCAGGTGTTTTCCTTAGTCAAGAGGCTCTGGTTCCCTTAGCATCTGACTATCCTGCACTGCAGTCTAGGCTCTGAGAAGGAACCCCAGCCCACCCCCACCCCCGAGGTACTCACAGCATTCCCATGAAGGGAGTTGGGAGTTACACTTTGGAAGTGACTTTCATGACTCCTAGGGATCAAAAAACAATAGAGAATAAAAGCAAGGGACTTTGGGGAGCACCCCAGCCTTCATCTGCACAAATGACTTTTACTTTTCTCCACTGTCCTTTCCCCCATACCCCCAACTGAATGCTCTATCCCCTCTGCTTGTAGGAGGTGTTTATTATGATCCATACCCATCCTGATTGGCTTCAGTACTTCTGCCCAAGCTTCCCTTCTGTTTAATGATCCCCCTTGCATCCCAGTGCCCCTTACCTTTCTTACAGAGACCGTTCTTAGGAGACAAAGTTGGGGAGAGGAGATAGGCTTCCTGCTCTCCTGTCCTCTCCCTCAAAAAAAGGAAAAGGGTTAGAAATGCTACATGCTCTAAGATTTGTCCCCAGACTGCTTCTTTCTCTCTCTCTCTTTCTCCTCTCCACACTACCCCCCACCCCCCTGCATAGAATTTAGACCTTTTTATCAAGTTTTCTGGGAATGGCTGTGGCTACCTGGACAGACCTGCTTAAGCGGGTAAAGATGACTCTGGAGGGACTTTTCTTTCCATATCCACTATGGAAGCATAACATCCCTTCCAGCAGTAGCAAGGGGATTCTTACATATCCAGTCCTCGGGGGCCTTGGGGAAGGAAGGAAATATTTTGGGGTAGGGTAGAGAAGAAACAGACTCAGACCTGAGGAGGTTTCTCAGTCTTCTGGAGGTGGGAAAGTGGAGTGGGGTGGGCAGTAAACATATGCTACTTAGTTGAGAAGAGACAAGGACCTCAGTAGGTAGAGATTGAAGAATGACAGGCTAACCTTGGAGGACTTTCTGGAGGAAGTGGCCTCAGCCTGGGACAAAGTTGAAGTGAGTGATATGCTGTCATGTGCACTTTTATCTTCCTTCTCCTTGGGGCCACTCAGCCTTACACATATCTTCTGTTGCTTTCCTACCCTGGAGCTTCTTTCTGTGTGGTCTCTATGCCTGTCTTTGAGTAGGGTCCAGGAGATGGGGGAGTCATCTAAGGTGGCAGCTGGTGGTGGGGAAAGGGAAGCATTGAATTTTCTGGCTTAATGACTTTTCTCTTTTGGAATTGGGGGTAGGGGTGGCTAGGTGGTGCAGTGAATAAATAGAGCACCGGCCCTGGAGTCAGGAGGACCTGAGTTCAAATCGCACTTAACACAAAACTAGCTGTGTGACCTTGAGCAAGTCACTACCAATTGCCCTACCTTACCCCCTCCAAAAAGGAAAAAAAAAAAGGAATTGGGGGTGAGTGGGAAGTCACAATGCTAATTTTGCCCAGTCAGGTTCCATAATCCTGATATCTTCTTTCTTTGTGTCTGTTGGAGTTAATTATTTTCCCCCCATTTCCTAAGGTAGGATGTATTGTGGCTTATAGCTTGACTGAAGCAACACAATAAATGCTGCTCCTTGTGGTCTCTGTCTGCTCTTTAGTGTTGGGAGAGGGGCAATTGTACCCCTTGCCCCACTTGCCACTGGATCACATAGTTTAACAGCTCATCCCTTGCTTTTATCAGCCTCTGGGAAAAGTGATTCAAACTCCACCTTTGATACTTAATACCCTGGTGACTTTGGGTAAGCCACTTAACTTCCCTGGGTCTCAGTTTCTGCACCTGTAAAATTGGCCTAGAAAGCTTTTGAGGTCCCTTGAATTCTAAATCTTGTGATCCTCTGACTTCTTCCCCTGGGTATCTTAAACCCAGTATCTAATAACCATCATTAGAAAAGGTCCAGATTTAGAGTTCAATGGCATCTAAGAAATCAGCTAATTCTACTTCCTTTTCTTACAAATGAGAATGAGAAAATTGAGTTGTTACTCGTCCAAGGGAATAAATGGCAGAGCTGGGGTTGGAGATCCAGATCCTCTGATTTTCTGTTCTTTAGGTCAGAATAAAGTCTTCCATATTGCAGTCAAAGGCCATGGCAGTCTCTCTACCTGTCCATTCCTTCCCCCATGACTTTTCTTTCCTCTTGCTTGGGGATGGATGGATATATAAGATCCTTAAATACTTTCTAACCTCAGCCTCCTTGGCTGTAGTTGCAAAACAACAGTACCTGCACTATGTATAGTGCTTTTAACTCTTCAAAGCTCTTTTAAATTCTATTATCTCTTTTAATGTTCATAGCAACCATAAAGTAGGCTTTCCTCATTTGTAAAATGAGGATCAAATAATCCAGTGGCCCTGACTTGGCATCACACAGCTAATGTAGTTAGTTGCAGAGTCAATCAATCAATCAATCAATCAGCATTTATCAAGAGCCTCTTATGTGCCAGACACTGTGCTAAGGACTGGGGATACAAAAAGAGGCAAAAAAATAGTTCCTGTCCTCAAGGGGCTCACAGTCTAATGGGGGTGGTGGTGACAACAAAGAAACAAGTTTATAATAACAAGCTAGATATAGGATAAGCAGGAAGTAAGAGAGGCAAGGCACTAGGATTGAGAGGGACTAGGAAAGGCTTCCTGTAGAAGATAAAATTTTAGTTGGAACTTAAAGGAAAGGGCAGTTAGGAGTTATAGAAAATAGAGTGCTGGCCCTGGAATCAGGAGGACCTGAGTTCCAATCCTGTCTTAGACACTTGCTAGCTGTGTGACCCTGGGCAAGTCACTTACCCCTATTTGCCTCAGTTTCCTCATCTGTAAAATGCACTGGAAAAGGAAATAGCCAACCACTTCAGTATCTTTGCCAAGAAAGCTCCTAATGGGGTTGTTACAAGGAGGGAGACACAACTAATTAACAAAACAATAGTGAAAAAAAAAGCCAGGTCTAGAGCTCCTGTCTCCTAACCGATGAAATGGATCTCTCATTAGCTATTTCAAGAGAGACCCCTTGCAGTTGTATTGGACAGACTCCTTTGGAAACCTGCCCAGCACATATAGATTTAGACAGGGTTATTTAAACTGCTGTCTAGGGGATGAGAGATAGGTATCTTGCCTTCTCTGCTGTTCTTCTGCCATATGTCAAAGTTCTGTGATCTCCAAAGTTACGGTCTATAAGTTAATAGACAAGTCTTAGAAGTTGCTTAAGGCTTAGAAAAAGTTATGTAGTGTACCTGTGGTCATAGAACTAAGTTTCCTTGTCTATAAAATGATGGTCTAGAGTAGATGACTTCCAAGGACTCTTTTGTCCCATGTTCTATCAATCCTTTTCATCCTTTCCCTGAAATATACTCTGTCTGACTCTGGACAAGTCCCTTCACTTCTCAGTGCCCCAGGAAATCCTCACATGTACGCAGACCAATGGCCGGCAATGTTATTTGATGCCAGGGCCCTGGACCCTAATGAAGGAGGATGTGGTCCAGGGCAAAGCCAGCCCATTGAAGCAGGGGGAAGAACTATATAAATGGCCCATAGTTCAAGTTCAACCCCCAAGACCTGAACCATTCTATGAGATGAAGGTCAGAGATAGAATCTGAGCCTATGAGATGAGAAGGGTTAAAGAGAGAATCTGAGCCTACTTCCTTTCTGACTCTAGGGTCTGACCACTAGTCCATGCTGCCCTTCCTTCTATAAAGTAGGAAAACCACTGGTTTGGGAATCAGAGGTCCTGGGTTTGAATTCTGATTCAGTCATCTACTACCTGTGTGAACTTGGGCAAATAATTTCAACTCTCTGGTTGTCAGCTTGCTTATCCATAAAATGAGGAAGTTAGACTAATATCCTCTAAGGGAACTTTCAGCTCTAAATCTCGTGATCTTTTGACTCCTAGGGCCTTCACGTTGTCAAGTCTGAGTGGAGAATGGCTAAGATGGTTGGGTCTTGGCAGTTGGATTTGAACTGTGGACCATTTATATAGTTCTAACCCCTGCCTCCTTAGGCTGGCTTTGCCCTGGACCACATCCTCCTTCCATTAGGGTCCAGGGTCCTGGCATCAGATAATAATATTGTCCTTGGTCTACATATTTACGAGAATTTCCTGGGGCACTGAGAAGATTAAGGATTTGTCCAGGGTCACACAGTCATGTGTATGTCAGGGACAGGCTCTTAGAACACAAGACAAACTGTTAAAAAAAAAAACACCACCCAAAAAACCCTTCAAAGGTACTTTGCTGACATATTAAACTATAATAAAGACTGATAAGATACACATCATTGGATTTGTCAAATGTAACTGAAACTTCTTCATCTCCAAATGAAGCTTGTGAAACGGCTAAGATCCAGGAATGGAGTTGAATGGAGGCATCCGCCTGAGCTCAGCCAACCCCATATCAAAAACAATAAACAACAACAAGAAAGCTTTAAGCATATGACTATATTGTGCATTTGTGTGGGAATAATATGGCAATTTAAAAAAATTTTCTGACTTTTACATGAGAGCTGAACTCAGAGTCAGGAAGACCTTGGGCTCATAGTCTGTCTCTGACATATATTCTCTGTGTGACCCTGGATGAATCCCCTAACTTCTCAGTGCCCCCAGGCGATTCTGTAAGACTACAAGTTGTAGGAAAGGTGCTGAGTCGAATTCGTAGAAGGACTTTCCTTATCTAGTTGCAACCTATACCAAAAAAAAAAAAAATCACAGGTCCCATCCCTATTCCTATATACAGTGCCTTAAAATTTGTAAGGTCCCTTACATACATGATCTCACTTGAGTCTCGCAACTACCCTGTGAGTGAGGTATTATTATTATTATTATTACCACTTTACAGATGAGGAAACTGAGGTTCCTATTCCTTCATATTTGAAATGCAATTTTTTTTGAAATGCAATTTTAATGTGATATAAGAAAGGAATGAGAATGACAATAAC
>CM053586.1:232817663-232839269 GCA_028646515.1 Pseudochirops corinnae
GATCAGGTGGGTGATAGTGATTGAGTTTGCTTCCCCATACCCTCTTCTCCCCACCTGTGGCTAAAAGTCATTCATTTCCCTAAGAGCCTTCAGTCTCTCTTCTTTAATCTGCCTTCTACATAGCTGCCAAAATAATTAATCTGCTTAATATTTTTTAATGGCTCCCTATTGACTCTGGGATAAACTGCAAGCTCCTCAGACTGGCATTTAAGGATCTCTCCAATCTGGCTCCACAATAGAGTTAGAACAGAGAGGGACCTTAGAGGTTAACAAATCTAACACATTCATTTTTTTTAAACTTTCTTTTTAAAAATATTTTTTATTTTGAGTTCCAAATTCTCTCCCTCCTTAAGTCCCTCCTCCAGCCACTGAGAAGGCAGGCAATACACAATACATGTGAAGTTATGCCAGACATATTTCCATATTTTCCATAACACCCTCATTTAGTTGATAAGGAAACTGAGGTATTGGGAAGTGAAGTGACTTACTTGCCCAGAGTCACACAACTTATAACTGAGGTGTGATTTGACTCCAAGTCTCCAATTGGTTCAATGCCCTACCCACTATATCTTCCCAGTTTGTTTTTCCATGACTCCATTCCTAGCGCTCTGTATTCTAGAAAAATGGGTTAGCTTTCTGTGATCACATCCTCCCATCTCCTGCCTTCATGTATTGGTGCATGCCATACCCCATGTTCAGAATATGCTCCTTCTTCATCTCTGCTTCTTGAAATTGCCTTTTTTTTTTTTTTAAAGATCCTGCTCAGGTGCCACTTCCTCCAAGAAGCCTACCTTGGCACTTCCCTCTCCTCACCCCAGCTGAATGGGAACCTCCATCTTCAGATTTTCCCAAGTCCTTTGGCTAGATCTTTTCTTTGCCATTACACTCTTTCTCCCTCCTCCCAATATAAATAACATTTTATTTTTCCCAATTACATGTACAATATTCACTTTTTATAAGATTTTGAATATCAATTTTTTCCTTCTCTCAGCCCCTCTTTTTTTCCCCCCACCCCAAGACAGCAAACAATCTGATATAGGTTATACATGTACAATCATGTAAAACATATTTCCACATTAGTCATGTCATTATGCTCTTTCTTGAATTAGACCCACCTTTGTACGTGTAAAGCTCTGCTCCTCCATCCCCACCACCCTTTAATAGTAAGACAGCAAGGTTCTTGAAGGCAAGGGCCATGCCATTTTGATTTTTGTTGTGTTTTTTTATTTTTAATTTTTTTTGCTTTTTGGAGGGGGGAAGGTAAGGCAATTGGAGTTAAGTGACTTGCCTAAGGTCACACGGCTAGTTTTTTGTGTTAGGTGTCTGAGGTCATATTTGAACTCAGGTCCTCCTGACTCCAGGACCGGTGCTCTATTCACTGTTCCACCTAGCTGCCTCTGAATTTTGTATTAACTCCCCCACCAAAGTGGCTTCTGTGAAACAAGTACTTAAAAATATTTGAGTTGAAGTAATCATCAAACTCCTACCCTAATAATAACAATAATAACTCACACTTATATAATACTTTTTGGTTATAAATGTTTATACACACATATCTCAGTGATCTCATTTAATTTCACAACAATCTTGTAATGTAACTAATATAAGTTATACCCATTTTACAGTGAAGGAAAATGGGAAGTAAAGATTAAATGACTTGCCAGGCCTAGGGGGTAAGCCAATAAGTGGCAAAGAGTCTCCTGACCCTTTGTTTGGTGTCCTTTCCATGACACCATATCACCAACAGGAGATGGTTTAAGGTACAGCCCTAGTGCTCAAGTTGTTTACAGAATAGTTGGGGAGATAAGTAACACAGGAAACAATGAGCATTAACCTAGAGTATGTGATAAAATGCTAGGCTAGTATATACTGTAGGAATTTAGATCAAGCAAGTAGGATCAAAATAGTTTATATAGTGGGCAGGCAATAGGGAGCTAGATCTGTTCTTAAGAGGGTAGTAATTTGTAGATGCTCAGGTAAAGCAGTCTGCCAGGATAGGTGGGATGAATTGGATTGGGGAACAGGTTGGACACAGAGTTAAAAGAGAAAGGTCTGAAAGGTCAGCAAAGTGGGTGGGAGAAAAAGAAGATACAGGAGGCAGGGTAGGAGAGTGGGGAGGAAATATAGAAGACTACCAATGGACCAGTTATGTAATAAGGGAGGGCCAGATGTTCCATCCTTATAGAATGGCAGTGCCACCTAGTAGCCAACATGAGTAATGCAGTGGAAGAAGAACCAGGTGGGCAAGGGGAAGGAGAGAGGAGATTGGTGATGAAGTGAGTGTGCAAAAGAGGACCTGACTTCTTGTGGGAGCATAATTTAGTGAGCATTCATGGTCACCTTCTCTATTCTACTCTGCCCAACACAAGGGTGTTGATGGCAGAAGCTCTTCTAGATCCTTTCTTCTTTACCTCATGTGACCATGTGAGGAAGTGGGGAAGCCCAGCCCATAGGGAACTAACTGGGTTTGGAGTCAGGAAGGCCTGGGTTCAAATTCTTTCTTGGGCATTTACTGGCTCTGTGACCATGGATGAGACCATCTGTAAAATGAGGGGAGTAGATTTCATAGCTTTTGAGGTTTCTTCTCTTTTTGATCTTGTCTCTCTTCTTCTCAGAAGTCTTTAGTGGGGTAGCTAGGTGGCACAGTAGATAGAGCACCAGCCCTGGAATCAGGAGGACCTGAGTTCAAATCTAACCTCAGACACTTACTAGGTATGTGGCCCTGAGCAAGTCACAGAACCTCAATTGCCTCCCCCTCCAAAAAAAGAGAAAGAACAAATAAAAATTCTTTAGTGGTTCCATATTGTTACCCAATGATGTTCAAATTCCTTTGTTTGACTCTACACCCCTAACTATCTGGTCTCACTTGACCTTTCCACTCTTATTTCATGTTACTCTTCACCACACATGCTATACTTCAGCCAAATTGGGCAATCTCTACTCTCCAAATATAAATTCTTTCTTGTATCTCTTGCCTTTGTTTAGCCTGCTCCCTATGCCTGGAAAGTGCTCCCTTCTTCCTCCTTTTTGCCTATTAAATTTCTATTTATCCTTTATTGACCAGTTCTAACACCATCTCCTCCATGGAGCCTTCCTTAATGACTGCAATCAGAACTACCTTCCCCACTGGATATAGCACTGCGTTTTGTACCCCTTATGTGAACTTACCATATGATATTATGTATCATAGATGTCTGCATTTGGGCCATCCTCTTACTAGACTATAAGCTCAATGAAGGCAGGGACCATGTCTTATCTAAATTTTGTACCTATCTCATCTCTTTGTACTCTTAGGAGCTTAATAAATGTTTGCTGAATGAATAGATAAATGAATGAATGGATAATTCAGTGAATGAGGGGTCACATGCAGGGACTGCTTCCTCTGGACTTTGCCACTCCCTTTCCTCTTTTCATTAGTCCTTATGTTTATTCTGGGATCTCTACTCCTTCTTAGAAGCCAAATTAGCAGGGTGGTTATGGGGAAACCTGACGTTGGGTAAGAGACAGAACCATGATTAGTGGATTCTGGAGAGCAGCAAGTAGAGAGTCTCATGGTCTGGAATCGGTAGAGCAAGTCCTGAACTCCCTTTCCCAGACCCCGAGGATTGAAGTCAGGGTCTCATGGAGCCATGAACTCTCTGCTCTTGAACTGACAGTGGGGAAATATCCATCTGGCATGCAGAGAAAGAATGAGAATTGGGAGGTAGAATCATAGAATTCCAGCAGGGCTGGGACTAAGGGCAGGCAATTTAGAATGCTGCCTTGAGTATATCATGGGCATAGGGGGTAGGGGTATAATGATGGAACTTTTTAATAGAAGTCTTTTTAAATGTACATTTTAATGAAGAAATTTCTGCTCTTCAAGTTACAAGTAGATTTGTTTTGTGATTCAACCGACCAAACATTTATGACGTGCTCATTATGTGCAAGGCATATATATACATATATGTGTGTATATCTACATATGGGTATATATATAGAGAGAGAGCGAGAGAGAGACACACACACACACACACACACACACAGACAAAGAGAGAGACAGAGAGAGAGAAAGAGAGAGAGAGAGGAGAGTTTTAGACAAAAACTAAGCAGAACCTTTCTTCAATAAGTTTACATTCTACTGGAAGTAGAGCCCAAGGAAAATTGAGGAGGGAGAAAACCCTAAAAACTGGAGGGATCAGGGAAGGCTTCACAGTGGAGGTGGCACCTAGATTTAACTTTGAAGGGGCATAAGGATTCTGAGAAGCTGAGATGAAAAAGGAGTACATTTCAGGCATGGGGAATTGCTTGTGTAAATATGTGGAGGCAGATATTGAAAGATGGCATTTGGGGAACAAGTAGTCCAAGCTGTGTGGAACTTATAATTCTTTAAAAGTATGAAGGTGAAATAAGATTAGAAGGGGAAGTTGGAATTATATTGTAGAGGGCAACAGAGAACCACAGTCAGACTTGGGCCTTAGGAGGAGTCTTTTGATATCTGTGTGAAGACAGGTTGAAGAAGAGAAAGACTGGAAACAGGCGGACCAATTTAAGAGGCTAATTCAGCACATAGGAAAGAGGTGATGAGAGCCTGAGGCTTGTGGTCCTAGAAATGGAGAAAAGGAAACAGAATCAAGAGATGTGGAGACAGAATTGAGAAGATTGGATAAATGATGTTTATTACAGTAAATGATCAAAACTTCTAAGGAATGGTCATGGAAAAAGAGCACAATTTGGCATTGTGCCCTTGTGTACACAAATACTTGGCTGTGGCTCTGACTCCAAGAGAGTCTATTCACCCCAGTATCATGGTTAGAAATTTACCCCTTCCTTGTCGCATTTGGAGGTTTCCCTGATTGACAGGGGGGAGAACTGGGACGGGAGCAACAAGAAAGGAATATTTTGATTTAGGTGATGGTGCTGGGATAAGTATATGTATATGTATATGTATATGTATATGTATATGTGCATGTGTATGTATATGTGTACGTGTATATGTATGCATGTGTGTATATATACACTCATACATAATACACACACACACACACACACACACATATATACACACATACACAAGTTTGGAGTTCCCTTTCCCTTATATTTGAATTTGGGGCCGTTTTAGTAACAAATTCTGTACGTCCAGCCTAGCAATGGGGAAATATCCAGTAATGTCCACAAGGGGGAGAACAGTGAGATGGAATCATAGAATTAGCAGGACAAGGAGCAGGTAAGAGAATAACAACTTTGGTGATGCTTCAAGGTTTACAGAACACTTTTCTCACAACCACCTTCTAAAGTGTAATTATCTGGGTGGTGGGGGTGGGGGTGCAACTAGATCTGTGATTTCATTGGTACAGGCAACTTCCAGTGAGGAAACCCCCTCTGCCAATGTAGATGGACACTGTCTTTGCCACTTAAAGTCTTGACTTAGGGTGTTAGTTGCCTGGGCCACTCACTGGGAGACTGAATGATTTGTCCAGGTCACATAGTCAGTATATATCAGAAATGGGACTCGAACCCAGGTTTTCTTTATTTGGAGGCCAGCTACCATGCTGCCCTTTCCATCTCCAGTTTTCAGGTGAAAATGAAGCTCAGATAACTTGTAACATGTTCACACACAAAAAGCTAGCAAATTTAGAACCAGGATCCAAATACGATCTCCTACCTCCTGATCTGACTATCTTTCCATTACCCCGTGTGGCCTCAGCCCATCCCTGGCTCCTTGCCAGTCACTTTTTTGAGGGAGCACTCTATTATTGCCATGGGAAAGAATTGATAAACCGCTCATTTGTACTTGGTGTTAGGCTGGACAAAGCCCCCTGTCCTGTGGGAGCTTACAGCTTCAGGTAGTCACATGGACTCAGACAAGGCACAGTTACCTGAGCAGGAAAATGAAACCAGGATTTAAATGGACTTGGCAACATAGGACAGGGATAGATGAGAGGCATCGTGATGTGGTAGAAATAGTGTTGGAACCGAGTACAAATCCTGACTCCAAAACTTACTAGCTTCATTACTGCAGGCAAATCATTTAACTTCAGAACTCAGTTTCTTTATCTGTAAAATGGGTGTAATGATAATTTTAGTGATTATATTTCAGAGTGTTGTTCTGAGGACAAAAAGAGATCATGTAAGTGAATTACTGTGTAAACCTTGGAGTGCTATATGAATGTCAGCACCACGGCATTATAGGAGGTGATGCTGAAAGGATAGAGGAGTCAAGGGACTTTCTTGTCTAGACTGGTCAGGGTGAGGGTGATCTCATAGAACTTCTCTATTTTGTAGAAGAAGAATTGTCGGGAGGTGGCTAGGTGGCACAGTGAACAGAGCACTGGCTCTGGATTCAGGAGGACCTGAGTTCAAATGTGACCTCAGACACTTAACACTTCCTACTAGCCGTGTGATCTTGGAAGAAGAAGAAGGAGAAGAAGAAGAAGAAGAAGAAGAAGAAGGAGGAGAAGAAGAAGAAGAAGAAGAAGGAGAAGAAGAAGGAGAAGAAGAAGAAGAAGAAGAAGAAGAAGAAGAAGAAGAAGAAGAAGAAGAATTGTTTAAAGGACACCTGAGAGGTGACTGGGGATGGAGGGTGGGGTGCAGTTTGAAGGGTCAGGCAATGCTGCTCTGGAGAATTTTAACATATTTTTGTTGTTGTTCAGTTGTGTCTGACTCTTTGTGACCATATTTGGGGTTTTCTTGACAGAGATACTAGAGGGATTTGTCATTTCCTTCTTCAGTTCATTTTTACAGATGAGGAAACTGAGGCAAACAGGGTTAAATGACTTGCCCAGGGTCATACATCTAGTAAGTGTTTGAGGTTGGATTTGAATTCAGGTCTTCCTGACTCCAAGGCCTGGTGCTTTATCTACTTTACTACCTACCTGCCCAATGTTTTATTTTACTTTATGAGAGTATAATTTTTTTTTTACTTAAATGCTAGCTATTACTTTAACTTTAAAAAATGCTTACTTCACAAGCCCGTGATGTAAATTTCATTAACACAAGCTGTCCCAAAAGGCCTAGTGCTATTTTAAGCTTTAATCACTTAAAGTAGCTTTGGGATATTATGAGACAGTGTTATATGATAGAAAGAATATTGAATTTGTAGTCAGAGGACCTGGGTTTAATCTTGACTGTGCTACTCACCAGCTCTGTAACCCTAGGTTTGGGCCTTAGCTATGAAATGATGGGGTTGGCAAGATGATCTCTGCCAGCTTGAAAACCTCATTTTACAAATGAATTAACCAAAGTGGAAGAGATTAAGTGACTGGCCCAGGATCAGACAGATAATAAGCATCAGAACTAGGATTCAAAGCCAAAACTCCTGATTCCAAATCTAGTACTTTTTCAATTTTGCCCTCGTAGAGACTCCTTGGTAAGAATAGAATGAACAGACAACTAACAGAGGTTCTGGGATGAATGTAAAGTCTTACAGTTGGTTCCAAAAAATAAATTTTACAAGTTCACGATAGGGAAAGCATGGTTAATGCACTGATGTTAGCTGTAACTTTAAGTTTAAAAAGTCCTTCCCTCGGGGCGGCTAGGTGGAGCAGTGAATAGAGTACTGGCCCTGGCGTCAGGAGGACCTGAGTTCAAATCTGACCTCAGACACTTGATACACTTACTAGCTGTGTTACCTTGGGCAAGTCACTTAACCCCAATTGCCCTGCCTTCCTCCCTCCAAAAAAAGCAAAAAAAAAAAACACCCCACAAACAAACAAGCAAAAAAGTCCTTACCTCACCTCTGGGAGGTAGATTATATAAGTACAGGTTGTGGTGCCATTTTAAGTTTTATTAGCTTAATATGGCACTTTGACTTTGGGACACCTAAATCAGGACACAGTGTTATGTGACAGAAAGCACAATGGATTTGGAGTCAGAATGTTTTAATGAATTGCAAGCTCAATATTATCAACAATGTGATGTGGTAGATAAAAGAGTTCATCTCAGTTTGGATTAAGAGAGGCACGGTGTCCAGAATGAAGGAGGCATGTGTCTGACTACATGGAATATTGTGTTTTGTTCTGGGTATTGAATTTTAGGAAGAACATTGACAAGCTGGAGGGTATCTAGAGGAAGAAAGGTGATTAGGATGATAAAGAACCCCAAGATCATGTCAGATTCAGATCTGTCAAAAGTATTGATCATGTCGTATGTGTATAACCTATATCAGATTGCTTGCTGCAAGAGAGGGAAAAAGGGAGAAAAATTTGGAACTTAAAATCTTATTTTAAAAAAATGAATGTTAGAAATTGTCTTTATGTGTAATTGGGAAAAATTACTATTTATAAAGAAAAAATATTGATCTTGATTAGCCTTGAGAAGGGAGGGGAAACAATAGTTCTCCTTAAGTATCTGAAGGACTGCTCTGTGGAAGATGAATTAGATATATTCTACATTTCTTGGAGAGAAGAAGTAAGAGTAACGAGTGAAGTTGCAGATAGATTTTGACTGGATATGAGGAAAAACTGGAGGTATCTGAAAGTAGACTGGATGATAGAAATCTTTAAGTAAAAGTTGAATGAATACTTGTTGGGAATATTGTAGTAGGAATTTTCAGTCGGAAATAGGTTAGGATAGACAACCTCTGGGGCTCTTTTAATTCTGAGATTCTGTGATTTTAAGTAGCCCTCAGGGGCCCTGTTTCCCCTGCTGGGGGTCCAGCATAGCGGGTTGCCCATCTTCCTGACATTCACTGACTTGGGATCATAGGATGGGTTTTCCCTCCTTCCTAACTAACCATCCTAACTTTTACCTTGGTTTTGGAGAATGTCCTGATCCACAGGCGTGAGTGAAATCATATCTATAACTTTCTACAAGATACATATTCTCTTCCAAGGAGTCTTCCATTGTTTAATTCTGGTTACGTAGGTGGTCATTTGTCTTATGCTATAATTTAATTTACCTTTATTACTTCAGGCCTACATCAAATAAATTTTTCCTGAAAAGTTGTGTGCTAAGTGGATTTTCACGACTCAAATCACATTTTCTTGTCAACTTCCATGTTTTTTTTCCAGACCTGGTTTTTTTTTTCTTTCTTGGTTGATCTTTGTTGGACTCCAGCCTCCCACACTTTGAATTTCTCTGTTTCAGTATTTGCTCCACTGCCACTCTTACTGTCTCTATAAATACTTGAATAGACCAGGAAAATTCCTCAAAGAAAGTAATTTGTGAGATGATTAACTCACCTTAATTTATTAGTTTTGTAAGTTGGTGTTTCTGTATATTGAATTTACCTGTACTGTGCTTTGAATTATTCTTAATTATTTCAGGTCTATGAGCTTATATCTTCCCACTTTGATTATAAATTCCAAGAGCATGGAAATTATGTCTTCTATTTCTCCTGCATCTCCCCCCACTGCTAGGACAGAGCTCTGCATACAGTACATGTTAACTAATCAAGTCTACCTTGATCAAAGTTAATTCAGATTTAGGGCAGCTAGATGGCACAGTGTGTAGAGTACTGGACTTGGAGTCAGGAAGATCTGATTTCAAATCTAGTTCCTCAAGTGCAGCCCTTTGACCAAATCACAGAACTTAGTTTGTATTCAGTCAAAGGACTGCATTTGAGGACCTAAAGGGTCACAGGTGGCCTTGAGGCCACAGGTTCCCCACCCTTGTCTCAGACACAGCTGCTGTGTGACCCTGGGCAAATCACTTAACCCTGTTTGTATCAGCTGGAGAAGGAAATGGCAAACACCTTTAAATCTTTGCCAAGAAAACTCCAAAAGGGGTCATGGAGAGTCAGACACCACTGAAACAACTGAACAGCATTCATCAAGTCTACTCAGAATCTAGTTGCTCAGCTTCTGGCCTGTTTTTCCATACCTCATTGTGGAGGCAGGGAATGAGATAAGAAAGAATCCAAAGAAGCCAGCCTTGAAGAGATTCAATTGTGAATCCAATAGACTTGTTGTGGATTGTTATAAAAAAGTTGCAGATCTATGCACATTAAATACAAATGGATTGGATGTTGAGCATGGGGTGGACAGTGTGGGGCAGGGCTTGCCCCCTGAGCCCAAATCCCTGGAGTACGGATGGACATTCATGTCCTGAGTCTCCCAAAGCAGCCTATAGGAAAGAGATGGTTAGTGCTCAGTACTCTAGAGGCTCATTCAGTTTTTACCTTGCCGTTGTTGCCTCAGGCAACAAATACAGGATATTGCAGCTGTCCTTAGAGGTAATCTAGTCCAGTTTTCTCCTTTTTCAGAGGAGAAAAGTGACTTGTTTAAGGTCATCCCCTATAGCAAGGGAGAGAGGACAAAGCTGCTGAGGCCAATGAGCAAGGCTGAACTTTGCCCATAAAGAAATCCCCTCACAGTGCTGGCTAGGTAGCACAGTGAATAGAGCACCACTCCTAGAGTCAGGAGGACCTGAGTTCAAATCCGGCCTTAGAGGCTTAATACAAAAAACTAGCCATGTGACCTTGGGCAAGTCACTTAACCCCAATTGTCCTACCTTCCCCCCTGAAAAAAAAAAGAATTAAAAAAAAAGAAATGCCCTCATGCCACAGATAAGGATAATGAGGCCTTGGGAGGTTATATGACTTGTTCAAGGTAGCAAAGGTAGCTGAGTCAAATTTTGAATCCAGGTTCTCAGATTCCATATCCAGAGCTCTTTCCACTAAATTGTTGACTTGTAGAATCAAAAGTATGACCTTGTTAGATAATTAAGGGATAAAACAACAGAAAGCAAAAACTTAGAATGAAGTTTAGGCAAATGGTTGCAGGAGGTAGTTGTTGTTCAGTCATATCTAGCTCTTTGTGACCCCATTTGAGGTTTTTCTTGGCAAAGATACCAGAGTGGTTTGCCATTTCCTTCTCCATTTCTCTTTACAGATGAGGAAACTGAGGCAAATGGGGTTAAATGACTTGCCCGAGGTCACACAGCTAGGAAGCGTTTGCACTGGCAGAGGAGTCATCCTGATTCCAGGCCAGGTGCTCTCTGCCCTATGGCTCCACCTAGTGACCTCTGCAAGAGGTAGCAAGCTGTTAATCACACATGGTCTAATTCATTTTTCTCCCTGGCAGGGTTTAGACTATGTAATTTTTTTATTTTATTAAAAAACTGAAACCAATAAATAAATCTATATGAAAAATTTACACTCATTAATCATTTTCAAAATACTATGCTTTTTTTGTTTCATAGATTATTTACATCCATAAGCTATTTAGTTGATTAGACAGTGATAACTTCTTCACTGTCCACCTTTCTGTGCCCCGCCCTCCCTTTGTGGTTTCCTGTCTGTTCATTCCTTTATTTCCTTTCTGTGCGTTTATGTCCTTCTTTTCCATGTATATGTGGTCATAATCTGTGTTTATATGGTTCTCCCTCCCCCTTGTTGACTGACTGGTCAAGTTTCGGACAAAGTCCTACTTTCTATAAGAAGCCTTTCCCGCTCTTCCTCAGTCTTAGTGCCTTTGCTCTGTTGATTATCTCAAATTTATCCTGCATATAGCTTGTTTGTGCAGTTATTTTCATATTATCTCCCCATTAGACTGGCTCCTTCAGAGCTTTCCCTGGTATCCCAATGCTTCTCACAGAATAAATACTTTTTGTTTTTGAGGCCATTGGGGTTAAGTGACTTGCCCAGGGTCACACACTTAGTGAGTGTTTGAGGCTGGATCTGAACTTAGGTCCTCCTGACGCCAGGACTGGTTCTTTACCGACTACGTCACCTAACTGCCCCCAAAATAGGCACCTAATAAATGCTTGTTCACTCACAGGTTCTGCCTTTTTTTGTTTTGCATTTCCTATGAGTCATTTTATATTTCTTTATATTCTTCACATTTGTTAGTAGTTCTCTTATATTCCACTATATCAGTATACTGCATTTGGGGCAGCCATTTCCCAAACTCTGGACATTTAGAATTATTTTCAATTTTTTTCCATGTTGCAAATAATGCAATTGTAAATGTGTTTGCCCATGTAGATTTTAGAAGTGAGTGAAAGGCATGATCAATTTTATGACCTATTATGTATTACCAAGTTGATTTGCAAAAAGAGCTGGCAATTTGCAATACCGTCAGTAGTGTATCAATGCACCTGCTTTGCTATCATTCCATCAGCACTGAGTCTTAAAATTTTTCTATTTTGCACGATTGATGGATCTGAGGTGGTGGTACCTCAAAGTTGTTTTAATTTGCATTTCTTTGATTGTTACTGAGGTAGACCTTTGTTAAAAACGACCTTTTGAAGTTCGTATTTCTTCCTTTGTCAATTGTCTATTCACATCTCTTAATCTTTTATCCACTAGAAATAAGGCATTGCCCTTTTGAATTTGAATCAGTTCTTTGGAATTTCTGGGTGTCAACCTTTGATATATTTATCTCAAAAATTTTCCCCCTAATCAGTTGCTTTTTCTTTTGATCAGTTCCCTAAATTCTCATGAGTAAAGAAGTGAAATTACCTCTACCAGTCTAGTACAGATGAACAATGGGTCATTAAGGGCTAAAGGCTTCTTTCAAATCCTCTGGCAAATAGTCGTTTCATAGATCAAAGGGAATTCTTCCGAACAGATTTGTCACAAATCCTCCAGAGGAAAATGAACACATATCACATCCCTGAGCAGGCTTAGGAGGTGACAACAAAGTTCTTTTGAGAGACTGGAATCCTGGTTTCAAATCTTGTCTTGGACATTGATTAATCATGTGAGTGTGGGTCAGTGGCTTCTTAGAGACTCTGCTTGCTTCTCCTTAAGACTGAGATAATACTCTTTGCACTGATGCCATCACAGGGTTGTTGTGAGGAAAGCACTTTGCAAGTCTTAAAGCACAGTCTACATCTGAGTCATTATTCTTCATACCTATCAATCCATATGCAGAATTCCAGTCCCTGAGGAGTGAGAAGAAACCCAAGTCTGATCGTGAGGAAATATCTCTGGAATGGATGGAAAATAGTTGTTCTTAGCATCCAATGAAGCCTGAACAAGAGCAGATATGCTGACTTGCAGTAGAGGAGACTAAGGTGGGACTGGCATGGAGAATAATTCATATTTGAAATGTAATTCTCTGGAAGGTTTGGGAGCTTTAGTAATGAGGTAACTAGCTCACCATCTTTGACAGTGGTCCTTTTGGGAGGCGAGAGGTTGAATGAAATATCTTGTTTTTTCAGCCTTCTTTCTGGTGACTAGCAACCCTCATTCTTGTCTCCCTATCTAGCTGGGGTGGGCTAGGAAGTGGAGACAGAGAGAATTGTGAGTAGGAGCTGAGGGCAGAGTGGGAAATCCTTCTCCAAGTGGACTGGGCCCATTCCTAAGAATGACTAGGGCAGAGTGACCTGGGACTCAGGCCATTGCTGATTGTGCTTTGGAAAAAGACAAACGCTGACAAATAACTCTCAAGGTATATTCTTCATTGCATCTGGGAGTGGGGGGGTTGTAACCATTACCCATTCTTGGTCAGGGTTGGTTTATAATTCTCTTCTCTATTGGCTGCCTGCATGGAGTTATTTCCTGAGTCCTGATTCCTAGAAACTAGTCATGCTAACTTCTGTGCAGGGACTACTAGCAAGGGAAATGGAAGATACTCATTCATTCACTTATTCACCCTTCTTTCATTCAACAAACATTTATGGAGGATCCACTGTGTGCTAGAAACTATGTGTATGTGAGCATGTATGTTTATGTTTGTGTGTATGTATGTGAGTATGTGTGTGTCCAAATCTGACGAAGACATGACTCCTTTCCTCAAGGAACTTTCATGCCAGCAGGCAATGAGGCTCAGGGAACTGAGTACTATCAGGAGGCTTGGGTTCTAGGCTAGCAAATCATCGTCACCTTGAGCAAGTCATTGAGTCTTTCTGGGCCTTATTTTCCACATCTGTACAATGGGGACGGTGACTTTCTCTAACTACTTGCCTTCTAAGCATGTTATTGAGGATGAGTTATAGGGGAATGTCCTATATGAGTTTGAGTTAGCAATTCCATTTGACCCCTGGCTCTTTTTATCTTGAGTTTTCATACTTTCAACAGCTCTAGAAAATATCTTCCCCATAGTCTAGATTCAGCTGACTCAGGAATACTGGGATAGTTGTTACTACCACATCATCCGGCCTCCAGGGGACAAACTGATCCCCTTGGTTGTCTCAGCTTTTCATTCCTTTTTCTTTTCCTGTTTAGTTCAACCTCAAGTTGGGATTTTTCAAAGCGATCCTGACTTGTCAACTAAGATAAAACAAAATCAAACTAAGTCAGTTACAGAGTTGGAAAGAATCTCAGAGACCATCTATACCCACACCTGTGCAGGAATCGTCCCTCTCTCTACAACATGCCCAGCAAATTGCCATCCAGTATTTTGTTAAAGGCTTCCCATGATAGGGAAGTTACTAGGCTCTCAGACAACTCATCCCATTTTTGGACAGCTCTAATTGTTACCGTGTTTTCTTTTACTCCAACCTAAATCACCTTTCTATAACAGCCACCCTTTGTTTCCAGTTGCCAGGGCCTGAGAAGAACAGGCCTGATCAGCACCCTCCTCACTTGAGATCTTGCCCAGTTCTGGAATAGAGGAATTCTTGACACACATTGTCTTCTTTTTTTCCAGGTTAAAAACAGATAGTTTTTAAAAATTCTGTTTTATTCTATTTATCCATTTCTTCAACAGATAGCACAGTTTCCAGTTATTTCAACATTCTGGACATGGTCCAGGGTATTGCTTTATAGGCAGACAATTCTGTTGCAGGAGTAGATAGATGTCAGTATATATATATATATATATATGTGTGTGTGTGTGTGTGTGTGTGTGTGTGTGTGTGTGTGTGTGTGTGTGTGTGTATGTGTGTGCATGCATATATACTATATACATACACATATACATATATATGTATGCAGTGATCTGTGCAGATTGAGTATATCTACATGTAAGACCAAATGGAGTTTACAAATAAGTTAATCTGATTCCTGTTTAATAACAACCATAATTGTCATTATGCTTCATGGCTATTTGTCATAGATAGAATGGAGTTCACAAAAATGACTCTAATTAGTATTACAGTAAAAAAAAAAAAAAACCACCTTGTTATTCAGCTTATGGTTCATGGAATAAATCTAGCCCAGATGTAGCTGGCAAACATACTGCTGTTTTGATGACAAGGCTGCAGCTCTTTAGTCCCCCAGCAACCAGTGAACACAGCTGAGAATTGAAGACCCAGAGATTGCATTCAGGGGGTTGTGATTGGTTCTTTTTGCTAAGAGGGAGAAAGGGCATGTGCTGATTGGCTGTGAGGATTATAAAAGGCCAGCCTTTCTATAGTGAGAAATGACAACAGGAGGGATAAAAAAAAAAAAAAAAAGAAAAGCATTTTCAATTATCTCTTTTCAAGAGGTAAGAGAATAAAAAAGATCAGAAGCAGCCACAGTGATTAGAGGCAGTGATGAGGCTGCTATATAGAAAGCAGAAAGGAGAACCAGTAAATGGAGAGAGGAGATAACACAGCCCTGCCCTACTCTCAAGAGTGGATGTCAATAGCCCTTGAAGGTACCAGGTGGTCATTGCTGTAAACACATCAACCATCACAGTTCTGTACTTCTTGGGGGAGGGGAATAGAGAGAGCAAGCAAGCCAGCATTCCCGGTATCCATTCCTGTGCTAGGTTAGAGGGACAAGCCGAGCCATACTTCGGCAGGCAGCATATTGTAGCCAGCATAATAAATGTCTCACACACACACACAAGCTGTGGAACAGAAGCAGGTGGATGGAAATTAGCCAAATGATGGCATAGATTCTGTTCTTCCTCTAGGAGAAGGCTGAGGGTGAAAGTGTTAAAAGGTCTTGTAAATCCTAAAAGTAGACCTTTTTAGGTAAATCTTTACAGTAGACCTTTTCCCTAAAGGAGAAGCACAGTGTCTGATGCATACTAAGGGATGTATTAAATGACTGTGGAATAATTGGAAATGTTGATGATCAATATAATTGGCTTCTGGGGTCACTTCTGGTTCTATATCTGTGATACTATGATGCTATGAGTAATATTGGTCCATCTACCCACATGACATCAATGCCCAGGAAAGGAAGCTATTCATACTCTGTCAACTATGAGTTATTTAAAGCAGCCAACCACCGCCATGTGATTCCCCCCTCCTAATTCATAGCACCTCGAGTGCATCCTCTGTGTGAGTGGTTCTCAACGGCCTGGGCCTTTCTTTGATGCAGTATTTATTGAAAAGGCGAATGAACGAATGTGATCAGGTGAGTTCTATGACTCATGTTTTCCCCACTTTCTGCTAAAGGGGAACAAAATAGCTTTTTTAGTATCTGATCACATCACTCCTCTACTCAAAGATTCTATTTTCAGGCTCCCTGTTGCCTGATAAAGAAAGAATAAAGTTCTGATCTTGAATTAAAGGCCACCATTTTTGTTTCTTTGTTGGAGGCAATGGGGTTAAACAACTTGCCTAGGGTCACACAGTAAGTGTCTAGGGCTAGATTTGAACACAGGTCCTCCCAACTCCAGGGCTGCTACTCTATCCACTGTACCACCTAGCAGTCCCATCTAACCTTATTTCATATAACGCTCATACATTCTGTGTTCTTGTCAAACAAAATTAGTCTCCACCCCCATTTTCCTTTTAAAATATTTTTTAAATTTAGATTTTATTGATCTATTTTGTTTTTACATCACTTTTGTTTAGAAATATATCCCACCCCTACCCAGAGAGCTGTCCCTTGAGACAAATCCATTTCCCATTCTTTCTCTGCTTTCTCTTATCTCCATGCCATTCATCATGGCTCCCCTTGGGCCTGCAGTGGAATACTCCTTCCTCCTCATTTCCATCTTCAATACTACATCTTTGCCTTTAAGGTCCAACTCCATGAAGCCTTGCAAGGACCTAGAACTCAGACACATGAGCTTACTGCTCATACTTTCTTATTCTAAGATAACTACTGGTTGACCAAAGATTAGATTTGTTGGTGTAGTTTACTAAATGCCCCAACTCCATTCTTATTCCTTCCACAAGTGTAACTTTGATTAAGAAAGTCTTGGTTTAGTGGAAGAGCAAGTATTAAGTACTTTTTATCATTTTTTCATTCATGTGTCATGTCATTATTAAGTTCCTACTATATATCAGTCAGTAAGGGCCAGTTAGGTGGCTCAGTGGGGACTGGATCTGAAGTCAGCAAGACTCATCTTCCTGAGTTCAAATATGGTCTCAGACACTTACTAGCTGTGTGATCCTGGGTAAGTCACTTAACCCTGTTTGGCTCAGTTTCCTCATCTGTAAAATGAACTGGAAAAGGAAATGACAAACCATTCCAGTATCTTTGTCAAGAAAACCCCAAATGGGGTCACAAAGTCAGACACAACTGAAAAATGACTTAGCAACAACAACTATTGCTCTTAAGCTAAGTTGCATGGTGGGTAGAGCGCTGGTCCTGGAGAAAGGAAGAACTAGGCTCAAATATGGCCTTGGATGCTCAGTAGCTACATAACCCCGGGCAAGCCCCTTAACCTCTGTGTCTCTGAGTTTCCTCTTCAGCTACCTGGAGATAACAATAGCAAACTACCTCTCAAGAATATGAAGACAAAATGAGACAAAATTTTACACTTTACAAACCTTAAAACACTGTACAAATGCTAGCTATCATCATCATCATTCTCCTTCTCATCATTTTACGGACATCTCTTATGCCTTTCTCCTAGGCATAGATAGCTCCTGCGCCTTGGAAAGTCTATCTTTGTCTCTTGAGCTTTACCTCTCGGTCAGTTTGACCTTTGTCAATTGTTAAGGCCGAGTCTACCCAGGGGCATGCAGATAAAAGTTAACAACTGGCTCTCTAAAAACAAAAGACACACTTTTAAGTTTAATCTGTTAACACTTTTCTTCATCACTTTCTTCAGGCTAGACAATTAACAAAACAATAGGTTAAATCCTGATTTGAAACTTTACCAATTTTCAAGGTGTAAAAGCTCATGCTGAAAATTTGACTATGGGCTCTCATAAGTGGGTTGGAGCTGGCTCCAGAATACCCCTGGTTTTATTCCAGATGAATCTAAGGATCATAGGGTTATGGTGGGGAGGGAGCACCAGATTAGATAAATCAATCAAATCCCTCCCCCCACCACCACTAAAGGAAGCAATAGTTTACTATTCCCTGATACCTTTATCAGGTGAGAACAAATTTAGATTGTGCACTAAGTGTGAATAAGGCCTTGGGACCTCCCTAGGCATAACAGGAAATCTGTTTGAATTGGCCTAGGGACTTGATCACACCTTCTGGGGCTGGTATAAAACAGTAGAGCTAGTTTGAGTGGGAGATTCAGGCATCTGTCAGAGTTAAGAGAGCTGATCCCTGAGAAGAAAATGCTTGGGATTGGGTGGGGGGTAGGGGTAGGGAAAGTGTCTCAGCTGTGCATTCAAAATGACAAATTATGTCCCTATTAACACATTTTCTAAAGGGAATTACTTTAATTCAATTAACAAGTACCTTCAATGTGCAAAGTGCTACATTAGGTGCTAAGGACAAAAAAGAAAAATAACCCAGTTTCTGCCTTCAGGTAGTTTACATTCTTCCAAACAGCATCAACATTTACCTATGATACAAAATAGAATATAACAGAGGCTAAAGAAAGTCTAGCAAAGAGCTAGGAAAAAATCGAGGAGGGGGAGATTCCTCTCACCTGGAGGTAGGTGAGTCAGAGAAGGATTGAGGAAACACTGGCACCCAAGTTGGGTCTTTTTTTTTTTTCCTTCCAAATTCTCTCCCTCCTCCACATATTGAGAAGGCAAAGCATATGATACCTATTGTACATATGAAGCCATGCAACACGTATTTTCCCATTAACTGTATTTTTTTTAAATGGCAAGGAAAATAAAGGAGATAAAAATATGCTTAACTATTCACTCTGAAATCAGGTAGATAGTATTTTATTCATGAGTGTTTGGGAGTTGTGATGGATCACTGTATTGATCAGTTAGCAAGTCTTTCACAATTGATTATCTTTTTAATATTGCCGTTAACTGTGTAGATTGTTCTCCTGGTTCTGCTCACTTCACTTTGCATCAGTTCATATGTCTTCCCAGGTTTTTCTGAAACCACCCCTTTCATCATTTCTTACAGCACAATGGTATTCTGTCACATTGATATACCATAACTTGGTTAACCATTCCCAAATGATGGGTATTCTCTCAGCTTCTAATTTTTTGCCACCACAAAAAAGCTGCTATAAATATTTTTGCATATATGTATCCATTTTCCTTTGATCTCCTTGAAATATAGACCTAGTAGAGGTATTGTTGGGTCAAAGAGTATGTACAATCTTAAACACCTTTGGGCATAGTTTCATATTAATCCCCAGAATAGTTGTACTAGTTCATAGCTCCATCGATAATTCATTAGTGTACCTACTTTCTTATATCTCCTCTAGCATTTATTTCTCATTTTCCTTTTCTATCCTGTTAGCCAATCTAATGGATGTAAAGTAGTACCTCAGAGTTGTTTTAATGTGTATTTTTCTAATTATTAGTGATTTAGAGTATTTCTTACATGACTATTGATAACTTCGATTTCTTTTTCTGAAAACTGCCTGTTCATATTCTTTGACCGCTTATCAGTTGCAGAATGGCTCCAATCCAAGTTGGGGCTTAGAAATTGGGTCTTAAGGGGCTTCCACAAATGGAGAGAGAGACGAGGTGAGGGAGAGTCTGTTCTAAGCAGGGAGGACGAGTTGATGCTTGAGAATTGGATGAGAATAGAGGATGAAAAGTTTGGCTAGCATGTAGAAAGAAGGTAAAAGGGATAGGTCTGCGCATCTATGAGTCTGATTCAGGAGTGAATAAAATGCCAACATCAGGTGTGTGAATTTGATTTGGTAGGCAGTGGTGTGTGATTGAGCATTTTTGAGTAGAAGAGTGCCATGGTCCTAGGGGACCATTTGGAAGATTACCAGGCCAGCAGTGTGGAGGATGGATTGGAGAAGGGAAAAACTGGTGCCCAGAAGACCAGTTAAAGGACTATTAGAGTTCTCAAGCAGATGCTTCCTCAGCTCCTTGACAATGTAATAATTACCCGTGGTGATGTTTGCATTGTCAGCTGGGAGAAGAGAGCTGTACTCTAGCCGAGCTTTCGGGTTTTTTGTCTTGCCATCAAGTAGCAATTAGCCATAAGCTCCCCCCTCCCTTTCTCACTTGAAACATTCCAATCACCTAAACTAAATCATTGCACTAACTACCAAGATGGTGTGAGCACACACACACACACACACTCACACATACGCACACACATGTAGGCATTTGAAGGAGTAAAGGGGATAGGAAGATGTATATATGACACTCCTCCCTACTGTGCTCAGCATGCCTTTCATTTGTTGGGGTTTTTTTTACCTGAAGAGAAAATCTCTGTTTCATCTCCACGTCTTGCACACTAGAAGAAGGGTTTCTAAGAATGGGCTTAACTAGAATAAAATTCTGTCTCAACCAAGCAACTTGGATGCTTCTTGGAATTTCTTATAAAGGAATTTTACTTGACAGATATGGGGGATAGAAGTGGCAACAGAGGACAAAGTACTTTGGAAACTGAAGAGGTGAGAGCTAAGACTGGTATTTCGCAGCTGGGTGGTGGAGTTGATAGAGTGCTTGCCCCTGGGGTCTGGAAGAGCTGAGTTCAAATCCTGCCTTATACAGTAACCCTATGACCCTGGGCAAGTCACCTCACCTCTGCCTGCCTGTTTCCTAATTTATAAAATGGGGACCTGCTTCCCAGGGTGGCTGTGCGGATAAAATGAGATCTTTGTAAAAGTGCTTTGCAGACCTTAAAGTTCTGTATAATGCTAGTCATACATCATCATCATCATCATCATCATCATCGTCATCATCGTCATCATCTTCATCCTCCTCCTCCTCCTCCTCCTCATCACCACCATCATCATCATCATCATCACCATCATCATCATAATCCTCATCCTCATCCTCATCATCTTTTCGATGATTAGTCAGGGTGTTGAAAGTTGCCTAGATCAGGAAGAGGGAGAGTAAGAAAGAAGTGAGTGTGGATGAAGACAGGTTTGTCCTAGCTTGACTTTCTCCTGAGCTTTCCCTAGTCTGTAATGGTTCCGTCATCAGAAACAAAGTGGTTCTGGGAAGGCTTTACCAAAGGAGGAAGAATCAAAAAGATTTGAATGTGGACAGGGAGGTAGCCTCACCAATGAGAGGGGCATCGAAGACTGATAAAGCAGAGTAGAAAAATAACATGAATCGAGAAGAGGGTTTAGGGAAGATTTAACAAAGAGCCACAGGACTGAAAAAGGTGACATGAGAAAAACATTACAATCTCACTATTTTTTTCTTCCCTTAGTGAAAGCCATTGCCTCTAGGATAAAATAGAAATGCCTCTGTAGTTTTTAAAGTCTTACACAACCTGGTCTCAAACTAGCTTCATATATTTCTTCCCTTCCTGAACTCTGTGATCTTGCCAAACTGGCTACATGTCTGTCCCTCACACATAATTCTCCATTTCCCATCTTTGTGCCTCTGGTGTAGCTTTCCCAATTCCTGAAATGCACTCACTTCACCTCCACCTCATAGAATCCCTCTCTTCCCTCAAGATACACAGTTCAAGCATTACGAAATCTTTCCTGACCCCTCAGCTGCTAGCATCCGCCTTCCCAAACTGTCATGTACTTATTCTCTTTATATTTA